>JAUIMM010001814.1:0-532394 GCA_031769625.1 Taudactylus pleione
GTCCCTACTATACAGTATACTGCTCCGGGGTCCCCCTACTATACAGTATACTGCTCCGGGGTCCCTACTATACAGTATACTGCTCCGGGGTCCCTACTATACAGTATCCTGCTCCGGGGTCCCTACTATACAGTATCCTGCTCGGGGTCCCTACTATACAGTATACTGCTCCGGTCCCTACTATACAGTATCCTGCGTCGGGGTCCCTACTATACAGTAATACTGCTCCGGGGTCCCTACTATACAGTATACTGCTCCGGGGTCCCCTACTATACAGTATACTGCTCCGGGGTCCCTACTATACAGTATACTGCTCCGGGGGTCCCTACTATACAGTATACTGCTCCGGGGTCCCTACTATACAGTATACTGCGTCCGGGGGTCCCTACTATACAGTATACTGCTCGGGGGTCCCTACTATACAGTATACTGCTCCGGGGTCCCTACTATACAGTATCCTGCTCGGGGGTCCCTACTATACAGTATACTGCTCCGGGGTCCCTACTATACAGTATACTGCTCCGGGGTCCCTACTATACAGTATACTGCTCCGGGGTCCCTACTATACAGTATACTGCTCCGGGGTCCCTACTATACAGTATACTGCTCCGGGGTCCCTACTATACAGTATACTGCTCCGGGGGTCCCTACTATACAGTATACTGCTCCGGGGTCCCTACTATACAGTATACTGCTCCGGGGTCCCTACTATACAGTATCCTGCTCCGGGGTCCCTACTATACAGTATACTGCGTCCGGGGTCCCTACTATACAGTATACTGCTCCGGGGTCCCTACTATACAGTATACTGCGTCCGGGGTCCCTACTATACAGTATCCTGCTCCGGGGTCCCTACTATACAGTATACTGCTCCGGGGTCCCTACTATACAGTATACTGCTCCGGGGTCCCTACTATACAGTATACTGCTCCGGGGTCCCTACTATACAGTATACTGCTCCGGGGTCCCTACTATACAGTATACTGCTCCGGGGGTCCCTACTATACAGTATACTGCTCCGGGGTCCCTACTATACAGTATCCTGCTCCGGGGTCCCTACTATACAGTATACTGCTCCGGGGTCCCCTACTATACAGTATACTGCTCCGGGGTCCCCTACTATACAGTATACTGCTCCGGGGTCCCTACTATACAGTATCCTGCTCCGGGGTCCCTACTATACAGTATACTGCTCCGGGGTCCCTACTATACAGTATACTGCTCCGGGGTCCCTACTATACAGTATACTGCTCCGGGGTCCCTACTATACAGTATACCTGCTCCGGGGTCCCTACTATACAGTATACTGCTCCGGGGGTCCCTACTATACAGTATACTGCGTCGGGGTCCCTACTATACAGTATACTGCTCCGGGGGTCCCTACTATACAGTATACTGCGTCCGGGGGTCCCTACTATACAGTATCCTGCTCCGGGGTCCCTACTATACAGTATACTGCGTCGGGGTCCCTACTATACAGTATACTGCTCCGGGGTCCCTACTATACAGTATACTGCTCCGGGGTCCCTACTATACAGTATACTGCTCCGGGGTCCCTACTATACAGTATACTGCTCCGGGGTCCCTACTATACAGTATACTGCTCCGGGGTCCCTACTATACAGTATACTGCTCCGGGGGTCCCTACTATACAGTATACTGCGTCGGGGTCCCTACTATACAGTATACTGCTCCGGGGTCCCTACTATACAGTATACTGCTCGGGGTCCCTACTATACAGTATACTGCTCCGGGGTCCCTACTATACAGTATCCTGCGTCCGGGGTCCCTACTATACAGTATCCTGCTCCGGGGTCCCTACTATACAGTATACTGCTCCGGGGGTCCCTACTATATACAGTATACTGCTCCGGGGTCCCTACTATACAGTATACTGCTCCGGGGTCCCTACTATACAGTATACTGCGTCCGGGGGTCCCTACTATACAGTATACCTGCTCCGGGGTCCCTACTATACAGTATACTGCGTCGGGGTCCCTACTATACAGTATACTGCTCCGGGGTCCCTACTATACAGTATACTGCTCCGGGGTCCCTACTATACAGTATCCTGCTCCGGGGTCCCTACTATACAGTATCCTGCGTCCGGGGTCCCTACTATACAGTATCCTGCTCCGGGGTCCCTACTATACAGTATACTGCTCCGGGGTCCCTACTATACAGTATACTGCTCCGGGGTCCCTACTATACAGTATACTGCTCCGGGGTCCCTACTATACAGTATACTGCTCCGGGGTCCCCTACTATACAGTATACTGCGTCGGGGTCCCTACTATACAGTATACTGCTCCGGGGTCCCTACTATACAGTATACTGCGTCGGGGTCCCTACTATACAGTATACTGCTCCGGGGTCCCTACTATACAGTATACTGCTCCGGGGTCCCTACTATACAGTATCCTGCGTCGGGGTCCCTACTATACAGTATACTGCTCCGGGGGTACCTACTATACAGTATACTGCGTCGGGGTCCCTACTATACAGTATACTGCTCCGGGGTCCCTACTATACAGTATACTGCGTCGGGGTCCCTACTATACAGTATACTGCTCCGGGGTACCTACTATACAGTATACTGCGTCGGGGTCCCTACTATACAGTATACTGCTCCGGGGTCCCTACTATACAGTATACTGCATCGGGGGTCCCTACTATACAGTATCCTGCTCCGGGGTCCCTACTATACAGTATCCTGCTCCGGGGTCCCTACTATACAGTATCCTGCGTCGGGGTCCCCTACTATACAGTATACTGCTCCGGGGTACCTACTATACAGTATACTGCGTCGGGGTCCCTACTATACAGTATACTGCTCCGGGGTCCCTACTATACAGTATACTGCGTCGGGGTCCCTACTATACAGTATACTGCTCCGGGGTACCTACTATACAGTATACTGCGTCGGGGTCCCTACTATACAGTATACTGCTCCGGGGTCCCTACTATACAGTATACTGCGTCGGGGTCCCTACTATACAGTATACTGCGTCGGGGTCCCTACTATACAGTATCCTGCTCCGGGGTCCCTACTATACAGTATACTGCGTCGGGGTCCCTACTATACAGTATCCTGCTCCGGGGTCCCTACTATACAGTATACTGCGTCGGGGTCCCTACTATACAGTATACTGCTCCGGGGGTCCCTACTATACAGTATACTGCTCCGGGGTCCCTACTATACAGTATCCTGCTCCGGGGTCCCTACTATACAGTATACTGCTCCGGGGTCCCTACTATACAGTATACTGCTCCGGGGTCCCTACTATACAGTATACTGCTCCGGGGTCCCCTACTATACAGTATACTGCGTCGGGGTCCCTACTATACAGTATCCTGCTCCGGGGTCCCTACTATACAGTATCCTGCGTCGGGGTCCCTACTATACAGTATACTGCTCCGGGGTCCCTACTATACAGTATACTGCTCCGGGGTCCCTACTATACAGTATACTGCTCCGGGGTCCCTACTATACAGTATACTGCTCCGGGGTACCTACTATACAGTATACTGCGTCGGGGTCCCTACTATACAGTATACTGCTCCGGGGTCCCTACTATACAGTATACTGCGTCGGGGTCCCTACTATACAGTATACTGCTCCGGGGTACCTACTATACAGTATACTGCGTCGGGGTCCCTACTATACAGTATACTGCTCCGGGGTCCCTACTATACAGTATACTGCGTCGGGGGTCCCTACTATACAGTATCCTGCTCCGGGGTCCCTACTATACAGTATACTGCGTCGGGGGTCCCTACTATACAGTATCCTGCTCCGGGGTCCCTACTATACAGTATACTGCGTCGGGGTCCCTACTATACAGTATACTGCTCCGGGGTCCCTACTATACAGTATACTGCTCCGGGGTCCCTACTATACAGTATCCTGCTCCGGGGTCCCTACTATACAGTATACTGCTCCGGGGTCCCTACTATACAGTATACTGCTCCGGGGTCCCTACTATACAGTATACTGCTCCGGGGTCCCTACTATACAGTATACTGCGTCGGGGTCCCTACTATACAGTATCCTGCTCCGGGGTCCCTACTATACAGTATACTGCGTCGGGGTCCCTACTATACAGTATACTGCTCCGGGGTCCCCTACTATACAGTATCCTGCTCCGGGGTACCTACTATACAGTATCCTGCTCCGGGGTACCTACTATACAGTATACTGCTCCGGGGTCCCTACTATACAGTATACTGCTCCGGGGTCCCTACTATACAGTATCCTGCTCCGGGGTCCCTACTATACAGTATACTGCTCCGGGGTCCCTACTATACAGTATCCTGCGTCGGGGTCCCTACTATACAGTATACTGCTCCGGGGTCCCTACTATACAGTATACTGCTCCGGGGTCCCTACTATACAGTATACTGCTCCGGGGTCCCTACTATACAGTATACTGCTCCGGGGGTCCCTACTATACAGTATACTGCTCCGGGGTCCCTACTATACAGTATACTGCTCCGGGGTCCCTACTATACAGTATCCTGCTCCGGGGTCCCTACTATACAGTATCCTGCGTCGGGGTCCCTACTATACAGTATACTGCTCCGGGGTCCCTACTATACAGTATCCTGCGTCGGGGTCCCTACTATACAGTATACTGCTCCGGGGTCCCTACTATACAGTATACTGCTCCGGGGTCCCTACTATACAGTATACTGCTCCGGGGTCCCTACTATACAGTATACTGCTCCGGGGTCCCTACTATACAGTATCCTGCTCCGGGGTCCCTACTATACAGTATCCTGCGTCGGGGGTCCCTACTATACAGTATACTGCTCCGGGGTCCCTACTATACAGTATCCTGCGTCGGGGTCCCTACTATACAGTATACTGCTCCGGGGTCCCTACTATACAGTATACTGCTCCGGGGTCCCTACTATACAGTATACTGCTCCGGGGTCCCTACTATACAGTATACTGCTCCGGGGTCCCTACTATACAGTATACTGCTCCGGGGTCCCTACTATACAGTATACTGCTCCGGGGTCCCTACTATACAGTATACTGCTCCGGGGTCCCTACTATACAGTATCCTGCTCCGGGGGTCCCTACTATACAGTATCCTGCGTCGGGGTCCCTACTATACAGTATACTGCTATGGGGTCCCTACTATACAGTATCCTGCGTCGGGGTCCCTACTATACAGTATACTGCTCCGGGGTCCCTACTATACAGTATACTGCTCCGGGGTCCCTACTATACAGTATACTGCTCCGGGGTCCCTACTATACAGTATACTGCTCCGGGGTCCCTACTATACAGTATCCTGCTCCGGGGTCCCTACTATACAGTATCCTGCGTCGGGGTCCCTACTATACAGTATACTGCTCCGGGGTCCCTACTATACAGTATCCTGCGTCGGGGTCCCTACTATACAGTATACTGCTCCGGGGTCCCTACTATACAGTATACTGCTCCGGGGTCCCTACTATACAGTATACTGCTCCGGGGTCCCTACTATACAGTATACTGCTCCGGGGTCCCTACTATACAGTATACTGCTCCGGGGTCCCTACTATACAGTATCCTGCTCCGGGGTCCCTACTATACAGTATCCTGCGTCGGGGTCCCTACTATACAGTATACTGCTCCGGGGTCCCTACTATACAGTATCCTGCGTCGGGGTCCCTACTATACAATATACTGCTCCGGGGTCCCTACTATACAGTATACTGCTCCGGGGTCCCTACTATACAGTATACTGCTCCGGGGTCCCTACTATACAGTATACTGCTCCGGGGTCCCTACTATACAGTATACTGCTCCGGGGTCCCTACTATACAGTATACTGCTCCGGGGTCCCTACTATACAGTATACTGCTCCGGGGTCCCTACTATACAGTATACTGCTCCGGGGTCCCTACTATACAGTATCCTGCTCCGGGGTCCCTACTATACAGTATCCTGCGTCGGGGTCCCTACTATACAGTATACTGCTCCGGGGTCCCTACTATACAGTATCCTGCGTCGGGGTCCCTACTATACAGTATCCTGCTCCGGGGTCCCTACTATACAGTATACTGCTCCGGGGTCCCTACTATACAGTATACTGCTCCGGGGTCCCTACTATACAGTATACTGCTCCGGGGTCCCTACTATACAGTATACTGCTCCGGGGTCCCTACTATACAGTATCCTGCTCCGGGGTCCCTACTATACAGTATCCTGCGTCGGGGTCCCTACTATACAGTATACTGCTCCGGGGTCCCTACTATACAGTATCCTGCGTCGGGGTCCCTACTATACAGTATACTGCTCCGGGGTCCCTACTATACAGTATACTGCTCCGGGGTCCCTACTATACAGTATACTGCTCCGGGGTCCCTACTATACAGTATACTGCTCCGGGGTCCCTACTATACAGTATACTGCTCCGGGGTCCCTACTATACAGTATACTGCTCCGGGGTCCCTACTATACAGTATCCTGCTCCGGGGTACCTACTATACAGTATCCTGCTCCGGGGTCCCTACTATACAGTATCCTGCTCCGGGGTCCCTACTATACAGTATACTGCTCCGGGGCCCCTACTATACAGTATCCTGCTCCGGGGTCCCTACTATACAGTATCCTGCTCCGGGGTCCCTACTATACAGTATCCTGCTCCGGGGTCCCTACTATACAGTATCCTGCGTCGGGGTCCCTACTATACAGTATACTGCTCCGGGGTCCCTACTATACAGTATACTGCTCCGGGGTCCCTACTATACAGTATACTGCTCCGGGGTCCCTACTATACAGTATCCTGCTCCGGGGTACCTACTATACAGTATCCTGCTCCGGGGTCCCTACTATACAGTATCCTGCTCCGGGGTCCCTACTATACAGTATACTGCTCCGGGGTACCTACTATACAGTATACTGCTCCGGGGTCCCTACTATACAGTATCCTGCTCCGGGGTACCTACTATACAGTATCCTGCTCCGGGGTACCTACTATACAGTATACTGCTCCGGGGTCCCTACTATACAGTATACTGCTCCGGGGTACCTACTATACAGTATACTGCTCCGGGGTCCCTACTATACAGTATCCTGCTCCGGGGTACCTACTATACAGTATACTGCTCCGGGGTACCTACTATACAGTATCCTGCTCCGGGGTCCCTACTATACAGTATCCTGCTCCGGGGTCCCTACTATACAGTATCCTGCTCTGGGGTCCCTACTATGAGCCCTGTCAGTGTATCCATGTTTCCACTCTCTCCCTTCCTCTATATAACACTGACAAAGGGCTATACACAACAAATCTAATATTAGATCATCAGTTTACACATGGAATGAATGAGTCTTGTATGAGTGGGAGCCAGTGCTATAGATACTATATGGAATTTCTTCCTAAGTAAGACTAATGTTATATTCCAGCAATTTATGGTTTGTTTCTGTCTTAGATTTGTATCTAATAGAGCTGCAATTACTCTGACAGAAGTCACTGTCTTTTCCACTCTGTATACTTAGATACTGTTGTGAAAGATAACTGATCTCAGTCCTTAAATATACACAAACCAGGTTAATGCTACTTTCTTCACTCCCCCGAATTCCTCCTATAGCAGAGAATTTCTAGAAATGGTTACCTGAGTTCTGTTTAATGAGCCCCGTGTCTTCTAAATTCCTCTCTATTATTATGTAACGCCACTTAACTGCGCAACTGTAGGAGTCTAAAACATAATCCACTATATACTTTAGTAATTTTGGCTTATTTTCTACTATTGGAAAGGGGTGGTAATCCTATGAATACCTAATAATCTATATACCTAAATGTCGCTGTTTAGCATAGCGTACGCATATGAAATAATCTCTTTCCAGACATTGAGTGTGGTTCCAAAGCACAAAAGTTATTCCATCAAAAAAAAGAATATGATGACTAACTACTGAATACAGAGCGCCTGAATATATACCCTTACAGAGAGCAGGCAATACAATAGGAACGAGTTGGCATAATCCCATTGGTTCTTCCTCTTGGTTCTTCTGTCATAGGTCAGTTTGTACAATGGTAGTTCAGCCCTCCAATGGCTCTTTGTGTGTGTTTTAACTAATCAATACACACTACATACAGAATGCATTCTAACACCTAATTCTCTATACTCCATAACTTGCAGACGCATGTTGCGATCTCTTTGCCGATGGAACCAGAGATCTGCAAATAGACAGTAGTTTAGAATGGTACCAAACATGGTCTGCTTATCATGTACTAAACCTTAGATATCAAATACATACATTTGACATCATAATTAATAACTTCAATATAAACCATAATGTGCAGGAACCTTTAATGAGTGCGTGTATATTTATGGTTATATGTAATTATGCGTTGTGTGTCTACGTGCAGTGTAAAAGGTGCGCTGTGTGCAGGGTTTGTGTTACAGCACAAAACATGCGCCGTGTGTGTTTCTATTTCTAATAGCAACTGTATATATGTGTGCACGCGATCGTTTAAGTGTATATATACATATATATAAATATATGTTTATATTTATATATATATATATATAAAAAAAAAATATATATATATATATACAGTTTCAAACAGTCACTGGCTACTATCAATATTACTTCTGTCTGAGCTAAAAAATGACAGACAATGGAGTTTGTCCTGTTCACAGGTGGAGCAAGCTTTAGCAAACAGTCTGATAATTTTAACAAAAGGCTTTCCTATGTTTATTCAGCATACAATTGTCAGTCCCTCTTAACCACATCAGCATGGGACACAAGGCCTACAATTTGTAAAGATAGCTAAATGTCTGACAATTGTTTCTAAATCCACTCTCTCTGAGCATATTAGTTTCTGTGTTATACTTCAATTGCCACAGACATACTGTTTCTATATGTGAAGTAAACACTCACAGTATCTTTGTGTATTTTTAACTATTTGTCACAAGCATGTCCACAAGACATGTCTGCCATCACTGATATATGTGTATAAATAAAAAGAAGTATTGCTTTTGTAAGGACTTTTAACAGTGTTCTATTGCATAGGAAACACACAACGCTAAATAATAACATAGCGCCGTATACTGTGTAGGATTCGCTAAATGGCACTGAGTAGCCATTCGCAAAATGGCGTCGTGCAGATTTTGATTTTAACAGATTCTGTCTTAGCCAACCATCCGGCTTCGACAGTCCACCCTTTGATAGCAAATTTATTTTATTTATTAACAGTTTCTTATATAGCGCAGCATATTCCGTTGCGCTTTACAATTGGATACGTTTATAGAACAAAACAGGGTAATAACAGACAGACATAGAGGTAAGAGGGCCCTGCTTGCAATCTATAGCAAATAAAGCGCTATCACAACCTGTCCTGAATCTGTTTAGTCATGCATGATAATATACTGTTTAATGTTATGTATGGTATGACACAGTGTGGTCATTTGAAAAATTAAATAATGCGCCACTGGAAGGGACATAAAACTGCCCTTATATGCACACCACAGATCTATAAGCAATCATGGGAAAGACGTGGGGATGCACCTAACCTATAAGGGAAGTCTTGAAGGGGGATTGGGACTGCATTATCTAGGATGTTTTAAAAATAACATCAACAATACATCTCTGCATGACCAAACAAATCCAGATTATATCATCATATTGTACACTCTAATTCAGGATTGTAATACAGTTCTTCCTTGACCTTGGTATCCATAATATCATTGCTCATCACCATCATCTCGGTTTCTCTGTTCGCCCTTGTACATTTTCCACACTTCAATACATTAGGAAAACACCTGACACATAAGCCAATTACTATGATGACAATCAGTATAAGGATCAGGAGTTTACCCACAGTAGCAACCAGTTCCTGGACCCACTCTCCTAGACCGGAGAACCATTTCACAGGGTTCAACCAAGTGAACCACTCATTTACCTTTTCCTCTACTTCAACCAGTGAAGCATTATGGTTCTTTCGAAATTTCCATTTCAGCTGCAGAATTTCATCCATCTTCCGGTATATCACCTACTTGGGGTCACCAGTGTTCATAATGCATATGAAGATATGGAGATGGTGTGTTTTTATGGATACCAAGCATTTCACCATGTGTAAGGGTCATAACCTCTGGAAGTATCCTTCCCAAATAACATAAACCTTCGGAACTCGGAGAGAGCCACTTATACGCTTTCCTTCCACATTTAAAATATACATCATCTGAGAGTACATAAGGGATAGAATATATGATTATTGTCAAACATAACTCTTTAACAAATAATCCTATTTCAGATTTTCCCATTTGACTAACACACGTTTCTGGTTGTATAATCCTGGCACAGTACCCTTCTGGTATCCTACAAACCATTTCCTTGGGGTCACTAAGTGTATATTTATACCGGAAGTGTCTTCCATCTAGTCTATTTGTGCATAAAAGTTCAAAATGTATAGGTTCATTATCAACACTTAGTGAGAAGGTCATCGTCTGGTTATTTCCAGTCACCTCCCAACTTCCTGGTTTGTTGAAGTTGGTGATGTTCAAACATAAAAGTGATCTATCTACTTGGTACAGGTGGCGTTTAAAATGGGGAGGTTTGGACTTAAGAAATTTTCCATCCAGGTCCTCCCCTTTTTGCAATTCTAAAACCTCAGAGACATTCAATGGGAATGGCACCAACCCTACATTATGCTGTCCCTGAGGCACGTGAGAGCACACCCAACAGTCAGTTTGGCTCAAAACTTTGCCCACCATGTTATGATAATCCTCTAAAGGATATCCACCCCAATATGGGTTATACTTAGGCTGACACCACTGGATGCATCTTCTCATCAACTAGGGACCCACAAAACTCACAAATACAATAGTCCTCAGACAATAGACCTTCACACTGTCTCCGAGTTCCCAAAACAACAGATCTCTTAGCAATTACTGTACTGAGTTTGGTCAAATACTCCCCCGATTGGTTTAGCATTCCTTCTCCTAACTCCACTCCATCAATATCACCATCGACCTCTCTCTCCATCATCTGCCCACCTTTACAGAAACAGGACCTCCCAAACCAAACAAGGATCATGAGAACTGTGGAAGAAAGTTAGAATACAAACCAAGCCCACCACTTCATTGCTGCAACAGTGGGCTGCAAATTTCCCTAGCTCAGGTTATCTCACGGCAGTCTTTAACTCTCCCAGAACAAGCTCGCGATTGACATGTCTACGTTATCTGCCTCGACTCCGCCTTGTATCTTCAACGGTTAGTTGACCTTTCTGCAGTGAGTGGAATGGACCCAGGTATCTCTCTCTGCTACTTTCAAGGAAGTTGTACTCATCAGCAACACTTGATACAGACCTTCCCACCGATCTGTCAGACAACCTGAGCGTAAGAAATTTCTGATCATAACAAATTCTCCAGGTTTGACATGACAGTTTGTTTCTGGCATATCATGTGACAACAATTTCAGTTTCTGCTGCTGTTGTTTCAACTGTTTACTCATTGTTATAAGATACTTCATAGTAACCTCATTGTTACTCTTCAAATCTTCCTGTGGACTTACAATCAAATGAGGTTGCCTACCAAACAGTATCTCAAAGGGGGACAGATTAAGAGGGGGTCTAGGAGTTGTCCTGATGCTATGAAGGACTAGCAGTAATGCTTCTGGCCATACCATTCCAGTTTCTGCCATGAACTTACTCAATTTATTCTTAATAGTACCGTTTACCCTCTCCACCTTGGCACTGGCCTGGGGTCGTTAGGGGGTGTGAAGTCTACTATTAATACCCATTAACTTACACATATTATGGAAGACATCACCTGTGAAATGAGTACCCCTATCACTTTCAATAATTCTGGGGATACCGTATCTGCATACAAACTCCTGTACAATCTTTTTAGCAATGAATGCAGCAGTATTAGTGGCAGCTGGGTATGCCTCTACCAAGTTAGAAAACACATCTGTACAAACTAATACATACTTGAGGTTCCTGCAGGGTGGTAATTGGATTAAATCAATTTGTATTACCTGAAAGGGTCCGTCTGTTGGAGGAATGTGGGATGGCTCGGTTGGTATTGTTTTTCCAACGTTCTTCCTCAAGCATGTCAAACAGGACATTGCCCTCTTTTCGGCTTGGGAAGAGAAACCTGGTGCACACCAATACTCCCTGACCAACTAGCACATACCTTGCTTTCCCAGGTGAGTCAGACCGTGCACTGCCTCAGCCAAGCTTGGGTAGTATGCCTTGGGTGCCACCGGCTTACCTTGTTCATCTCTCCAGAGTCCAGAGGACTCTTGCCCACATCCCTTGGATCTCCAGACTGCCTTTTCCTGAATGGGACACAAATTTTGCATCTCAATTAATTTCTGCATATCAATTGTTTCAAACATCATAATTTGGATAATTGGCATGTTCACTCTTAAACCAGGTTCGTCTGCCCTGTCATTGCCCAGTGACACCGGATCATCCTCACATGTATGGGCTTTATACTTAATGACGGCCACTGCCTTTGGTTTCTGAATCACTGTCAACAGTCCTTTTATATGTTTTGAATGTGCGACTGGTGTGCCTGCTGCTGTCATAAAATTTCTCAGACGCCAAAGAGCTCCAAAATCATGCACTACCCCGAAGGCATACCTAGAGTCAGTGTAGATATTAGCTGACTTACCTTCTGCCAGTTCACACACTCTCCTCAATGCCACCAGTTCAGCCACTTGGGCCGAGTGAGGTGGACCAAGGAGTTTGGCTTCTATAACATCCTCGTCATTTACCACAGCATAACCTGTACATAACTCTCCAGCGTCAGTTTGTCTATGACAACTCCCATCTGTGTAAAATGTCACATCTACATTTTCTAAAGGTGTATCACGTATGTCAGATCTTGCAGTAAAGGTCTGATTCAAATATTCCATACAATCATGTGCATCAGTATACCTGCAGAACTCACCTTCCACCAACGACTTACCTCTCTCCACCCTTTGTGCATCCTCAGGCACATATGGTAAATACGTTGCTGGGTTTAACATACTGCACCATTTAATGGTGATGTTTGCAGGTGCTATTAGAGCTAGTTCCCATTTCGTGAACCTAGCTGAGGAGACATGTCTGGTTTGGGCAGAATTTAGCAAAGCAGATACAGCATGGGGAGTATAGACAATCATATCATGGCCTAATACTACATCCTCACTCTTACTGACCAATAGTGCAGTCGCTGCTATACTTCTTAAACACGTTGGGAGTGATCTTGCCACAGTGTCCAATTGTGCACTGTAGTATGCTATGGGCCTACTGGCATCACCATGTTTTTGTGTGAGGACACCTGCTGCGCAACCATTAGCTTCCGTACAGTATAAATCAAAAGATTTTTCATAATCTGGTATTCCCAATGCAGGTGCTCTTGTCAGACTATCCTTAAGGTTAAGGAAAGCCTGCTCTGTTTCCTCTGTGTGTATGACACGATCAGGCTTTGAGGAAGATACTAAAGACCTCATTCAGAGTCTGTTGTTGCGGCCGCACGGTCATACGCATACGATGTTTTTCTTTCTGTGTCTGCGCATGGCTAGGTGTGCGCATGTGCGTACGAGCTCTACCGATGAAAAATACTGTCGGTCATAGGGCTTCCGACACGGAAGTGGATTGCTAAAGTTGATTGACAGGAAAGACCGTTTGTGGGAGTATACGGGAGTGGTGGTCTGCAAACGGAGGCGTTCTTCAGCGTTTCCAGGCATTTTAGGGGAGTGCATAAATTATCTGCTTCGTACGACCAAGAATTGCGGATGCATGACAACGTCACTCTACGAACAGGATGATCGTCCAGGCTAAGGTAGGCAAGAAGCGTCCGTAAGCCACAACAGTTCAATCGTTAATCTGATGTTACTTGCGATGTTTCTAATTGGAACCACACAAACCAAGCAGCTAAAATTGCTGCATTGTAACTATTAACACTGCTAATTACCTTGTAACTGATTTCACTTGCGTGTGCATTAGGGAATTCGTAACACAAATGTTTATTTGTGCTTTTAAAACTTATTTTTTTTAAAAACAGTTTTTTAAACATCTAGCATTGTGTTTGGCGTAGCAGCCTTTTCAGATACCATACTTTTTAAACCTTGTATACATTGATAAGGTTAAATATAGACTTTTTTTTTTTTTTAAATTTAATTTTTTGAAAATCACCTTTCAGCATAATTTAACTAACAATTGTTAGGGCAACATTTGCATATAATTTAAATAATATTAAAAAAAATATATATATATTTAATAAAAAAAAGAGCTTGAGACATTGGTGACAAGAAATATGGCGACTGGACAACAGGTGAGGGAGGAGATATCCAGGGCTACTTTCGTCATTTGGGCCGGCTCGGAGGAAGAGGTAAGCTACGGACAGCCGACTGGCGTGTAACACGCTGACTGGCCTGGCCAGAGGTAGATGGGATTTCCTCTGGCCTAGGCATAGGGCTCTCCATACTTGCAGGGGTGGCTGTTGGGCTGCCAGAGGTGGTGGTCCTAGGAGGAAGGGAGTCTCGCTCCATCATGGCAGGTGGGTTTGCCTGCTCCTGTGTATTGGCCAAACGATCTAGTGCCCCAGCAATGGTCTCCAGGGACACCGCCACCCTCACCAGAGTGGTCTCCATCCTCAAAAGAACACATCTGTTTTCCTGAGTTTGGGAGACCAACCTCAGAGGCACTGCTCGGTCTGATGGTTGCCCTGGAGTAGACTCCACAGGGTCCCCAGATGGAGTACTTGGACCTACAACATTTTTAAAATTAGATAAAATAAAAAAAGTATATTTTTGGAAATATGAACTGTTCTTGTGTTGTTTAAAAAATGTGATTCGCACTTACCTGCCTCAGTTGGCCCCTGCTCACCATGCTCCTCGCTTGACATTTTTCAAACCTGTGAGAGAGCATGAAGAATACTGCTTGTGCAGACTTTTTTATAGATGTGAGCGCATCCCTGGATTGGTTACCCATGCATCCCTATTTGCCTAAGTACAATGCACACCTTGCCTGCATTCTGTAATCTCTGCGTGGGTTGGGTTAGATGTGAGCGCATCCCTGGATTGGTTACCCATGCAGCCTTATTTGCATAAGTACAATGCACACCTTGCCTGCATGATTCAATAATTGTGTTTTTTTTTACCTTATTTAAGGCAAAGCCAAATGTTCCCTTACTTGTGGGTTGTAGTTGGAGTGATTTGTGGTGCAGGAAGGGATTGCTAGTGGTTACATTGTTTGGAGTTATTTGAGTGGTGCTTGTGTGTGTTTTTTGAGTGGTGCTTCTGTGTGTTTTTTGAGTGATGCTTGTGTGTGTTGTTTGAGTGGTGCTTGTGTGTGTTGTTTGAGTGGTGCTTGTGTGTGTTTTTTGTGGTGCTTGTGTGTGTTTTTTGAGTGGTGCTTGTGTGTGTTGTTTGAGTGGTGCTTGTGTGTGTTGTTTGATTGTGTTTTTTTTTATTTTATTTTTATTTTGTTTGGGTGTTGGCTTTTTTTTATTTTTTTTTGGGGTGGTGTTTTTTCAAACTTATTTTTTGGGTGTTTTTTTATTTTTGTATTGTTATTTTGGGTGTTGTGTTTTTGTTTTGTTTTGTTGGGTGGTGTTTTTTTTTTTTGGTGGTGGTTTTTTATTTAGAATTTTGTTTGGTGCATACATTTACCAAACCCGGTTACTTGTTGTGTTTGGGTGGCCGTGCTTTTGGAGGCTTAAAAAACCAATGTTATTTGAAGACTCCAGTAAGTGTGCCAGCCTACATCAATTTTTTTTTTTAATTTTGTTATATAAAGCCAAAAAAAGTACATTATTCTTAAAAATTTTATCATGTTTTTTGTTATTTTTTAAGGTGTTTGACAGTCCAGTTTGTACTTGAATCAGGTAAGTGTCTATTTATACAAACCTAAAAGTTTGTTTATTTGAATTATGTAGGTTTTTTTTGCTGTTTTTTTAACATTTAATAATGCAGTTTTTGTTTTTTGTGAAAAAAAAGAATAAAGTTTTCCAAATGTAATATTGCCCAATTTAAAAGTTTGTTTGTTTTAACAATAATAGTAGTAATAGTGGTTTTTTATAAAAAAACAAATTAATTTCTTTTTCTTCCCCAAAAAAAACAACCGTACACCGAATACACCTGTAGGGATTTCCGAAGATGGCACTGCCCGACCCTGTAAGAATATGCACCATTATTACAAAGCTATGTATTTTGGCCCAAATAATCAAAAAATACTCTCAAAAACACTTTTTTTTATAATATTTTAACTTTACAGAGCGATGTGGGACAGCTAATAGTGGCCATGTTGACCCCACCAACCTTCCTCAGCCTCCTCCTGGGCATAGGCATAGGAGGCATGCAAGGGCCAAGATATATAGAACACGTGTCACCCTTTTGGAATGCCTGATTTTGTGGTTGTAACCACTTATCACCTGCCTCCAAATATTATCCTAGACACTCTTTCAATAATAAAGAATGATCTAGAAAGTCAGATTCACATTCCAACAGCAATCTCACCACTTACACAGTTGTTGGCAGTGTTACATTTCTGTGCCTCAGGGTCCTTCCAAACCACTGTGGGGCTGGTCGGTGGCCTCTCCCAGCCCTCATTTTCACGGATCTTGAGGCGTGTGCTAGATGCATTCTTCAATCATATAGCACATTTTATTAGTATGCCTCTGGATACGGAAGCCCTTGATGTGGTAAAGCAGAAATTTTTTGAAATTGCAGGCTTTCCACACGTCATAGGGGTAGTGGATGGCACTCACATAGCACTTCAGCCCCCTGCATGCAGGGAACAAATATATAGGAACCGTAAACATTTCCATTCCCTAAATGTAATGGTGCTATGTGATGCCTCCCTCCAGATCCTTTCCCTGAATGCCAAATTTCCAGGCTGCAGCCATGATGCATATGTGATCCAGCATTCAGGGATTTGGCCAAAATTAAGCACACTGCAAGCTTGTGATGCATGGCTTCTTGGTAAGTATAAATCCAGTATGTAGCTATAGTAATAGTGTAAACATGTTTTCGTGGTCAATTTATGTATCTTTTGGTGTCCCATTTCCATCAGGTGACAGTGGATATCCTTGCATGCCCTGGCTGCTGAATCCTTATTTGACTCCAACACCAGGGCCACAAACTCAATATAATGCCGCGTTTACTGCCACCAGGCAGGTGGTGGAGCGCTGTATCGGCCTTTTAAAGGGCCGGTTACGGTGTCTCCATCACTCTGGTGGTGCACTCATGTACTCGCCGGATATGGTTTCTCACATTGTGGTCCTGTGTGGGATTTTACACAACATTGCAATAAGGAGTCGAGTACCCATGCAGCCAGAGGATGCCTTGCCAGAGGATGGCCCCCCGGAGGAAGGTGTTGTGATGCTGTCGGGGGGGGGCCAGACGCAATTCTGTAGTTTCACATTTTTTTAGGTAAGAATATTTACATTTAATTTGTTTTTTACACTTAGTGCAAATGTATTTTAAGGTGTACCTAATTTTTTTTTTTTTCCCTACAAACAAAATCACAACACTTTCCAAAACTGCAAAACTAATGGAACACATTGGCAATGCCCTGTACTGTTTTTGGACAACTAACAAATTTAGCCCGGATATACCCCAACATGTTTAGTTAATTTTCCTTTTCTTTTATTAATTTGTATGTTTTCCAAAAAATTTTCAGTTTGTTTTTTACTATTGTTGTTTATGTCTGACTAAGCCAGATATTTTCTTTGGCAAAACCCTGAGAACATTTGTTATGTGTGATTCTGTGATGAAATGCTTTTTACGAGTAAAAGCCTGTTTGCAACATGTTTGTTAGTTAATAAATAATTTTCTAAAAAACAAATGTTTGGTGTAATTTTTTTCTGAAAGCCATTTTGAGGTGGATAATGTAGGCCAACCCCCAAAAAAACTTTTAAACAACATTACTGCAAATGTTCTTAAGGTTTACAAAAACATTTTTGAATCTGTTACACTATGGACAGGCACCCAGCTTTGTTCACAAAGTATTTGAAATGCAGAATTACACCCTTTAATTTGTTAAAAAAAGAGGAGAAATGTTTTTGCAACAAAAACTTTACTGTAATAGAATACATTTTTAATTGTACAAAGATGAAAAAAAAAACAAAAATTGATCCAAACTCCCCACAATACGCTGGAGGCAGCAGTAGGCCTCCAATAAATGGCCACTTGTTCTTCTCAGCTCCTCCCTAATTTGCACCAGGATGTGGGTTAGATCTGTGGACAGAAACATTTTTTTTAAGGTTAAAAACTTCTTAAAAATGACCAACATTTGAACTTTAAACATTAGTCAATGTCCCAAAAAGTGGGAAAACACAATGATGTTAGGGTGTGTTTGAAAGTTTCATCCATACAACATTATTAATATGTTGATACTTTTATGGTGTAAAAACAATTGGAAACCCTAACTATGTGGCATAAGCAAAAAACCCCTATGATGTTGTTTAACAAAATGGGAGGTGTATTCTTAAGTCATGATGGCCATATCCTTAAAACACAATGCACGTATTCACTTCTAGAATGTTCTTGATAATCCTAAATTACAATGTGTTTGTTTGCTATGGCAAACATCACTTTTCCTAATAAAGTTACATCTTAGTACATTTTAAACACAGTGTACACAACATTAACAAGGGTAGTCTGGTTCCTAGCACCTTTCCAAGTTCTGTGACATGTTTTATTTAAATATAAAATACTAATGTAATCATTTTTTACAACAAAAAAAACATTTGTAAAACCCCAAAAGGCATACATTTTTGGGCTCCCCCCCAAAAAATAAGGCCCAGGCACAAAACATAAGCAATAAATATTGAATACCAGCATTACTGCGCAATGATTTGGACACCCGTAATGAAAAATAAAAAAATACACAAGGCCCAAAAATGTTTAAAAAACATGGATAACAACAACAAAAAAAAAAGATTAGAAAACACATACCATCAGAACGTTGTAGCAAAATCCCCGATGTAGATGGTGCAGGAGATGGTGCTGGAGATGGGGAGTAATTTGGAGTTGGGGGAATGGTGGGAGGGGAAATGGAGTGGCAAACATCAAAGGGAGGGGATATTTGGGATGTGGACTCGGGCACAGGAGTGGATATTTGGGATGAGTGGGCAGGGGAGGGAGGAATACTCAGGGAGGATTGGAAGAGGGAGGGAGGGTTACTGGGGATGTATGGTGGTGGGGAGGGAGGGCTGGGTTGAGCGGATGGGGAAGGTGAGGGCTGCAGGTTGGGACCTGCATTTCCTCCAATTCTGCGTGCCCTTCTCTGTCTCCGCTGTGTTTCTAAAATTTAAAGATATTAAAAAAAATAAAGTTTCGTTTTTGGCTACACAATAGAAGTACACTTTACACATTCAGGACAATAGGGACACCATACAGGAGGGTTTTTTTACATTGACTAAAACAATTGGAAAAGGAACATACATTTTTAACAGTCCACTAATTATAACATTTATACAAACGCATACTTACGTCTGCGTAGTCACGCCCGCAAAAGGACAGGCGACCGGCGGCGCAGATCCGACCAGCATCTCTCTAGTTGCGCTATATTGCGCCTGTATCCCGCACTTCGAAGGGCTCGCCTCTCCTCCGCATAGGCTGCCCGCTTTATGCGGTTTGAAATAGGAGGCTGGGCGGTCGTAATCCGCTTGTCCATGATCTGGACGAGAATCAATAATTCTTTCCTGGTAAAGGCCGCGGCTCTCATGATGGCAATGGCCAATTTTTCAGAAAACATGAAATATACATGGGGTAAAAAAAAGCTGATTGGCTAAAATATTTACTCAGTTTCCAAAAAAAAACACTATTGGCCAATCCTTTAATCATGTGCCCCGAAAAATAAGGTCAGATTTGATTGGCTAAAACACGCAGTGTGCAATTGCAAACATAAGAGTGCAAATGATCCTAACGCAATATGCACATGCATTTTTAAAGTCAACACACTTATCAACAGTACATTCACAGATAATAAACATTACTTTGTTTTTTAAATTGTGGGAAAAAAAAGAGAACGGAGAAAACACCCACGAAATGAACAATAAAGTTTATTGACACATGAAAAAAAACTCGTTTTAAAGAACAGCAAGAGTTAAACACTCTTAATTAGATAATTGACAACAAGCTAATAACAAGCTGCTAGTAGCTAGAGGAGGTGCAGTGCTAACGAATGGGCGCCACTTTGTTTACGATCGACCTGCCGTACGATCGGATTTTGCGGTCGTTGGCCGTACGACCGTGCGGCCGCTACGACCGACTCTGAATGTGGTCCAAAGTCCTTAAGGAGGTGTTGCTAGGTCGAATCGTTGGTCCCTTTCTCGAGCCGCCAATAGCAGACTTGGTGTTGTCTCCCCCGTCGGCGTGGTCCCTAAGAAGACGCCGGGTTCTTTTAGGCTCATTCAGCATCTGTCTTGCCCATCTGGCCGTGCAGTTATGACGCCATTCCGCAGGAGCTTTGCTCAGTGTCTTATCAGTCTTTTGATGAGGCGCTGGAGCCAGTAAGGGCTCACGGACCTGGGGCATTGATGGGCAAGGTAGATGTTGAATCAACATTTTTGCTTGTTGCCCTTGAAACCTGACTCGTTCAGGTACATGGGTTTTTGTTTGGACGATGGATGCTACATAGACAAGTGCTTGCCTATGGGGTGCTCCGTGTCCTGTGCTTATTTCGAAATGTTCAGCACTTTTCTGCGTTGGTGCGTCGAGGCCGGTACTGGGGGGCATGGCATAGGTCATTACCTGGACAACTTTTTGTGTGTCGGCCCTGCTGATTCCCCCAGTTGCAGGGTTTTGCTAGAGTACATTCAGGCCCCTTTTTCCTTTTTTGGGGTTCAGATTGCCCGCAAAAAAAAAAAACCTTGGGCCCCGTCTCCCAGCTGAGCTATTTGGGTATAGAAATCGACACCTCGGATGGCTGCTGCAGACTTCCAGCTGAGAAAATTCCCAAATTAAAACATTCAGGATTGCCTTGCTGAGGGTAAGGTGACACTGCGACAAGCGCAATCTCTCCTGGGATTGCTCAATTTCTCATGCTGGGTGATCCCCATGGGTAGGGTGTTTTCCGGGAAGCTCCAGAGAATCCACCGCGGGTGTTCGCAGGGCGCACCATTTTATTTGTCTCTCTTTTCTAGGCTACTTTAATGGTGTTCTCTTGTGGCCGCCCCCTCCGGTCCCCAGCTATCGGTTACAGTTGTTCACTGACGCGGCTGGCTAGTCAGGCTCTGGGTGATACCTCTGAGGGTCATGGTGCGCTGCCCCCTGGCCGCCGGAGTGGTTTTCCAGGGGTTTAACTAAAGACCTGCTACTCCTGGAATCATTTCCCATTAAAGGTTGGCGCTGGAACTGTGGGCCCCTGAGTTGCGCGATAGGAGTATTGTTTTTAACATTGCTGATGCGCTCTCCCATTTCCAGTGGGACAGGTTTAGGTCACTTGCTCCTTAGGCTTGTTTAGTTGGTGAGCCTTGCCCCCCCCATGTTTGGCAGGTCATCGAGCTGGCATGGAGGGCCTAGCTGAGCAATCCATTGCTCTGGCTACATTGCGGGCCAATCAGAAGGATTGGTCCGAATGGGAAATCTATCTCTATCACTGCGGATGCAGAGGCAGGAGCACGCATTGCTCAATATTTTCTTTTGTTTGGAGTCTTTATGTCTCCTATCGGTCCCGTGAGGTAGCTGTGCGCATGCTGGCAGGCATTTCTTTCTTTTCGCGACTGAAGGGGCGTCCAGACCTTACCAAGAGCTTTGCCGCTATTAAGGTCCTTAAGGGTTGGGCTCGCGCTCTCCTCGGCCAGTTGATAAGCAAAGGCTGATCGATATTCCCCTATTGCTTAAGCTTCTAGCTGCGGTTCCAGATGTTGTGGTTTTTCATTTTGAGGCTAATCTTTTCTGTTTAGCATTTTTCAATAGAGTTTCATGGCGGCTTCCGAATTTCAGAACTAGTTGCCTCTTCTAAATTAGCAGTTTCGCCCATGTCCCGTTCGGTCGTCAGTATCGGGACGGGGGCTGTGTTGTGCAAAATAAGGCGTTCTAAAACTGATCAATGGGTCGCGGCTGTTTGCCCAGTACATCTGGCAAAACTTTACCTGGCATTGCGGCCTGTGACTAGACGGAGTAATGCGGCCAAACATACAGTCCCTCAGCAGGTTTTTGGTTTACCTCTCGCCGAGTTATTTTAGTTTTTTCCTTTCTACATCCAACCCCCCTTACATTTTTCTTGTAGCCGCAGTATGGCAATTTAGTGTACCCAAAGTGCTGGTGATACATCTCGGTGGGAATGATATTGGTTCCAGGATTGCCCTTGATCTATGGCTTATCATTGTGTCAGACCTCCTCCTCATTATGGGTGCTTGGCCTTGCTGTACGGTTATGTAGTCCTGCATTACCCCTAGGCAGCAGTGGCATTGCGCTCATTCTCCTAAGGCTTTGGACGAGGCTCGTAAAAAGATCGATGCTCCTTTGGCGAAATTTATGCTGTCTCATAGTTGTTTTGTTATTACACATCTGTTAATACGGTGCTGTGATAAGCACCTCTATAGGGCTGATGGGGTGCATCTGACGGAGGCCGGTTTGGTCTTGTTTGTTGGTAGTTTGTTGGCTAGTATAGGTCAGGTGGTTTAGTGTGTATGGTGGCGGGCTGCGATTCTCTGAGGTAGAATCTTGCATTGGCAGGAAGTACGGCTTATCAGCCCGGGTGTAGTGGGTGTGCATTGGGTGTGCTCACCTATTATGTGTAGAGAAGTACTGTACCACCTCTACGGGGGCAGTACAGCCATCTAAGGATGGTGTTGTGTTTGGTAGAAGGTCTATGCTTGATACCCAAGTGCAGGGTTTGTCATCCACAGGGCGGACTCCGCCTGCAATGCCGTGTTTTGTTGTTGAGTTTGCATTGTTGGGCTGCTCTGTGTAAGTGCCGTCCTTCCAGCCACCATACATAGTTAATATATTTAATATATTGAAATTAATTTCTTAAATAAATAGCCGACTTGTTTTAAAATCCATTACTGTCTCCGTGTGTTTATTCTTAGATAAGTGTGAAATGTTTATATAGTTATGGTATAATGATCACACACACTGGGCACACATCAGCCGTTACTAGGGTTATAAACCAAGCTTCAGCCGCTCGCTTCTTCCCGCTATGCACCACTTTCCCGCTAAGCGATATGATCCGTGCGCATAAACAAGGAGTAAAATAACCGCCTAGCATATTATTTTACTTGTGGTGAATTTAACTCCAAGATTCACCACTCGCTTCCTACTTTGAGTTACTCCCTGCTGGTAGCATCTAGAAGTTCCAACAACTCCTAACCTTGCCAGCAGTTTCACTCCCACGACACCCACTTCACAATCATGGTTTATATAACCATGCGGCTCGATCGCATTGCCCAAAGAACCTAACTGATCAATGGGCTTTGCGATTAATGGGTGCTGGACCAAGAAACCCCTTAGTTTCTCGATAACCACAATGTACCTGCTTTGTACACTGGCCCAGTAGTTTGTACGGCCCCATCAGGCACCTACTGAGTTTCAATTAGGCTTAACAGACAGTAACCTCCACTTTACACTTAAGCTTAACAGACAGTAACCTCCACTTTACACTTAAGCTTAACAGACAGTAGCCTACACTTTGCAATCACATTTCAATTACATAGACCTTTTCTGCGCAGAAAATATAAAACCTTCTCCCTAAATATAGCAGCATAATACAGAGGTTTAACAAGCAATCACGTTATGAATACAATGAACGTTTGAACACGTGGCAGCAATACAGGAAATATGCGTACGCTATTGTGCGATTACTCTCTAACACAAAACTTTAACAATGAAAGAAAAAACAACTCTTCCTTCCTTGTCCCTGGATTCTAATCAGCGCTCCATTAACTCACACAATAATGGATAGCGGTCTCTCAGCATCAAGTGGTAGCAGGTTTTCAAAGGTAGTGCGTTATTTCCTGAGTATGGTAGCGTGAATTCACTCTATGAGCCCCCAACTATGAATACCTAATGAGCTATATACCTAAATGTCGCTGTTTAGCGTATCATACACATATGAAATAATCGCTTTCCAGACTTTGAGTGTGGTTCCAAAGCACAAAAGTTATTATTCACATAAAAAGCATTTAGTTACACACTGTGATCTAAATACAATTAGTGCAAAGGATTATACAGAAATAAGTTACAGTCGGCGCCCTGGATCCAGATTTCCGGCATCAAAGGTGAAACCTCTGTCAAAAAAAAGAATATGATGACTAACTACTGAATATAGAGCGCCTGAATATATACCCTTACAGAGAGCGGACAATACAATAGGAACGAGTTGGCATAATCCCATTGGTTCTTCCTCTTAGTTCTTCTGTCATAGGTCAGTTTGTACAATGGTAGTTCAGCCCTCCAATGGCTCTTTGTGTGTGTTTTAACTAATCAATAGACACTACATACAAAGTACATTCTAACACTTAATTCTCTATACTCCATAACTTGCAGACGCATGTTGCGATCTCTTTGCCGATGGAACCAGTGATCTGCAAATAGACAGTGGTTTAGAATGGTACCAAACATGGTCTGCTTGTCATGTACTAAACCTTAGATATCAAATACATACATTTTACATCATAATTAATAACTTTAATATAAACCATAATGTGCAGGAACCTTTAATGAGTGTGTGTATATTTATGGTTATATGTAATTATGCGTTGTGTGTCTACGTGCAGTGTAAAAGGTGCGCTGTGTGCAGGGTTTGTGTTACAGCACAAAACATGTGCTGTGTGTGTTTATATTTATAATAGCAACTGTATATATGTGTGCACGCATTGTGGATACACATGAGATCGTTTAAATGTATATATACATATATATATTAATATTAATATATATATATATATATATATATATATATATATATATATATATATATAATGTCGAAGCTGGATAATTGGCTGAGACAAGATCAGTTTAAAATTGAATTGTAGCGATGCCATTTTGCGACTGGCCGCAAGATGCCATCTTGGAAATGAGATCGCAAGATGCCATTTTGCGAATGGCCGCCCAAGCGCCATTTTAGATAAACTCACAATTAAGTACATATGGCGATATTACTATTAGCATCATGCAATTGCATCTTTCACCATTTCTCATATACACATTAATACGCACAATTGCGCTGTTAACAAGTTGCATATTAGCGAATGCATAAGATCTTGTATGAAAACGCTGTTTATTAGCTTCATGCGCACACATCTGCCCCAAGTTAACTAGCATCCTTATATCAAACCCCGTATACTCACACATTACATATCCACATACAAGGTTCATAAGCTTTAAGGTATAAGATTTAAGTATGTTCATTTATTATAATTGCTGTGAAATAAAGATTATTTGGTAACTAAGGTTTTATACATGATAAGTAAGCCGTGTTTGGTATTGTACTGATGCGTTCTCTTTCAACAGTATTCCGGTACCATCGGTGTGGAGATCGCATCATGCATTCTCAACTTATGGACCGCAAGCAACAAAATGTATATATTATGAACAACTGTTAGGATGTTGCATGAGGCGGGAAACCCGAGACCCCCAGTTGTTAGAGGCTGGGTTGTGTCTATTTGAATTAACCTGTTAAATGCTCTGTAACAGATGCATCCCCCTTAAGGACCAATGGCATCAGCAACAAACTTCTCTATTGAGTTGTCTATTCCTGGGGGGTATATATATATGTGTGCTCCAACACTGGGTCTTAGTCTTCTTGCTGAATGCTGATTGACAAGGGGTTTCTTGCTGATGCCTACATCTGGACCAGAAGCGCTGCGTATGTATACTGTACTTGGGTCTGTATAATTCCTTTGTGCTGAATTGTATTTGGATCAATAGTGTGTAACTGACTGTACTTTTACTTTAATAATACTTTGTGCTTTGAAACCACATGTTCTAGGTCTGAAGTCTTTATTTACTGTATGATTGCATACGCAAAATAGCGTCATCCTTAGAAAGTATAGGCAGGAGTGTATAGAGGTTCAAATTCAGTATCATTAATATATATATATATATATATATATATATACAGCTTCAGTCACTGGCTACTATTAATATTACTTCTGTCTGAGCTAAAAAATTACAGACAATGGAGTTTGTCCTGTTCACAGGTGGAGCAAGCTTTAGTAAACAGTCTGATAGTTTTAACAAAAGGCTTTCCTATGTTTATTCAGAATACAATTGTCAGTCCCTCTTAACCACATTAGCATGGGACACAAGGCCTACAATTTCTAACGATAGCTAAATGTCTGATAATTGTTTCTAAATCCACTCTCTCTGAGCATATCAGTGTCTGTGTTATACTTCAATTGCAACAGACATACTGTATCTATATGCAGAGTAAACACTCACAGTATCTTTGTGTATTCTTAATTATTTGTCACAGACATGTCTTCAAGACTTTGTCTGTCATCACTGATATATGTGTATTAATAAATGTACGTGTAACCCTGGTTAGGGTTACGGAGATAATTCATATATACAATTGAAGCAGGTATATATTTTCATTCATCTATTTACAGCAAAATGCCATTTATGAGGTAAATGTTAAATATACTGTAGGGATAGATGTGATGTGATGAAAATATAAGTAAATATGTGGAAATGTATGTACCCTGTGCATGTTAGATATATATGATGTCAGTGGACTTTGGTGCTTCATGCTGCAGATATACATCTCACAGACATTGGTGATAGTTGCAGAAGGGGGCGGAGTAATATAGATGGGAGTGAATTGGTTCCTGTCAGGAAAATAGGATCCGGTGAGGGTGAGGATATATAACAGCTGTTAGCAGCAGCTGAGGGGAGTCTCCTGATCCCTCCCTCCAGTGCCTGCCCTCCTGTGACCTGGGCAGCCAGTGAGCAGCTATGAGCTGCCGGGTGCAGGGGGGCAGAGCTGGAGAGGGAGCCCAGCCAGAGCTGGGGAAGAAGGTGGGACAGTGGCACCCACCCTGTTTTGCTGATGATGCCAGAGAGGCGGCGTCACGGGAGGTGGACCCGCACCGATCTGGGTGATCCCTGGAGAGAGGAGGCGGCTGGCTCAGACAGCAGGCCAATGGTCGCAGTGGGACTGCCGGTGTCATGGAGCAGGAGCCGGCTACAGTTGGCCAGGAGGTGGCTGTCGGGAGTCCCCCTGTGATGGAGGTCTGAGAGGCGGGTCCTGGGCAGGCAAATCAGAGGCTGAATTCAGGCTGACTGCAGAGGCTGAAGCAAGCAGCAGCTCCCACTACAAAGGACAGCCCGGAGACTGTGTCTTTATACCGCGGGGGTGTGAGTGCAAATACCAGCACCACACTCACAATAATCACCAGCTGCCCTTCATACATTACTCACAGGCTTCATTTCTGCCTAATCATATAACCCACTTACTAGCAAGCTGAGGCAGCAAAGAGGAGGGACCAAAAGGGTATAGATAACTATATATCTATAACAGACTGGGACTTAGGAAAAAGAAAAGCTCTTCCTTCAGGGAATACAGGAAGAATTCGCAGCCTGAGGCAGATATAAGTCAGGGGGAGTTGGTGTATTCGCAGCCTGAGGCAGATATAAGTCAGGGGGAGTTGGTGTATTCGCAGCCTGAGGCAGATATAAGTCAGGGGGAGTTGGTGTATTCGCAGCCTGAGGCAGATATAAGTCAGGGGGAGTTGGTGTATTCGCAGCCTGAGGCAGATATAAGTCAGGGGGAGTTGGTGTATTCGCAGCCTGAGGCAGATATAAGTCAGGGGGAGTTGGTGTATTCGCAGCCTGAGGCAGATATAAGTCAGGGGGAGTTGGTGTATTCGCAGCCTGAGGCAGATATAAGTCAGGGGGAGTTGGTGTATTCACAGCCTGAGGCAGATATAAGTCAGGGGGAGCTGGTGTATTCGCAGCCTGAGGCAGATATAAGTCAGGGGGAGTTGGTGTATGCATCTCCTATCTATAATAGTGCCAATTACACTTATAATCCACAGCCCACAGCACCAAACTCGGGTGTTTGCATTGGCAGGACTGCTGTATAAATATCATTATTTTGGAGTATGAATAGTTATGTTCATTGTGACTGTGATGGAATAAACCCACAGGACTATATTTGTTGATATTATAAGGCTTATATACTTACCAAGGTACCAGCATAAGCACATTATATGGACTTACCTATATTGTGGAGGGGAGTCCAGTTATACTAATCTATGGCATGACAAAGTCTATAATATGACCAAGGACAAGTGAAGGCTTGCTAGAGGAAAAGCCCCATAAGGATAATTAACAAAGACAATATCTACACTTCAGAAACTGAACCGGGACTATAAACTCTGGATTGGAACTATTTATAAATATAGTCTCCGAGTCCTAACTAATGTTATAACATTGTTTAAGTTTAAGGGTTTTGTACATTAAGCAATGTATTGATGTAATACATGGAGTTATGTTTATCCTCTGTATATTAACAGCAGTTTATATGCAAAGTACAAGTGAAGATCCTTTACTTATATTCCTTATAAAAGTAACTTTAATGTTTTTTAACTACTGTGTGTTACTTACCTGGAGTGATTACGGTGGGAGATCCATTACTGTATATTACTTACCTGGAGTGATTACGGTGGGAGATCCATTACTGCATGTTACTTACCTGGAGTGATTACGGTGGGAGATCCATTACTGCATGTTACTTACCTGGAGTGATTATAGTGGGAGATCCATTACTGTATATTACTTACCTGGAGTGATTACGGTGGGAGATCCATTACTGTATGTTACTTACCTGGAGTGATTACGGTGGGAGATCCATTACTGTATGTTACTTACCTGGAGTGATTACGGTGGGAGATCCATTACTGTATATTACTTACCTGGAGTGATTACGGTGGGAGATCCATTACTGCATGTTACTTACCTGGAGTGATTATAGTGGGAGATCCATTACTGTATGTTACTTACCTGGAGTGATTACGGTGGGAGATCCATTACTGTATGTTACTTACCTGGAGTGATTACGGTGGGAGATCCATTACTGTATGTTACTTACCTGGAGTGATTACGGTGGGAGATCCATTACTGCATGTTACTTACCTGGAGTGATTACAGTAGGAGATCCATTACTGTATGTTACTTACCTGGAGTGATTACGGTGGGAGATCCATTACTGTATGTTACTTACCTGGAGTGAGTACGGTGGGAGATCCATTACTGTATATTACTTACCTGGAGGGATTACAGGTGGGAGATCCATTACTGTATGTTACTTACCTGGAGGGATTACAGGTGGGAGATCCATTACTGTATGTTACTTAC
Organism: Taudactylus pleione; assembly: GCA_031769625.1. Lineage (NCBI taxonomy): Eukaryota > Metazoa > Chordata > Amphibia > Anura > Myobatrachidae > Taudactylus > Taudactylus pleione. The sequence continues at coordinate 29,249 of JAUIMM010001814.1, forward strand.
CTGGAGTGATTACGGTGGGAGATCCATTACTGCATGTTACTTACCTGGAGTGATTATAGTGGGAGATCCATTACTGTATGTTACTTACCTGGAGTGATTACGGTGGGAGATCCATTACTGTATGTTACTTACCTGGAGTGAGTACGGTGGGAGATCCATTACTGTATGTTACTTACCTGGAGGGATTACAGGTGGGAGATCCATTACTGTATGTTACTTACCTGGAGTGATTATAGTGGGAGATCCATTACTGTATGTTACTTACCTGGAGTGATTACGGTGGGAGATCCATTACTGCATGTTACTTACCTGGAGTGATTACAGTAGGAGATCCATTACTGTATGTTACTTACCTGGAGGGATTACAGGTGGGAGATCCATTACTGTATGTTACTTACCTGGAGTGATTACGGTGGGAGATCCATTACTGCATGTTACTTACCTGGAGTGATTATAGTGGGAGATCCATTACTGTATGTTACTTACCTGGAGTGATTACGGTGGGAGATCCATTACTGTATGTTACTTACCTGGAGTGATTACAGTAGGAGATCCATTACTGTATGTTACTTACCTGGAGGGATTACAGGTGGGAGATCCATTACTGTATGTTACTTACCTGGAGTGATTACGGTGGGAGATCCATTACTGCATGTTACTTACCTGGAGTGATTATAGTGGGAGATCCATTACTGTATGTTACTTACCTGGAGTGATTACGGTGGGAGATCCATTACTGTGTGTTACTTACCTGGAGTGAGTACGGTGGGAGATCCATTACTGTATGTTACTTACCTGGAGTGATTACGGTGGGAGATCCATTACTGTATGTTACTTACCTGGAGTGATTACGGTGGGAGATCCATTACTGTATGTTACTTACCTGGAGTGATTACGGTGGGAGATCCATTACTGTGTGTTACTTACCTGGAGTGAGTACGGTGGGAGATCCATTACTGTATATTACTTACCTGGAGTGATTACGGTGGGAGATCCATTACTGTATGTTACTTACCTGGAGTGAGTACGGTGGGAGATCCATTACTGTATGTTACTTACCTGGAGGGATTACAGGTGGGAGATCCATTACTGTATGTTACTTACCTGGAGGGATTACGGTGGGAGATCCATTACTGCATGTTACTTACCTGGAGTGATTATAGTGGGAGATCCATTACTGTATGTTACTTACCTGGAGTGATTACGGTGGGAGATCCATTACTGTGTGTTACTTACCTGGAGTGAGTACGGTGGGAGATCCATTACTGTGTGTTACTTACCTGGAGTGATTACGGTGGGAGATCCATTACTGTATGTTACTTACCTGGAGTGATTACGGTGGGAGATCCATTACTGTGTGTTACTTACCTGGAGTGATTACGGTGGGAGATCCATTACTGTGTGTTACTTACCTGGAGTGAGTCCGGTGGGAGATCCATTACTGTATGTTACTTACCTGGAGTGATTACGGTGGGAGATCCATTACTGTATGTTACTTACCTGGAGTGATTACGGTGGGAGATCCATTACTGTGTGTTACTTACCTGGAGTGATTACGGTGGGAGATCCATTACTGTATGTTACTTACCTGGAGTGATTACGGTGGGAGATCCATTACTGTATGTTACTTACCTGGAGTGATTACGGTGGGAGATCCATTACTGTGTGTTACTTACCTGGAGTGATTACGGTGGGAGATCCATTACTGTATGTTACTTACCTGGAGTGATTACGGTGGGAGATCCATTACTGTATGTTACTTACCTGGAGTGATTACAGTAGGAGATCCATTACTGTATGTTACTTACCTGGAGGGATTACAGGTGGGAGATCCATTACTGTATGTTACTTACCTGGAGTGATTACGGTGGGAGATCCATTACTGCATGTTACTTACCTGGAGTGATTATAGTGGGAGATCCATTACTGCATGTTACTTACCTGGAGTGATTACGGTGGGAGATCCATTACTGTGTGTTACTTACCTGGAGTGAGTACGGTGGGAGATCCATTACTGTATGTTACTTACCTGGAGTGATTACGGTGGGAGATCCATTACTGTATGTTACTTACCTGGAGTGATTACGGTGGGAGATCCATTACTGTATGTTACTTACCTGGAGTGATTACGGTGGGAGATCCATTACTGTATGTTACTTACCTGGAGTGATTACGGTGGGAGATCCATTACTGTGTGTTACTTACCTGGAGTGAGTACGGTGGGAGATCCATTACTGTATGTTACTTACCTGGAGTGATTACGGTGGGAGATCCATTACTGTATGTTACTTACCTGGAGTGATTACGGTGGGAGATCCATTACTGTGTGTTACTTACCTGGAGTGATTACGGTGGGAGATCCATTACTGTATGTTACTTACCTGGAGTGATTACGGTGGGAGATCCATTACTGTATGTTACTTACCTGGAGTGATTACGGTGGGAGATCCATTACTGTGTGTTACTTACCTGGAGTGATTACGGTGGGAGATCCATTACTGTATGTTACTTACCTGGAGTGATTACGGTGGGAGATCCATTACTGCGGAATCCGTGGAAGGAGAAGACATTGGTGGTAAATGTGAAGTGAAATTATATAGTATTGTATGTGATTACACATTATCTATACACCACACTATATATTCTATCACTGGGTTTTCCCAGGTGAGCCCTTTTGACATTCAAAATAATTAACCTGGGTGGAGGTACTGACAATGGGGACGTACACCACCAATTGAGGGTAAGGGTGGGTACATTAGGAGTAACAAAGGTGGTAGTAACCTGGTGACCCTTTAGTGGTAAAAAGGGGGGTTACATACATATTGTTTTAGTAAGACTTTTAACAGTGTTCTATTGCGTAGGAAACGCACAACGTTAAATAATAACATAACGCCGTGTACTGTGTAGGATTCGCAAAATAGCACTGAGTATCCATTTACAAAATGGCGTCGTGCAGATTTTGATTTTAACAGATTCTGTCTTAGCCAACCATCTGGCTTCGACAGTCCCTATACCCCTCAATACATAATAACTGCTGCTGATATAGCTGAGACAGGTACAGTATACTGTATTGAGCTGTATTAGTATGGAAACTGAGGGTGCATCTGTGGGAGTGGATTGTTTCAAGGTTACTCACTGCCACTGGACACACTTTTGCCAGACGGCACTACTGCTGCATGTGCCTCCTCCTTGTACACACTAGTCCACCTATCTGCTTGTGTCTGGGGACTTAGATAAAGGCTTGGGCTTCCTACTGAGTGTACGAGCAGCAGCTACTCACTCCAGCACAGTGCTGCTGCTGCCCTGTCCGATTTGGATCCCAGCCACCGCTCCGCCTCCTGAATATGACTGGCACCTCTCTACTGCTTTCGGCTATTGCAGGCTCCGCCTCCGGTCAGGCTGTAGCCACCTGCTCTATGATGCCGGCAGTCTCCCTTCCACCATTGGCCTCCAGTCTGAGCCAGCCACCTTCTCCCACCAGGGAATGTCCCAACCAGTGCAGGTCCCTCCGATCCTCTCCGCCACCGGGACCACCTCCCACGATGCCACCGGCACGGCAGGGTGAGTACCGCTGCCCCAGCTCAGCTCCCTCTTCAACTCTGCACCTGGCAGCTCATTGCCGCTCACTGGCTGCCCGGGTCACAGGACGGCAGGCACTGGAGGGAGGGAACAGCAGACTGACTGTTAGCTGCTGCTAATAGCTGTTATATATCCTCCCTCTCACCGGATCCTCTTTTCCTGACAGGAACCAATTCACTCCCACCTATATCACTCCGCCCCTTTTCCTCCAGTGCATCCAACACACTGTAGCACATCCTCACCACAGAGATAAAAAAGTATCACATAAATTGATATGTTAATATATTAAATACATATATCATGAATTGTGACTATACATATATATATTTATAAATATTGCATAGATTTATAAGTACAGTTCTTATTTTAACCCTTAACCAGGGTTACAGTCATATGAATCACCAGCCAGTGAGTGTATGCTGGATGCAGGTAGCATTGCAGGAGCACGAAACAGCATCTAGGACAATGGGTAATACCGGGTCTCTCTGGAGCTAAGTGGTGCACAGCCATGTACAACTGCATTAGAGATGGCTAGTGAGTGGGTGTCTCAACACACTGACTCCAATCATTCAGATGAGTGAATGATTCGAGTCACTCAGCGTTTGGTGTGTCGAGACACCTCCCTAGCCTCTCTGTCACCTCCCCTAGCCTCTCTGTCACCTCCCCCTGCCTCCCTGTCACCTCCCCTAGCCTCTCTGTCACCTCCCCTAGCCTCTCTGTCACCTCCCCTAGCCTCTCTGTCACCTCCCCCTGCCTCCCTGTCACCTCCCCTAGCCTCCCTGTCACCTCCCCCTGCCTCCCTGTCACCTCCCTAGCCTCTCTGTCACCTCCACTAGCCTCTCTGTCACCTCCCCTAGCCTCTCTGTCACCTCCCCTAGCCTCTCTGTCACCTCCCCCTGCCTCTCTGTCACCTCCCCTAGCCTCTCTGTCACCTCCCTAGCCTCTCTGTCACCTCCACTAGCCTCTCTGTCAGTGGTAGCCAGTGAGTGACAGCTCCGCCCCCTACACTGCTGATCCGACCGTATTATATTTCTGCACTGAGTCAGATCAGCAGTGTAGGGGGCGGAGCTGTCAGTGACTCACTCTGAGTTGCGCAGCTACTGTCAGGGCTCGGGGAGTGCACAGACTCAGGAGAGTCAGTGAGAGCCCAGAGCTGTAGTGCTGGGCTGCAGGGGGGTGGGCTCCCCTGCTGGCTACAGCACTGCACTACCTAAAAAGAGTCGTGTCTCGAGACACTGACTCGAGACACTTCACTGAGTTGAACCATGAGGCTCAACTCAGTGTAGTGAATCGTTCTGCCCAACCCTAAACTGCATTGCTGTTACACAGACACAAGATGGCGCCGCACATGCACTGTACTTAGGTCAGCAGCCATCTTTGTACAGGGAAAGAAGCTTCCCTGGGGGAGCACCAGCAGGGAGTCTGTGGTCATAGAAAGTATTCTCAGTGATTTAGAACCATGTTCCTCTGTTGATTGTTGGACATTATACTATGAAATGAGTCTGGACCCAGAAAATTTGGAAGCAAAACAAAAAGGGAAATTCTGATGAATAATAAAAATGAATAAATTATTTCCATTATTTCCAAAGGACACAGTAAAGATACAGCGCAATTAGGAATAAAGAACATACAGTAGGGCTAAGTAAGAACATACAGAGGCATTGATGGGAAGGTTGGAGTCATGGCAGGGTATTGGGTAACTGAGTTTGTCTGAAGTACATAATAATAATTTTCCACATAAAAGCTCTCAGTAGCCCCCTACAATGATGCGTGGACATCCAGTGATTTAGTGTCTGACAATAGGCACGACATGAAGAAGTTACAGGCTAGGGAGCATGGACGTGGCCGGCAGTGGCTATAGATCCGGTGAGATACAGCAGACTTATAGCACGCTCTCAGAGACAGGTCTTGTCATGCAATGGTTCCGTGGTTTTATGGTGCAATGTAGAAGGCAATGAGTGCCCTGCCGTGCCGTGTGGTGTTGCAGTATAGAGTGGTAGTGGGTAAGGCTGCTGAGCTCAGCTCTATAGAGATAGAGAAATGTGCATTTCATCATCACTAGAGAAACACAGATGCCAGATCTCGGCTATTGTCAGAGCACCTGCCAGCATTTATAATAAATGTTATACACCTCTGCTCATCATGAGATCTCTAATGAAGTTACCTTAGATGCCCCAGGGAGGCAGTGAGCCAAAAAAATAGTTCACATGAGGTCAACAATCAGAAAGAAAAATATATTTATAGAAAACCTGGCATGTTGGACAATAGATTGTATATAGGGATATTACCAGTCAGGACTCATTACCTAGAGTATCAAAGCTCTTCATGGTGTCTGTTGGAGATGGGGACATTATGTAAGGTCAGCACTATGACGGTACATGAACAATGCTTTGGTTCAGGACCAGCCTATATAAAGTGAGTGTTTGTGTCGCTGCCAGCAATGTAACATGACAAACCGGAGGATGACTCTGTAGAAGGCTGAGACACAAGAGAATAATAAGAGGAAATCATTGTTTTTAGCAATGTACCAGGAATATTCATGGAGAAACTTTATAATTGATCATTTACAGGTCTCCGCATTATACATCTATATAATAAGCAAGAAAGCGTGTCTGTCTGTCTGTCTGTTAGTCCTTTATGCATGGCCAGGACTTTGGACTTAGCACCACCAAATTTGGCAGGGTGGTGTAGTTTGGTCTGGATTACGTTTTTGCCTAGGTTTGAACTCAAGGTCACACTGTAATGAATCTCCCCTATATTTGTATAAGTCCCTTAGAGTAACTCTAGGGAGGGCTTCAGCGTATGACAACCGCCCGTTGTTCCCATAGATTAGGACACATTCAACGGTACTTAGGATGCCACCAGGTCTTAACCACCGGACAGTAGGGGCTTATACAAACAGTGGGAGATCGCAAGGTAATATTAACCACAGAGCAGCCTGCAGCCGTGGACACAAGCAAGATGGAATGCACACTAATAACAGGTAGTGTGAATATCAGCAATACTAAGTAATAATATCGCAGGGTAATTACCACAGAGCAACATGCACTGCGGACAATAACAATATGATAGCATATAAACACAACTATATAAAATAGTGGCAATCACAAACAACAGATATATTGCAAGATGGTATAGCAATAAACCAAGGGCTTGTTAAGAAAGGAGGGGGCCCATGTGCACTCCCTATGCGGGGCCCCCTCCTCTCTCCCCGGGGGCCAGCAGCCGACTGATGCGGATGGCCAGCCACCGGAGCCTTAGTACACTCCAGGCTCTAGATTGTGCCTGGAGTCTACTGCGCATGCGCAGAACACCGGGAAATGGCCGCAGCAGCCATTTTCCGGTGTTCTGAGCATCGCAGACACCCGACGTGGGACCACGGACAGGTAATTTTAAAATAATATGGGTGCAGTGTGTGCGGTACAGGCCCCCCCTTGACCCGGGGGCCCATGTGCCCCACACGCATTGCACCCATTATAGATACGCCACTGAAATAAACTCTGATACACATGCATCTGGCAGTATGGAATTGCAGCTTAACATATAATGCAGAATGGAATAGCAATATATTATCCAGCATGTGTTTTACAGAGTATAATAGCAGCAAGAGATATGTACGTATATTGTAGTTGGAATAGTAACAGTACACAACATGAATGGCAAAGAACCCCTAGACCTGGTTTTATCTGAGAACTTCATGAAGAATGCTTCCTTTAAAGTGTCTGCATGCAGATGTCTTCCAGGAATCCATGATCTTTCTTCTGGTCCATGTCCCTTCCAGTGTACCAAGAAATGACTTGTCCACGGAGATATCTGGAATTCAGGATTTTTTCCACAATGTACTCTTGATGGCCTTGGATTTATACTAGAGATGGTCTATTAGGCTGGACAGACTTGAATTTCTTGGACATCAACACTGGTATCAGCAGAGAACAATGGAAGGTGTTGAGATCTTAAGGGATTGGGTTGCTTTAGATGGAAAGCCACTAAATTCACTTGTTTGATGACTTGGAATGGTCCAATGTATCTGGAAAAAAACTTCTTTGATGGTTGTCGGTTTGATGTTCCGGGTGGACAACCACACATTGTCGCCCACTTTAAAAGTACATGGCCCGTGAAGTCTATCTGCAAAAAATTTTGAACAGAATGAAGCCTTGTTGAGAGCAGAATGTACTTTCTTCTTCAGGGTCCATAGAGCTCCACAGAGAGACAATGGGGTGTAGGTGGTGGAGGACCGGACACCAACAGTTAAAGCTTTTGCTATCCCAGGATGCTCCGGTCCTCCCCCCTATACCCCGCCCATAGCCTGAGGCAATCAGTTTGTCTTGGTGTCCGGCAGGAGCTGGATCACCGTTGGAACAGTACACACAGTGCTTTAAGCAGCCCAAGCTTTATTTTATATTTTTATTTATTTTTACTTCAAGACAGAGCAAACAGCACTAGACATCACCCCTCCGTGGCAACGCAACTACAGCCATAGCCTTGGTACTTTCGGCGGGGCACCTGGGGGCCTTGCTAGCGGGCTCCACGGGAGGACCCCAGACTGCAGCCGGGACTTCAGGGGACAGGTAAGATGGGTTCCCATTACCCATTTACCTCCGGTCTAGGAGGAGCCAAGTTATGTAGCACTATTTCCTACCAGCCACTGCGGTCTGAGTAGTTGATGTTAGTGCCCATTGCAGTTACATTTATTTTCTGCATTTTATGTGACTTGTGCTGGTGTGGCTATCTGTGTTTTTCTCACTCTTCTGTCAGCTTATACCTATCCCTTGTTTTTCACAATAACCCTGCAATACAGGTGTATAGGGGGTTCCCTGTACTTCACATCTATTTGTATTTGTGAAGGCTGTCACATACTGTGTGGTTGCATGCTGCTCAGTGCCATATTGTGTGCTGTATTATCCTGCAGCTATGTCTAGCAAAGGCAAAGGTAGCAAGCAGGCTGCTGCTCCTATACTGCTGTCATGCAGGTCCTGTCCAGCAGGCGTATCCCAGGAGGATTTAATTCAAGATGGTCTATGTGCATCTTGTTATACTACACCAGGCCAGTTAGCCCCTCCAGCCCCTGCTCAGGAACCCACTGGGCTTCCTTTTCACAGGTGTTGGCTACAATTGCAGATGGCCTAGCAGTTCCTGCAGTAGTTCCCCCTATGGGATTGCCACAACAGGTACAAGCGATACCAGTACCTCCTATGCCTCCACCATGAGCAGACATGCTCTCTACCAGAAATACCAAACATTAGAAATTATTCGAGTCTCCTGCGCTCCCGGACTGCAGCCCAGTTCACACTCTGGAGAACCACACCATCAAAATTACAGAAACAAAAATAGGAGTGATTCCAAAGGCGCTGTCCTTTTGTGGGGATTCCATCTGGATGTGGCTCGAATTACACCAACCCCATAAAGAAAGAGACTATTAGTGACACATAGTCTGTATTAGATCATGAATAGGTGGAAATAATCCTGTCTGCTCACCTAGACACAGAGGGATACGTTCCTTGAAAGGTATCTTTTAATATCAATATAGATAGCTGCCCTATTAGGACCACGCTCACCTGAATAGAAATATAGGCGTTCCTCAAAAGGTGTCTTTGGACTTCAGTCCAGGAAAAATTCACCATGCAAGTATATATTCTCCATGTATTTTATTCCAAAAGACAAAATTTTTTTAAAAGGATTTACGAGTAATCCAAAAACAGCAGATGAGTATTACTCCAAACAACAGTACACCATATGGAGAAGTGCTCTCAGTCACAAATATTGCATCTCACCCGGAATAAGTAGCAAAAAAAGACTGGTACAAAAGTAGAAAAAGCAATCTCCAGATCTTGCAGTCCCCCTTTCTAGCACCAACGCGTTTCAGACCTCTTGGGTCCTTCCTCAGGATGTAAGGGGTACACTCCATGGATTAGTATTTATACCCTATCCACACCATAAGGGTGGGATTAGGTATAAAGCACATAGTAAAATGTGGAAAAATATGCATCTAATAAAACATAGCTCCTAATAATAAGAAGCTATAAACAGACTATTTATAAATAATCATCAATGTCTGCCGGTGTTACACTCATAAGTAATCACCTTATCATAAAAAACAAACAACACACAATACATAATAATATTTGTACATCCGTATTCCAGTCCAGATTTTAATAAATACCACACATAGTGGTTAGGATTCCTCCCATCGTAATTAGCGCTGCATACCAGGTGGTTCGCCGCAATCTCCCATCATGTGTGCCGCTGGAACGCACATCGTACACCATGTGACATCCGCTTCCGGTTACGATGTGGTGCCAGTATCGGTTGGACCTCTAGTGATCCTCGGCGGCCATTTTGGGTAAGTTAATTTCATTACTTCATGATCGGCCTCTAGCGGTTGAGTAGCGGCCATTTTGGGTATGTCTGTTACCATATGTTATAACCGCTCAGTCCCCAGTGGTGATAAGTACATAAAAAAATATAATAAAATAATCAGTCAGTAAATGGAATCCATAAATAAAATTAAAATGGACAATAAATATAGTAAAAGTCATAGTAAATGAATAAAAATCATAGAAACCACTTGGTTTCAAAATCGGCATTGAGGCCTCTAGGTACCAATGTTTTAAGTGTATATATCATTTGCATCTCAACTTTAGCCAACCTAATGTCTCTATCATTCATCCTCCAGTTGGGTTTAATTAATTTAATACCACAAAAAGAGACTAACTCAATTAATTTGCATGCATGTTTATTTTTAAAATGAAGGGAGACATTATGTGTTTCTAATCCCTTTTTGATATTCCTCACATGCTCCGCAAGTCTCTCCTTTATTGTTCTAGTGGTTTTACCCACATATTGACTCCCGCAAGAGCATTCTAAAAGATATACACAGTATTTGGAATTACAAGTTATAAAGTCATCTATAATAAACGTCTTGTTCGTTTGAGTTGATTTATAATGAGTAATCTTATTCACATTGCTTTTGCATACTTTACATATGCTGCACACCCCACACCTATAAAAACCCTTTGATTTAACATTATACATATTCATTGGGGTATTTATGGCACTTCTTACTACATTATCTCTTATGCTACGAGCCTTTCTATACACAAAGCTTGGTCGTGTTTCAATATGTTTCTCTAACAAAGGATCATTGGTGAGGATTTTCCAATGTCTACTAATGATGGTTTCTAACTCTTTATACTGATTATTATATTTAGTTATAAAGGGAATACCCATCTTTTTAGTAATTTTCTTGTATGGTTTGGTTCTAAAAATGGCTTCCTTTCTATCAAGATCCTCACCCTTTTTCCTTGCCAAATCAACCATTTCAGCATTATAACCTTTGGATACAAAGTGTCCTTTAAGTGTCTCAGATTGTTGTTTATACACTTCCATATCCGTACAATTACATCTTATATGTTGAAATTGGCTGTTGGGGATGCTCTTTAACCAATTGTAATGATGGTTACTATCAGACTTAATAAATGAATTACAGTCAGTGGGTTTGACAAAATTCATAGTTTTAAGTTGTTCCCCATCGACATATATTGTAAGATCTAAGAAATCCACCCTCTCTAGACTGCTGTTAAATATTAATTTGATGTTGCATTCATTATTATTGAGATATAAACAGAGTCTAAAGATGCCTGATCTCCACTCCAAATAAAGAAAATGTCATCTATATACCGTCGCCAGGTCACCAGGCTGGCTCCGAATGGGTGCCCACTCCATACAGAGTGTGTCTCCCACCATGTCATAAATAAATTGGCATAGCTCGGCACCAGCCTGGTGCCCATGGCTGTGCCCTCCAGTTGTAAATAGAACGTATGGTCGTACCAAAAAAAGTTATTATAAAGAATCATCATAACTTTTTTTGGTATGACCATACGACCAAGCTTTGTGTATAGAAAGGCTCGTATCATAAGAGATAATGTAGTAAGAAGTGCCATAAATACCCCAATGAATATGTATAATGTTAAATCAAAGGGTTTTTATAGGTGTGGGGTGTGCAGCATATGTAAAGTATGCAAAAGCAATGTGAATAAGATTACTCATTATAAATCAACTCAAACGAACAAGACGTTTATTATAGATGACTTTATAACTTGTAATTCCAAATACTGTGTATATCTTTTAGAATGCTCTTGCGGGAGTCAATATGTGGATAAAACCCCTAGAACAATAAAGGAGAGACTTGCGGAGCATGTGAGGAATATCAAAAAGGGATTAGAAACACATAATGTCTCCATTCATTTTAAAAATAAACATGCATGCAAATTAATTGAGTTAGTCTCTTTTTGTGGTATTAAATTAATTAAACCCAACTGGAGGATGAATGATAGAGACATTAGGTTGGCTAAAGTTGAGATGCAAATGATATATACACTTAAAACATTGGTACCTAGAGGCCTCAATGCCGATTTTGAAACCAAGTGGTTTCTATGATTTTTATTCATTTACTATGACTTTTACTATATTTATTGTCCATATTCATGGTCCATTTTAATTTTATTTATGGATTCCATTTACTGACTGATTATTTTATTATATTTTTTTATGTACTTATCACCACTGGGGACTGAGCGGTTATAACATATGGTAACAGACATACCCAAAATGGCCGCTACTCAACCGCTAGAGGCCGATCATGAAGTAATGAAATTAACTTACCCAAAATGGCCGCCGAGGATCACTAGAGGTCCAACCGATACTGGCACCACATCGTAACCGGAAGCGGATGTCACATGGTGTACGATGTGTGTTCCAGCAGCACACATGATGGGAGATTGCGGCGAACCACCTGGTATGCAGCGCTAATTACGATGGGAGGAATCCTAACCACTATGTGTGGTATTTATTAAAATCTGGACTGGAATACAGATGTACAAATATTATTATGTATTGTGTGTTGTTTGTTTTTTATGATAAGGTGATTACTTATGAGTGTAACACCGGCAGACATTGATGATTATTTATAAATAGTCTGTTTATAGCTTCTTATTATTAGGAGCTATGTTTTATTAGATGCATATTTTTCCACATTTTACTATGTGCTTTATACCTAATCCCACCCTTATGGTGTGGATAGGGTATAAATACTAATCCATGGAGTGTACCCCTTACATCCTGAGGAAGGACCCAAGAGGTCTGAAACGCGTTGGTGCTAGAAAGGGGGACTGCAAGATCTGGAGATTGCTTTTTCTACTTTTGTACCAGTCTTTTTTTGCTACTTATTCCGGGTGAGATGCAATATTTGTGACTGAGAGCACTTCTCCATATGGTGTACTGTTGTTTGGAGTAATACTCATCTGCTGTTTTTGGATTACTCGTAAATCCTTTTAAAAAAATGTTGTCTTTTGGAATAAAATACATGGAGAATATATACTTGCATGGTGAATTTTTCCTGGACTGAAGTCCAAAGACACCTTTTGAGGAACGCCTATATTTCTATTCAGGTGAGCGTGGTCCTAATAGGGCAGCTATCTATATTGATATTAAAAGATACCTTTCAAGGAACGTATCCCTCTGTGTCTAGGTGAGCAGACAGGATTATTTCCACCTATTCATGATCTAATACAGACTATGTGTCACTAATAGTCTCTTTCTTTATGGGGTTGGTGTAATTCGAGCCACATCCAGATGGAATCCCCACAAAAGGACAGCGCCTTTGGAATCACTCCTATTTTTGTTTATGCTCTCTACCAGAGTCTAGCAGCTACTTCTGCAGCCTTTCAACAACTCTTGCAGAGTGAGAGACTCTTACCCAGTAAAACTACTAAGCGTACAGTGCTATCCTCACAGTCCACACAGCTCTCAGATTCTGAGGTGTTATCTCAGATCTCTCTCTTATTGAGTCTCCCTCAGGGGAGGAAGAGCTTCAGTCTAAATTACATATATCTGCACTAGTGAGGGCTGTGAAATCAATTCTTCAAATAGGAGAGGCTAAGCCCACTCCTAAAGCAAAGGAGCCACTTTTTAAGAATGTGGTTTTAGCAGCAGAATTTCCTCACTCTGATCAATTTTCTGAACTCATGAGGGAAGCCTGAAATACGCCAAGTAAAACATTTCAGCCCCCAAAATGTCTGGTTTCTTGTTACCCTATTCCAGCAGCTGATTATGCTAAATGGGAAGCTCCCCCAGCAGTATATTCCCATGTGACGCATCTAGTTAAAAGCTCTACTTTACCTATTCCTACAGCATCCTCCCTAAAGGACACAATGGATAGAAAATTGAAGCTTGCCTCAAATCTGTGTATTCTCCTACAAGAGCTATTACACGTCCAGCAATGGCCACTGCCTGGGTGACAAAAGCCATTGAGAGCTGGGCAGATGCTCTACAGGACACATTTCCCTCGGATGCCTCCATGGAAAAGATGTCCTACATCTCCCACATCAGGGATGCAGCCTCCTATTCTGGAGAAGTGGCTTTGGATACTGGTCTCCTAGCTTCCAAAGCATCTGCTACTTCACTGGTAGCCCACCGTATCATTTGGCTTTGTTCATGGAAGGCCGACACGGGCTTTAAGAAGGCCTTGGAATTGCTGCCTTACACTGGGGAGATCCTGTTTGGCCCAGAGTTTGACAAGATTGTGGCTACCTTGGTGGCTTCTAAGACAGCTTTCCTGCCCTTAGCATCTACACCATGACCTCGGATGTCATCATTTAAGTCCTTTCATCCCCAAAGAAAAGCTAAAGGTCAGTCATTTCCTCAGCAGTCGGCATCCACAAAGGCCTCCAAGGCCAGGACCAAGCAGACCTGGGCGACTAGATGTCCAGCTGCTAAATCTGAGGACAAACCTTCAGCCTGATGGGGAATCCCAGGGTGTGGCCAACTTCTTCTATTCACACAGTTCTGGCATCAGACCACAACAGACACCTGGGTACAAGAAGTGGTCTCTCACGGTTATGCCCTCTCATTTCTGAGATTGCTTGGGTCTGATGAAGGGCCTGTGTGAAAGAACTGCTGGGGGGCAAAGTCCTGCTCCTCCAGAAAGCCATTCAGTCCTTGCTGTACTTGGGGGTAATAATTCCAGTCCTGTTGTCACAGCATGGGAAGGGTTATTATTCCACCCTTTTCTTGGTTCAGAAGCCCAATGGGTCTCATCGGTTTAACCTCAACCTCAAATCGATGAACAAGTTTATCAGGGTGCCCAGGTTTCATATGGAAACCCTCCACTCTCTTCTTCTAGAACCTAGGGACTTTATGGGCATTCAGGCCCATTCAGGCCCACTTCTCTGGGCATTCAGGCCGCTTACCTACATGTACCTATAGCACCCTCTCATCAGCTGTATCTCTTATTTGTTGTCCTACAGCAACATTTTCAATTTCAGGCACTGCCCTTTGGGCTTTCTACAGTTCTGCGGGTCTTTACCAAGATTATGGCAGTTATGGCAGCCCACATTTGTCGTCAAGGAATCAGACTACTCCCATACTTGGAAGACCTCTTGCTCTTAGAACAGAGGTGCTTCACCGCCATCTTGAGATAACCATTGCCTTTCTACAAAGACATGGCTGGTTGATCAACTGGAAAAAGTCTTCCCTGACCTCTTCGCAATGGATGGTACATCTGGGAGCACTCCACAGTCAGCAAGTGTCAATTCACTCACCAATGCAGACGTTGGGGTCCATGGTATCCACCTTCGAGTTCACTCAGTTCCACTCCAGGCCCCTACAACAGCTGATCCTCATGTGAAAGAGAGGAAAAAATCTGCACAGAAAATTTATATATGAGTCATGTATTGTTTAACCAACATAAACCTACGTATATATAGACCCAATACAGGTTGAATCACTTGAGTTGGTAGTGCTCCCTAGAGCCAAGAGATTATGTATATACAGCCATGGCCAAACGTTTTGAGAATGACACAACTATTGGCTGTCACAAAGTTTGCTGCTTCAGTGTTATTAGACCTTGTTGTCAGATGTTACTATGGTATACTGAGGTAATATTACAGCATTTCATAAGTGTCAAAGGCTTTTATTGACAATTACATTAAGTTTATGCAAAGAGTCAGTATTTGCAGTGTTGACCCTTCTTTTAAAAGACCTCTGCAATTCACCCTGACATGCTGTCACTCACCCTCTGGGCCACATACTGACTGATGGCCGCCCATTCTTACCTAATCAATGCTTGGAGTTTGTCAGAATTTGTGGGTTTTTGTTTGTCCACCCGCCTTTTGAGGATTGACCAGAAATTCTCAATGGGATTAAGGTCTTGGGAGATTCCTGGCCATGGACCCAAAATTTCAATGTTTTGTTCCCCAAGCCACTTAGGCCCTGATTCAGAGCCGTTCGTTAACAGCAGTACGCTCGTTGCGTTCCGATGTTGACTAACCGCGCATGCATCGGTGTTACACTGCGCATGTGCGTACGGCAGATTGCGAGTTTTTTTTGTCTCATTCGTAAAATAGCGTACAGGAAGTGACATGTCAAATGTGATTGACAGAACAGGGCGTTTTTGGGTGTTGACGGGGGTGGAGATGGAAAAACGCAGGCGTGGCGAGGCGTTTTTGGGGCGTACATACATTATCAAATGCGAACGTCAAATGTGTTCGTACCAACTCATACGTCACTGGATGATCCTCTTTCCCATCAAAATGCTTGCCCAGCTTAGGGTCTGGATCACTCGACCACATTGGCGATGGCCTTCTCCTCCGTCCCGGCACTCCACGATGTAGCATCGATTAATCACGGCTTGTCAGAAAATCAATTAGTGGGGGTTTATTTTGGCCTCACTTTTTGGTTTTTGGCCTATTGTAACAATAATGTCATCATGTTTGTGTTTTTTTGGCCATTTTGTTTTTGCCTGGTGAATTTGCATCCTTATGTAAATTTTTAAACGTTCCTTAAAGAGCCCTTTTTTTTTTCATGTAAAATGTTGTTGTTGCACGTTGTTGCCTTGTGGACCAGGATTAAATGTAACCCATTTTTACAATAATATCAGAATACAAAGTCGTACATTTTTGGGAAATTTATTGCTCTAAAAAAACAATTTCATGCACATGTTTTACACAAGCATATTTTGCAGTGTTCATTCCAAAATATTTAATAATTGTGCAAACATAAAAGTTTTTGGAAACGTAAAGCTAAAAATTAAAAACAATTCACAAGAAAGGAGAGGGAAGTTTTGGCCAGAAAGGAATATGAGGCAAGCACAGAAGGAGTGTGGGAAAAGTAGCCAGTGCTGTCAACGTTTTTTCCCCCATTTGGCTGGGGGAGGGAGGGCGCCAGACCGGGTCCGGGATGTCATCGGGCTGGCCTGTCCAGAGGCAGATGTTGTGACCTCTGGACTAGCCACAGGGCTAGGCACATTTGGAGGATTGGCTGATGTTGTGCCAGAGGTGGAGGATCCTGATGTTCCGGCAGGAAGGGAGGTTGGCTCCACCATGTGCTGGCGAACGAGCTGCTCCAGTACATTGGCGATGCGGATGTTGGCCCTGGTATTTTCCGGCAGGGCCTGACCAATGGTCACGTTGGCCGCAGCATTTTGCTCCAGGGCCTCAGCCACCCTTACCAGACTGGCGTCCATCCTCTGCAGAATCTCCGTATGGAAATCCGATTTAAAATTGAGTTCTGTGAGGAGGGACACTGCCTGCGAGGGGGATTGCCCTGGACTGGCTTCTGCAGGGTCCTCAGCCGGATGTACTGGTTCCTCCCCTGCAGAGCCAGCAGAAATTCTGCGGCCAAGGCTCCCCTCTGGAGCAGACTCATCCGCCTGTGTCTCTGTTGGAAAAATGAGAAAAGACTCACATTAGAATCTACATATTGGCCCAATAACATTTCAGAGTTGGTGACATCACAATATTTACCTTGGACAACATGAGGAGCCGCAAAGTCTGGCATGTCCATATCCATGTTGGACACGCCAAACACCTCCACAGCCTGCACACACCCCTGTGCCAGCTCTTCTAAATCATTCAACTCCAATGACACAGGGGTGGGACCCCCACCTGTCCCCCTTGCATGCCTAGCCCTGTCAGCCATTTTTTGTTTCAGGCGATATTTGAAGTCTTGCCATATGTGGGCTAAAAAGTAGCCATTATTAATGCATTCTTTCCCCCAGTTTTTGTGGGTGGTCAAGTTTTAACTTACCGCCATTTGACATCCTGGGCTAGACGGACAAAATCACCCACCCGATTGACAGCAAAGGCTACCTCCTCCCACATTCTCCACTTCTGGCTTGCACTCATATTCCTGTCTGCCTGTGGCAGGATGTCCACACACTTCTGAACCAAAACCTCCATCTCCTTTCTTGTGAATTGTGGCTGCCTTTTCTTTTTGCCAGCTTTGGCCGGAATACTGGGCCCAGCAGCCTCTTCCATGTCATCCTCCTCACCTATTTTTTTTAAATGTTGAGAATTGTAAACTTCACAACTTGCACTATATTATGTTTCAAATTAATCATTGTTTACAAATGCCTGAAATACTTACCGCCAGACTGTTGCCCATTGTTTCCCTGGTCTGTAGCCATGTCTTAGCTCAAAACAAGAAATACACCAGAATTTTTGGTTTGGCTCGTGACGTATTTATACATGCGTCCTTATTTATCATTGATTGTGCGTTCCTATGATCCCTCCTTAATTTGTGCGGGAAACGAAACACTATTTATGGCTTGGGGCGTCTCGAGTCGAGGTGGCGTTTTTGGATTGTTGGAGGTTACGTTGGTCGGAGTTGATTGTTGGCGGGTTTTGGAGTTGGCATTGGTGGGAGTAGTTTTTGTTTGCTATATTTGCTTGTTGTTTTTCCGTTCGCATTTTTTCTTTTGGCGTTTCTTTATTTGGTAAGTTTTTGGCAGTCTAACTTTTGGTCAATTTGTGTCTCCTTCTTTGTGTGATTTTTCTAACTTTTTTTGGCGTAATTTCATCTCTGTTAGGTTTTTTTTTGGCTCTGCCCCAAAGACCTTTTGATCCGGAATTTTATATATTATCTCTTGGTAAGTTCATTTTTTCACTTGGTTAGTAAATGTTCATGTTTGCCTTTACGCAACTTTGTTGGACCTTACACTTGTAACCTTTGTTTTTCTTATTCAGAAATGTTTCTCAAATGTTGTGTTTTTCTAGCTGCGTATTTTTAAACTTGTATTTGCGAACTAATTAGCGCATTTTTATGTGTTTCTATTGTGACTTGTATTTGCAAACTAATTAGCGCATTTTATCTGTTTCTATTGTGACTGGTATTTGCGAACTAATTAGCGCATTTTTATGTGTTTCTATTGTGACTTGTATTTGCGAACTAATTAGCGCATTTTATCTGTTTCTATTGTGACTGGTATTTGCGAACTAATTAGCGCATTTTTATCTGTTTCTATTGTGACTGGTATTTGCAAACTAATTAGCGCATTTTTATCTGTTTCTATTGTGACTTGTATTTGCGAACTAATTAGCGCATTTTTATCTGTTTCTATTGTGACTTGTATTTGCGAACTAATTAGCGCATTTTTATCTGTTTCTATTGTGACTTGTATTTGCGAACTAATTAGCGCATTTTTATCTGTTTCTATTGTGACTTGTATTTGCGAACTAATTAGTGCATTTTTAAATGCTTATTCATCCCGTTAAATTGTTTGTGTTTTCCCTTTAGCATTTGTTGCTTACATTTGGCCCCAATTTGACGTAGTGTGCGCAATGTCATTTTGCTCTTTGGGCAAATGTGTGTTTCTCCCCTTTTATGTTTTGTCTTGCACAAAATTTTGAAACAGAAATGCCCAGCATAAAATTATGTATTTTTATATTGTGATTATTTACAGTTTGCACGTATCATGACAATACCCCGGCATGTAAGCATCAATGGATGGTATCATCAAGCTAAGTTAATTTCTATTTTGGTGGGGGGTTAAAAAGCCTTACATTCAAATCTTGCCATTTCAGGTTGATCTGGGTCGGATTGTTCTGGCCATGCTCCCGGAAGCCGACCAACCTCAATCTCGTCCCAGGCGTAGGCATCGTAGGCGTGCAAGGCCCCAGATATGTCAAACATGTGTCACCCTTTTTGGAATGCCCGATGATGAGGTTTTAAGACGCTACCGTCTTCCTCCCAAAATCATCATAGACACTCTCATTAATAGAGAGTGATCTTGAGCGGCAAATTGACAGTCCTACAGCAATACCACCACTTACGCAATTTATGGCGGTGTTACATTTCTGTGCCTCAGGATCGTTTCAAACAACGGTGGGAATAGTGGCGGGCATCTCCCAATCCTCCTTTTCCCGGATCCTGAGGGCAGTGATGGAGGCACTTTTCAAGCACCTCCATCATTTTATTCAAATGTCTTTGGATATGGGTGCCCTTAGTGTGGCAAAGGCCAATTTTTACCAAATAGCTGGCTTCCCACACATCATAGGGGTTGTGGATGGTACTCACATACCACTTCAGCCTCCAGCACGGCTGGAGGCCATATTTCGCAACCAGAAACACTATCACTCCCTGAATGTAATGGTGGTATGTGATGCCTCCCTCCAGATCCTGTCCCTGAATGCAAAATTACCAGGAAGTGCACATGACTCATTCGTCATCCGGCAAGCAGGGATAATGCACAAATTAAACAACCTACAAGCTGATGATGCATGGCTTCTGGGTAAGTGGAGACCTTTAGTACATAACAATGTTAAGCTTGATACACAGTGATCCTGATGTTGTCTATTCTTTTTCACAGGAGACAGTGGCTACCCTTGCACGCCCTGGCTGCTCACTTCTTATTTGGCTCCCACACCAGGGCCACAAACTGAGTTTAATGCCGCACTTACAGCCACCAGGCAAGTGGTGGAGCGCTGTATCAGCCTTTTAAAAGGCCGATTCAGATGCCTCCACCGCTCTGGTGGCGAGCTCATGTATTTGCCGGATATGGTTTCGAAAATTGTGGTCCTGTGTGGGATATTTCACAACATCGCCATAAGGAGTGGTGTCCCAATGCAGCCAGAGGATGCCTTACCTGAGGATGGCCCCCCCGAGGTTGGTCGGAGGTCAGTATGTGGGGGGGCCATACGCGATGATGTGGTGGCCAGATATTTTAGGTAATTATTGTCAAAACAACAGTGTGTATACCCAATGTGGTATGGTTTGTTTGAGAACATCTAATTAATTCTTTTTTTTTTCGCCATCTTCTGTTTGTTTGCATAATCTTTGGCACTCCAACGCTCACTACTTCCTGCTACCCTTACAAAACCTTCATGTGGAAACTTAGGGAATATATTATGGAACCCATATTGCAATGCCACATTTGTGGAATCATGTTGGCATGGTCCTTCGTCAACCAGTTCTTGATTTGTTGTTTTTTTATAGTTTTTGGTATGTGTTGTATTTATGATTATCACTGTGTGTTTTGTTTGTGAGTGACCACTTTGATTTTTCAGTTATGTTGTGAATAAATGTCTTGAGAGTGTAATTTTGTTCCTTTTTTTGCACGTTACAAGCAAGTGTAACCAGACTCACAAACGTTACATTTGCCTAAGGGGTAATCCAGTAATGATGCAAGTTGAGCTAAAATGTAAGATGTTTTCTGGGTCCAAACCAACACCCAAAGGAATCCTGTACAATCAGTTGGCTTCGTAATATCAGCCTAAGCAGCTTGCCCCCCAAATAGGAACCTGTAAAATGTAGTAATATATAATTTTGACAACACCAAAAAAGGCCAATCAGATTGTTACTGTTAGGTGTTTCTTGTGCCTGTTTTCCTTAAAAATACAACACACAATCTTAGTGACAATAATTGCAAATCCTTGCTGGAAGAGTCTACTTATGTCAGTGTAAACAATCTCTGATTTTGAAACAAGGAATGAGACAGAACGTTAAGTTGAAAATATTAATTTATTTACATTTTGAAAAAATAAAACAAAAAACTAGTTCCTAAGGAGGACCGACATATGGGGCCTGATTCAGAGCCGTTCGCTATTTGCGGTCGTTCGTTTAAAAACAAGGGGTGGATATTCAAATGATCCGTTCGCACATTGCAGTCTGTTCCCACCTCTAAGTCTGAACGAGCGAGCAAAACATACGCTCGTTTTTTTGATAAAAACGCCCCCTGGCCGCACGCACCATACGTCATGTCCGCTATTTATTAGATTAATCGAGTACATCGTACAGCGTATGAACTGCTCGCTATTCTTGTGGTTGGTGTTTTCAACCGCTATTTTGCGAGCAGTTCTGAGTTAAAAAAAACCAAGTGACGTGGTCAATGACGCTGCTGTATTAATTATGCACTCCCTTAAAACGCCCGTTTTGACCTTTAAGCACGCCTGCGTTCGGATCTCCACTCCCCGTTTTCAAGCACCTTCCCCTGTTACCACCCACATATGCCTCATTCTGTCACTCAAAATAGCAGGCCCTCGCTATATTGCGTACCAACGATTTTCGGCCGCACTGACTGGTTCGCGCATGCGTACTAAAAACCGTACGCATGCGCAGATGTGCGAACATCGCTCGGAACGAGCGTACTGCCGCTAGCGAGTGGCTCTGAATGAGGGCCATGGTCAAGGACCACCAGCAGACCGATGATGTTTTCCCGCATACGTCCCACACAGCCGGCTAATTCAGCCCTACGCCTCTGTTCCTCTGTGGGTTAGAAAAGTGTGGGGATTAATACATCAATAATGAAACCACATTAAAAAACAAGCCAAAACAAGCAAACCAAAAATGAAAATATTGGGGCACAAAGCATAATTACACCGATAAAACCCAGCCCCCCAAAATGGTCTAGCCCAAAAATACAAGTCCAAAAAACAGATTCCGACAGGTGTGATATGTGTATGGTGAAATCAGCAGTAACAGGTAAAGACAACCCGAAAATTCCCAAAAAGTCTACCAAAAAACACAAAAAAAGGGAACGACACATGAATACATACAAACAGTTTGTGGCGCAAAAAAAACAAAAACGGCAGCTCCAGAAGGCACTCCCTCGTCCTCCTCGGAGGTGCCTCCATTCCCCATAGATCTTGGCGGGGTGATTTCTGATTCCGGGGAGGGGGTAGTTCGAAGAGGGGTGGTTGGAGGAGAGGGGGAATTGGGATGGAGAGGAAGGAGCCCAGAAATATCTGCCACAGGGTCTTGGCAGGCTGGGGAGGAGGGGGAAATAGGGGAATTTGGGGTTGTGGAGGGTTGGCTTGGGGTTGGGGAGAGTGGGCAAGAGCGCCGTCTTGGATGATGATGATGCCGTAGTCTTCGCTGTGCCCCTAAAATATATGAAACAAATTGTGGTTAGTTTCAACCTAAATCCGAGAAAAACACTATTTTATGACAACACAAATCGGAAAACATGGCCATGCAGATATGAGTACAATGAATAAATAGGACATACATGAAAACATGGCCATGCATATATGAGTACAATGACTAAATAGGACATACATGAAAACATGGCCATGCAGATATGAGTACAATGACTAAATAGGACATACATGAAAACATGGCCATGCAGATATGAGTACAATGACTAAATAGGACATACATGAAAACATGGCCATGCAGATATGAGTACAATGAATAAATAGGACATACATGAAAACATGGCCATGCAGAGATGAGTACAATGAATAAATAGGACATACATGAAAACATGGCCATGCAGAGATGAGTACAATGACTAAATAGGACATACATGAAAACATGGCCATGCAGATATGAGTACAATGACTAAATAGGACATACATGAAAACATGGCCATGCAGATATGAGTACAATGACTAAATAGGACATACATGAAAACATGGCCATGCAGATATGAGTACAATGACTAAATAGGACATACATGAAAACATGGTCATGCAGATATGAGTACAATGAATAAATAGGACATACATGAAAACATGGCCATGCAGATATGAGTACAATGAATAAATAGGACATACATGAAAACATGCACACGCAGTTAGGGCCCCAAAGATAAACATGAAAACCACAGTCCCTAAAACTTACTTTCAGCGATCTGCATGCGAAAGCATGCCAGCAAGCGGGGCGTCCGCCGTTGCAGGTCCGACCACCTGCGCTCCAGCTGGCCGATCTGGCGGCGAAGGAGCGCAGGCGGCCACATACCTCCGCATATGTGGAACGCTTCTCGCGATTGGTGATGGGTGGAGGCTGGCTGGTGATCCGCCTATCCATCACCTCCATTAGCACCAGCAGCTCGCGCCTGGTGAATGCCGAGGCTCTCATGATGGCAATGGTGTATTTGTTAAAAATCATTTTTAATAAAGACCCGAAAATAATTTTGATTGGCTAATGTATTTGGGTAATTAACAGGAGCAATTCTATTGGTTAGTGTATGAGTCATGTGTTCGACAGGGCCACAAATCTCTTGAGAGTTATGATAGGCTTGATGCAGTGACATGCGTAAGCTAATTTACATAAAGAAATGAACCCCGGGAAATATGCGGGGATCCAAAGAAATAGAACAATTGTTTAATTGGGGCTAACATGTATTTTGACAAATAAAAGCGAATGTTTCAGCCGTACGTATTCTGCGGGTAAACACAAACACGGACATGAATAAAGTTTATTGCATTGTGTAAAAAAAAAAAAAAAACAATTAAGCTAACTGATACATTGATTGGCATGATACGATTGAGGGAGGTAGGCTGAAAAAACGAGCAGGTAATCGAAATCTGACAGTCCCACTTCCGGTTTGTACTTGTGCGTGCGTTCCCTTCAAGCCATTTCGGGGATGTACGCTCGCTATTTGGCACGCTCGTTAGTTAGAGGAGGGGTCGGTTGAGTTTGGGGAGGATGTTTGTCTGCATTCGAAAATACGAGCGAGTGCTTGAATTTACATATTTTTTTATGTACGCCGAACGTACGAACAGCCACTTGCGTCCGGGTCTGAATGAGAGCCTTAGTTATCACTTTTGCCTTACGGCAAGGTGCTCCATCATGCTGGATAAGGCATTGTTCATCACCAAACTGGTCTTGGATGATTGGGAGAAGTTGCTCTTGGAGGATGTTTCGGTACCATTCTTTATTCATGGCTGTGTTCTTATACAAAATTGTGAGTGAGCCCACTTGCTTGGCTGAGAAGCAAATCCACACATGGATGGTCTCAGGATGCTTTACTGTTGGCATGACACAGGAATGATGGTAGCGCTCATCTTTCCTTCTCCGGACAAGCGTTTTTCCAGATGCCTCAAACAATCTGAAAGGGGATTCATCAGAGAAAATAACTTTACCCCAGTCCTGAGCAGTCCAATCCCTGTACCTTTTGCAGGATATCATTCTGTCCCTGATGTTTTTCCTGGAGAGAAGTGGCTTCTAGCTGCCCTTCTTGAAGCCAGGCCATCCTCCAAAAGTCTTCGCCTTACTGTGCGTGAAGATACACTCACACCTGCCTGCTGCCATTCCTGAGCAAGCTCTGCACTGGTGGTGCCCCGATGCCACAGCTGAATCAACTTTAGGAGATGGTCCTGGGGCTTGCTGGACATTCTTGGGCACCCTGAAGCCTTCTTCACAACTATTGAACCTCTCTTCTTGAAGTTCTTGATGATCTGATAAATGGTTGATTTAGGTGCAATCTCACTAGCAGCAATATATACTTACCTGTGAAGCCTGTTTTGTGCAAAGCAATGATGACTGCACGTGTTTCCTTGCAGGTAACCATGGTTAACAGAGGAAGAACAATGATTTCAAGCTCCACCCTCCTTTTAAAGCTTCCAGTCTGTTATTCTAACTCAATCAGCATGACAGAGTGATCTTCAGCCTTGTCCTCGTCAACACTCTCACCTGTGTTAACGAGAGAATCACTGATATGATGTCAGCTGGCCCTTTTGTGGCAGGGCTGAAATGCAGTGGAAATGTTGTTTTGGGGATTAAGGGCCTGATTTAGACCCGGTCGCAAGTGCTGAGCGCTCGCAACTGGGTCGATGGTGGCCCAGAGCGCATGCGCACGACGGAGCCGGCTCTGTCGTGCGCGAGACCTGGATAGCGACAGGTCTCGCACCGAAGGGGACGTGTTGTCGATGTTGAATGACAGCATGCTCACTTTGGTGGGTGGGCCTGGGGGTGGCTGCCCAAACGGAGGCATTCCCATGTGAACGCCTACCCTTTGGGGCCGGCCCCACTGACATCACAAGTGATGTCAATGGAGAGATTCCGGCTCTGTTAGAGCCGAAATCTCTCTGGGGCTTGCGGCAACGAGAACCTACCACAAGAGTCTCGTCGCAAGCCTGATGGTCACGATGGTTTGACCATCGCGACCATCTTCCTGGCCACTCGCTATAGCTGTGGGTGGTCACCCACAGCGATGCGAGCGGCCAGGAGGCCCTTCTAAAAAAAAAAAAAAGACTGGCCCTGATTCAGAGCGAGCGCTCTGTCAGAGCGTCCGGCTCTGAATCAGGGCCTGAGGGCCTGATTCAGACCCACTCGCAAGCGCTGTGCGCTCGCAAGTGGGTCGATGGTGGCCCAGTGTGCATGCGCATGATGGAGCTGGCTCCGTTGTGCGCATGCGCGTGACCCAGATAGCGATGGGCAAGCCGTCGCTCCGGGTCTCACACCAAAGGGGGTGTGCTGTCGATGTTGAGTGACAGCACGCACCCTTTGGTGCGCTTGCTGGGGGCGTGGCTGCCCAGATGGAGGCGTTCCCATGGGAATACCTACCGTCTAGGGCCGGCCCCACTGACATCACAAGTGATGTCAGTGGGAGTGCTTTTGGCTCTGTTAGAGCCGATAGCACTCTGGGGCTTGCGGCAACGAGACCCTACCACAACACGATCAATACTTTTCACATTCAAAACCAGCGAAGTCGGCGAAAAGTACTGCATGCGAAAAGTATGGGACTTTTCGCCAGGAATGGAATATGGCCCTAACATGGTAAAATAGATAAGAACCTGGTTGCACAGCATGGGGCTGCTGTAAGTACTGATACTAATGATGGCAGCTGATGATGTGGGGGTAAGAGGTGTAAGGGGGCTGCTGTAAGTACTGATAGTAATGACGGCGGCTGATGATGTGGGGGTAATAGGAGTAAGGAGGCTGCTGTAAGTACTGATACTAATGATGGCGGCTGATGATGTGGGGGTAAGAGGCGTAAGGGGGCCGCTCTAAGTACTGATACTAATGATGGCGGCTGATGATGTGGGGGTAAGAGGCGTAAGGGGGCCGCTGTAAGTACTGATACTAATGATGGCGGCTGATGATGTGGGGGTAAGAGGTGTAAGGGGGCTGCTGTAAATACTGATACTAATGATAGCGGCTGATGATGTGGGGGTAAGAGGTTTAAGGGGGCTGCTGTAAGTACTGATACTAATGATGGCGGCTGATGATGTGGGGGTAAGAGGCGTAAGAGGGCTGCTGTAAGTACTGATACTAATGATGGCTGCTGATGATGTGGGGTAAGTGGTGTAAGGGGGCTGCTGTAAGTACTGATACTAATGATGGCGGCTGATGATGTAGGGGTAAGAGGTGTAAGGGGGCTGCTGTAAGAACTGATACTAATGATGGCGGCTGATGATGTGGGGGCAATAGGAGTAAGGGGGCTGCTGTAAGTACTGATGCTAAAGATGGCGGCTGATGATGTGGGGGTAAGAGGTGTAAGGGGGCTGCTGTAAGTACTGATACTAATGATGGCGGCTGATGATGTGGGGGTAAGAGGTGTAAGGGGGCTGCTGTAAGTACTGATACTAATGATGGCGGCTGATGATGTGGGGGTAAGAGCTGTAAGGGGGCTGCTGTAAGTACTGATACTAATGATGGCGGCTGATGATGTGGGTGTAATAGATGTAAGGGGGCTGCTGTAAGTACTGATACTAATGATAGCGGCTGATGATGTGGGGGTAAGAGATGTAAGGGGGCTGCTGTAAGTACTGATACTAATGATGGCGGCTGATGATGTGGGGGTAAGAGGTGTAAGGGGGCTGCTGTAAGTACTGATTCTAATGATGGCGGCTGATGATGTGGGGTTAATAGGTGTAAGGGGGCTGCTGTAAGTACAGATACTAATGATGGTGGCTGATGATGTGGGGATAAGAGGTGTAAGGGGCTGCTGTAAGTACTGATACTAATGATGGCGGCTGATGATGTGGGGGTAAGAGGTGTAAGTACTGATACTAATGATGGCGGCTGATGATGTGGGGGTAAGAAGTGTAAGGGGGCCGCTGTAAGTACTGATACTAATAATGGCGGCTGATGATCTGGGAGTAAGAGGTGTAAGGGGGCTGCTGTAAGTACTGATACTAATGATGGCGGCTGATGATGTGGGGGTAAGAGGTGTAAGGGGGCTGCTGTAAGTACTGATACTAATGATACCAGCTGATGATGTGGGTGTAATAGGTGTAAGGGGGCTGCTGTAAGTACTGATACTAATGATACCAGCTGATGATGTGGGTGTAATAGGTGTAAGGGGGCTGCTGTAAGTACTGATACTAATGATGGCGGCTGATGATGTGGGGGTAAGAGGTGTAAGGGGGCTGCTGTAAGTACTGATACTAATGATGGCGGCTGATGATGTGGGGGTAAGAGGTGTAAGGGGGCTGCTGTAAATACTGATACTAATGATAGCGGCTGATGATGTGGGGGTAAGAGGTTTAAGGGGGCTGCTGTAAGTACTGATACTAATGATGGCGGCTGATGATGTGGGGGTAAGAGGCGTAAGAGGGCTGCTGTAAGTACTGATACTAATGATGGCTGCTGATGATGTGGGGTAAGTGGTGTAAGGGGGCTGCTGTAAGTACTGATACTAATGATGGCGGCTGATGATGTAGGGGTAAGAGGTGTAAGGGGGCTGCTGTAAGAACTGATACTAATGATGGCGGCTGATGATGTGGGGGCAATAGGAGTAAGGGGGCTGCTGTAAGTACTGATGCTAAAGATGGCGGCTGATGATGTGGGGGTAAGAGGTGTAAGGGGGCTGCTGTAAGTACTGATACTAATGATGGCGGCTGATGATGTGGGGGTAAGAGGTGTAAGGGGGCTGCTGTAAGTACTGATACTAATGATGGCGGCTGATGATGTGGGGGTAAGAGCTGTAAGGGGGCTGCTGTAAGTACTGATACTAATGATGGCGGCTGATGATGTGGGTGTAATAGATGTAAGGGGGCTGCTGTAAGTACTGATACTAATGATAGCGGCTGATGATGTGGGGGTAAGAGATGTAAGGGGGCTGCTGTAAGTACTGATACTAATGATGGCGGCTGATGATGTGGGGGTAAGAGGTGTAAGGGGGCTGCTGTAAGTACTGATTCTAATGATGGCGGCTGATGATGTGGGGTTAATAGGTGTAAGGGGGCTGCTGTAAGTACAGATACTAATGATGGTGGCTGATGATGTGGGGATAAGAGGTGTAAGGGGCTGCTGTAAGTACTGATACTAATGATGGCGGCTGATGATGTGGGGGTAAGAGGTGTAAGTACTGATACTAATGATGGCGGCTGATGATGTGGGGGTAAGAAGTGTAAGGGGGCCGCTGTAAGTACTGATACTAATAATGGCGGCTGATGATCTGGGAGTAAGAGGTGTAAGGGGGCTGCTGTAAGTACTGATACTAATGATGGCGGCTGATGATGTGGGGGTAAGAGGTGTAAGGGGGCTGCTGTAAGTACTGATACTAATGATACCAGCTGATGATGTGGGTGTAATAGGTGTAAGGGGGCTGCTGTAAGTACTGATACTAATGATACCAGCTGATGATGTGGGTGTAATAGGTGTAAGGGGGCTGCTGTAAGTACTGATACTAATGATGGCGGCTGATGATGTGGGGGTAAGAGGTGTAAGGGGGCTGCTGTAAGTACTGATACTAATGATGGCGGCTGATGATGTGGGGGTAAGAGGTGTAATGGGGCTGCTGTAAGTACTGGCGGCTTACGAGTGGCTCTGAATCAGGCCCCGAGTACTTATAGCGTGCGATGCCATACACAGCCTGAGTACTTATAGCGTGCGATGCCATACACAGCCTGAGTACTTATAGCGTGCGATGCCATACACAGGCCGAATACTTATAGCGTGCGATGCCATACACAGCCCGAGTACTTATAGCGTGTGATGCCATACACAGCCCGAGTACTTATAGCGTGCGATGCCATACACAGCCTGAGTACTTATAGCGTGCGATGCCATACACAGCCCGAGTACTTATAGCGTGCGATGCCATACACAGCCCGAGTACTTATAGCGTGCGATGCCATACACAGCCCGAGTATTTATAGCGTGCGATGCCATACACAGCCCGAGTACTTATAGCGTGCGATGCCATACACAGCCTGAGTACTTATAGCGTGCGATTCCATACACAGCCTGAGTACTTATAGCGTGCGATTCCATACACAGCCTGAGTACTTATAACGTGCGATGCCATACACAGCCTGAGTACTTATAGCGTGCGATTCCATACACAGCCCGAGTACTTATAGCGTGCGATGCCATACACAGCCCGAGTACTTATAGCGTGCGATGCCATACACAGCCCGAGTACTTATAGCGTGCGATGCCATACACAGCCCGAATACTTATAGCGTGCGATGCCATACACAGCCCGAGTACTTATAGCGTGCGATGCCATACACAGCCCGAGTACTTATAGCGTGCGATGCCATACACAGCCTGAGTACTTATAGCGTGCGATGCCATACACAGCCCGAGTACTTATAGCGTGCGATGCCATACACAGCCTGAGTACTTATAGCGTGCGATGCCATACACAGCCTGAGTACTTATAGCGTGCGATGCCATACACAGGCCGAATACTTATAGCGTGCGATGCCATACACAGCCCGAGTACTTATAGCGTGTGATGCCATACACAGCCCGAGTACTTATAGCGTGCGATGCCATACACAGCCCGAGTACTTATAGCGTGCGATGCCATACACAGCCTGAGTACTTATAGCGTGCGATGCCATACACAGCCTGAGTACTTATAGCGTGCGATGCCATACACAGCCCGAGTACTTATAGCGTGCGATGCCATACACAGCCCGAGTACTTATAGCGTGCGATGCCATACACAGCCCGAGTATTTATAGCGTGCGATGCCATACACAGCCCGAGTACTTATAGCGTGCGATGCCATACACAGCCTGAGTACTTATAGCGTGCGATTCCATACACAGCCTGAGTACTTATAGCGTGCGATTCCATACACAGCCTGAGTACTTATAACGTGCGATGCCATACACAGCCTGAGTACTTATAGCGTGCGATTCCATACACAGCCTGAGTACTTATAGCGTGCGATGCCATACACAGCCCGAGTACTTATAGCGTGCGATGCCATACACAGCCCGAGTACTTATAGCGTGCGATGCCATACACAGCCCGAATACTTATAGCGTGCGATGCCATACACAGCCCGAGTACTTATAGCGTGCGATGCCATACACAGCCCGAGTACTTATAGCGTGCGATGCCATACACAGCCTGAGTACTTATAGCGTGCGATGCCATACACAGCCCGAGTACTTATAGCGTGCGATGCCATACACAGCCCGAGTACTTATAGCGTGCGATGCCATACACAGCCCGAGTACTTATAGCGTGCGATGCCATACACAGCCTGAGTACTTATAGCGTGCGATTCCATACACAGCCTGAGTACTTATAGCGTGCGATGCCATACACAGCCTGAGTACTTATAGCGTGCGATGCCATACACAGGCCGAATACTTATAGCGTGCGATGCCATACACAGCCCGAGTACTTATAGCGTGCGATGCCATACACAGCCCGAGTACTTATAGCGTGCGATGCCATACACAGCCCAAGTACTTATAGCGTGCGATGCCATACACAGCCTGAGTACTTATAGCGTGCGATGCCATACACAGCCTGAGTACTTATAGCGTGCGATGCCATACACAGCCCGAGTACTTATAGCGTGCGATGCCATACACAGCCCGAGTACTTATAACGTGCGATGCCATACACAGCCTGAGTACTTATAGCGTGCGATTCCATACACAGCCTGAGTACTTATAGCGTGCGATGCCATACACAGCCCGAGTACTTATAGCGTGCGATGCCATACACAGCCCGAGTACTTATAGCGTGCGATGCCATACACAGCCCGAATACTTATAGCGTGCGATGCCATACACAGCCCGAGTACTTATAGCGTGCGATGCCATACACAGCCCGAGTACTTATAGCGTGCGATGCCATACACAGCCCGAGTACTTATAGCGTGCGATGCCATACACAGCCCGAGTATTTATAGCGTGCGATGCCATACACAGCCCGAGTACTTATAGCGTGCGATGCCATACACAGCCTGAGTACTTATAGCGTGCGATTCCATACACAGCCTGAGTACTTATAGCGTGCGATTCCATACACAGCCTGAGTACTTATAACGTGCGATGCCATACACAGCCTGAGTACTTATAGCGTGCGATTCCATACACAGCCTGAGTACTTATAGCGTGCGATGCCATACACAGCCCGAGTACTTATAGCGTGCGATGCCATACACAGCCCGAGTACTTATAGCGTGCGATGCCATACACAGCCCGAATACTTATAGCGTGCGATGCCATACACAGCCCGAGTACTTATAGCGTGCGATGCCATACACAGCCCGAGTACTTATAGCGTGCGATGCCATACACAGCCCGAGTACTTATAGCGTGCGATGCCATACACAGCCTGAGTACTTATGGCGTGCGGTGAAGTTAGCAATTCCTGAGTAAGGTCTGACCTTGTGCCAGTGTGCGGGAGGCTGCGATGGTACTAGATTGTACCGATGGTTTCGCAGTCTTGCTAAACATTGCTGATGTGTGTAAGGTAACTGGTCAGGTTTTCAGGATTACCCTTGGTTTTGGTTTTTTTTAGAACCTTTTATATTTATTGTTTTGCTCTATAACCATATAGTATATAACATATACTTAGGATATCTGTGTGTGAGTGTATATATATTCACACCGGAGAGTTCCCTTTTATTCAGACATTATTAGGTGTATTCAATATGGGTGCGATAACATCGTTTTTTGCGTTAATATCACTTGTTTTACTTTTATACCCTATTAAATTTCAAAGACTTATCGCAGTTTTGAAAAGTCTTTGATAAAAAACGGTGATAACTTTTCACCATTGAATAGGTGTCGAAAAAAAGTGCAGAATTGGGGTTTAGGGGTGTAGGCTTAAAAAAAATAGCCTGCACCCCTGGGAATGACATTTAAAAAAGAACTGTGTCAAAAAAAGTTTTTAAAAAAAAATAGGGACACCCCAAAAAATAAATGTAAAAATTGGGGTGCAAAAAAAAAATGCGAAAAAATTGTTAAACAATAAGGAAATAGGTTCAGGGCTATTCTGCATGTATGCGGCAGGTGTATTCTAGAATAGGCTAATAGCGGCAGGTGTATTCTAGAATAGGCTATTAGCGGCAGGTGTATTCTAGAATAGGCTATTAGCGGCAGGTGTATTCTAGAATAGGCTATTAGCGGCAGGTGTATTCTAGAATAGGCTATTAGCGGCAGGTGTATTCTAGAATAGGCTATTAGCGGCAGGTTTATTCTAGAATAGGCTATTAGCGGCAGGTGTATTCTAGAATAGGCTATTAGCGGCAGGTGTATTCTAGAATAGGCTAATAGCGGCAGGTGTATAATAGAATAGGCTAATAGCGGCAGGTGTATTCTAGAATAGGCTATTAGCGGCAGGTGTATTCTAGAATAGGCTATTAGCGGCAGGTGTATTCTAGAATAGGCTAATAGCGGCAGGTGTATAATAGAATAGGCTAATAGCGGCAGGTGTATTCTAGAATAGGCTATTAGCGGCAGGTGTATTCTAGAATAGGCTATTAGCGGCAGGTGTATTCTGGAATAGATTATTAGCGGCAGGTGTATTCTAGAATAGGCTATTAGCGGCAGGTGCATTCTGGAATAGATTATTAGCGGCAGGTGTATAATAGAATAGATTATTAGCGGCATGTGTATTCTGGAATAGATTATTAGCGGCAGGTGTATTCTGGAATAGGTTATTAGCGGCAGGTGTATTCTGGAATAGATTATTAGCGGCAGGTGTATTCTAGAATAGGCTATTAGCGGCAGGTGCATTCTAGAATAGATTTATAGCGGCAGGTGTATTATAGAATAGATTATTAGCGGCAGGTGTATTCTAGAATAGATTTATAGCGGCAGGTGTTTTCTAGAATAGATTATTAGCGGCAGGTGTATTATAGAATAGATTATTAGCGGCAGGTGTATTCTAGAATAGATTTATAGCGGCAGGTGTATTATAGAATAGATTATTAGCGGCAGGTGTAGTATAGAATAGATTATTAGCGGCAGGTGTTTTCTAGAATAGATTATTAGCGGCAGGTGTATTATAGAATAGATTATTAGCGGCAGGTGTATTCTGGAATAGATTATTAGCGGCAGGTGTATTCTGGAATAGATTATTAGCGGCAGGTGTATTCTGGAATAGATTATTAGCGGCAGGTGTATTCTGGAATAGATTATTAGCGGCAGGTGTATTCTAGAATAGATTATTAGCGGCAGGTGTATTCTAGAATAGATTATTAGCGGCAGGTGTATTCTAGAATAGATTATTAGCGGCAGGTGTATTCTAGAATAGATTATTAGCGGCAGGTGTATTCTGGAATAGATTATTAGCGGCAGGTGTATTCTGGAATAGATTATTAGCGGCAGGTGTATAATAGAATAGATTATTAGCGGCAGGTGTATTCTAGAATAGATTATTAGCGGCAGGTGCATTCTGCTATAGATTATTAGCGGCAGGTGTATAATAGAATAGATTATTAGCGGCAGGTGTATTCTAGAATAGATTTATAGCGGCAGGTGTTTTCTAGAATAGATTATTAGCGGCAGGTGTATTATAGAATAGATTATTAGCGGCAGGTGTATTATAGAATAGATTATTAGCGGCAGGTGTATTCTAGAATAGATTATTAGCGGCAGGTGTATAATAGAATAGATTATTAGCGGCAGGTGTTTTCTAGAATAGATTATTAGCGGCAGGTGTATTATAGAATAGATTATTAGCGGCAGGTGTTTTCTAGAATAGATTATTAGCGGCAGGTGTATTATAGAATAGATTATTAGCGGCAGGTGTATTCTAGAATAGATTATTAGCGGCAGGTGTATTATAGAATAGATTATTAGCGGCAGGTGTTTTCTAGAATAGATTATTAGCGGCAGGTGTATTATAGAATAGATTATTAGCGGCAGGTGTATTATAGAATAGATTATTAGCGGCAGGTGTTTTCTAGAATAGATTATTAGCGGCAGGTGTATAATAGAATAGATTATTAGCGGCAGGTGTATTATAGAATAGATTATTAGCGGCAGGTGTATTATAGAATAGATTATTAGCGGCAGGTGTATTCTAGAATAGATTATTAGCGGCAGGTGTATTATAGAATAGATTATTAGCGGCAGGTGTTTTCTAGAATAGATTATTAGCGGCAGGTGTATTATAGAATAGATTATTAGCGGCAGGTGTATTCTAGAATAGATTATTAGCGGCATGTGTATAATAGAATAGATTATTAGCGGCAGGTGTATTATAGAATAGATTATTAGCGGCAGGTGTATTATAGAATAGATTATTAGCGGCAGGTGTATAATAGAATAGAATTATAGCGGCAGGTACACAAATGCAGAATTTTTAAAAACTGACTTTAGGGACATCAAAATATGCTAGTACCCATTTTCATGTACCCCAAATTTGATGGGACCACTTAAAAAAACGAAAAAAATAACCTAAGTGCGCTTCTGCATCACTTCTTCAATGTCAGGAAAAAAGCACCTGCTGCGGCTATTTAAATCCCCGACTTTCAATTAAAGGCTAAAACGGAGGTACCCATAGTGTTCCCCCATGTTTTTACAACTTTAGGGGGGTCTTACAATTATTTTAAGGAAAAATTTGTAACTTTACGGAAATCCAACTTCGGAGTTTCCCGTTTTCGTTAATTTTATTTTGAATACGGGGATAAACGGGAGTGCGCACCATACCTTTACGCAGAAAAAAACTCCGATATGAAACGTTAACTTCGCCAGGGAAGTTAACCTTTCATATTGAATATAGGGACACACTACAGTCCCACTCATCATAGAGTTATTGATGCATTATCACTTCTGTCTGCTTAGTGTAATCCATCTTTAACAATCTTCTCTCTTCTAGCATTATAAAACTATCCTCTTGTTTTGCAAACATGTGGTGATCTACCTTTAAGACTGGTCAGGTTTTCAGGATTACCCTGTTTTTTAAAACCCTTTCTATTTATTGCTTTGCTCTATAACCAGTTAATATGTGACATTTTCTTACACATTATATAAATGATTATAGTGAATATTTTGTACATCTCTTATCAGCAATGAATTTGTTCTATTTCTTTATCTTTTTTCTATAACCCCAAGAAAACTTTTATTATAAACCACGCGATCCTTATACTGCTAAATTGTGTTTAAGTAATTTTATTGGGTGCTTGGAGATTTTTAACTATGATTTTCTAAACTGATATGTGTTACATGCAATGAATGATATAATTATGAGCCTTACTCTGGTGTGATGTATGATATAAATAGGAGCTGTTCCCTGTTAGCACACCTGATGATGTGTGCAGAGACGCCCTGACCTTTCTCTCTGAGTAACCTCCTCTCAGGCTTATAAGCACAGTCTGCACATTAACCCACAATGGAGAGGTGATCAGGCCACCAACCAGGCGATACGGCCGGCCGTCCGCAGCATAGGTGCACGGACCAGACCCCGCACGGTGACCCTGATACGTATGTAGACTTGCTGTCTGGCCGTCGCGTCAGTTCAGCCTATTACACTCCGCATGACTGGAGGTACAGTACTCTGATCTCTTATAGTATAACGTGGAGACCTGTCTGCCCTATGGCTCGTGCTCTCTTGCAGGCATCTGATTACACAGGCTCATATATGATCTGACTATTGTGGCAGCACAGTGGATATACTGCTGTATACTCCCCAGTTATTAGTTGGGGTAGATTTGATGTTATGTCACATGGTTACTTTCTCATTGCGCACATGAGGACGTGATTTACGCCCAGCTTTCTTTCCCCCGTCATTCAGGGGAATAGATCTGAATAACCTATTTGGCTCTTTACTATCACTGTGTGATGACTTTGAGACACCTGTATCCATTGTAAATATAGCAAAACACACTATGGGCCTGATTCAGAGCCGGACGCAATTAGCGCTCGCTCGTACAGAATATAGGGGTGGCTATTCAAATGAACCGTTCGCTGTTTGCGGTCTGTTCACGCCTCTAGGTCTGAACGAGCGAACAAAACTTGCGGTCGTTTTTTGGGAAACTACGCCCCCTGGCCGCTCGCATCCTACGTCATGTCCGCTATTTATTAGATTAATCGAGTACATCGACCAGCGTATGAACTGCTCGCTATTCTTGTGGTTGGTTTTTGCTACCACAATCTTGCGAGCAGTTCTGGCTATAAAATAACCCAGTGACGTGGTCAATGACGCTGCTGTATTAATTATGCACACCCATAAAACGCCCGTTTTGACCTTTAATCACGCCTGCGATCGGATCTCCACTCCCCGTTTTCAAGCACCTTCCCCCGTTACCACCCACATACGCCTCATTCTGTCACTCAAAATAGCAGGCACTCGCTATTTTGCGAGCACATGAATTTCGACCACACTGACTGGTTCGCGCATGCGCAGTTGGGCAAACATCGGACAGAACGAATGAGCGGCCGCTTACGAGCGGCTCTGAATCAGGCCCACTGTGTATAACTATATTACTTGGCAACAATGTATGCTATCTATTAAACGTTCCAGGGGAATACAGAGTAGTACAATCCCTATATGAGGACTTGATTGGCGCCCGGTCTCTGCCCCTGTGACGTAGGGGAACGGACACTAGTAATACATTTCGCTTTTTTTTCTTACCACATCCGTATTTCATGTTAATAATACAAATTATGCTATGTATTGTTTGGTTAAAAGGTATGGTGTCTGCTAAGTGCTCTAGGGGAATACAAATTAGCACCATCCCTACCGAAACATATGGGATTTGCATACCCATGTACAATCATATGACTACTATATAAATGCCGTTTAGAAAATAATAAGGTGCGCCTATCAACTAAATACACAATGCTTATACTAACTGCCAGCTCCTAACAAGCAGGATCTGCTTCCTGCTAAAATGGAGAAGAAATGGAAATGTGTAGGAGCGCTTGTGAGTATAAAAAGATCAAAAGGGTTAATACCAAAAATGACAATAATACACAACAATATCGGATAATAATATAAGAGCACAATGCTCAGTGCAGTATTCAGACAGTCTTAGTTTAAACACTGATGTGACCACAAGGCTGGTGGAATGAATGAGTCTATTCCGTATGGAAACAATCCTGAATAGAATGAATGTTTAGATACTGAGGGGCCTATTCTTCAACACTAAAATAAAGTTTTTAAGGACATTTTCCTTAAATAACGTTATTTTGGTATTCATGTAGCCACTTAGCACAGGAGATATCACAGATATCTTCTTGCTAAGTTCCCCTGCGTTAATTTCCACACTCCCCATACATTAGTACATTAGTATTAGTACATTAGTATGGGGATATTAGTACATTAGTATGGGAGTATTAGTACATTAGTACATTAGTATTAGTACATTAGTACAGGTATATTAGTACATTAGTATTAGTACATTAGTACAGGTATATTAGTACATTAGTATGGGTACATTAGTACATTAGTATGGGTACATTAGTACATTAGTACAGGTATATTAGTACATTAGTATGGGGATATTAGTACATTAGTATTAGTACATTAGAATGGGTACATTAGTATGGGGATATTAGTACATTAGTATTAGTACATTAGTATGGGGATATTAGTACATTAGTATATTAGTACATTAGTATTAGTACATTAGTATGGGGATATTAGTACATTAGTATATTAGTACAGGTATATTAGTACATTAGTATGGGGATATTAGTACATTAGTACATTAGTACAGGTATATTAGTACATTAGTATGGGGATATTAGTACATTAGTATATTAGTACAGGTATATTAGTACATTAGTATGGGGATATTAGTACATTAGTATATTAGTACAGGTATATTAGTACATTAGTATGGGGATATTAGTACATTAGTACATTAGTATGGGTACATTAGTATTAGTACATTAGTACAGGTATATTAGTACATTAGTATGGGGATATTAGTACATTAGTATGGGTACATTAGTACATTATTATGGGTACATTAGTACATTAGTATGGGGATATTAGTACATTAGTATGGGTACATTAGTACATTATTATGGGTACATTAGTACATTAGTATGGGGATATTAGTACATTAGTATGGGGATGTGGAAATTGTGGTATTCATCAAAATCCGAAATTTATGAATTTTCGGAATTTGATGCAGTTACTATTCGCCACTGTGAGGTGGCGAATAGCAGAATCCACTAACCTGTATCCGCGTGTGCAGGTCCCCCGACGAGTCCCTCCGGCGCTCTGCTCCGTCCTCAGGCTCCGGAGGTTGGTCTGTCATGTGTGCTCCCAGCAGAGCACAAGAAAGTTTAGAAAAAGAAAAAAAAAGATGTTTTTTTTGTGTAATCTGTCATGTGATCTGCTGGGAAACCACATGACAGCGCAGCAGGACGGAGCCGGAGGCTGCTGCGCGGACAGGTAAGTCGGGGGGGGAAGGTGAGCGGATGGGGGTGGGGGGGGTCGGAGGGGGGAGACGAAACTTACCGCATCTGTAGGCAGTGCTGCACATGCGCTGATTTTACAGATGTAACAGCGCATGCGCAGCACTGTTTCCAGATGCGATAAGGTAGTGTACGCAGGGAAAAGTATCTATTTCCCGAAAAGCTGTCATCGCAAAAATGACAGGTACCGGAATAGATACTTATGGAGAGGAGGAATGATGAATTCCACCTATAATTAGCTAGAACTCCATGAGAGTTCTAAACCTAATTATCTCTAGAGAATTTTTAGGTTTAATGAATAGGCCTCTGTGGGCTCTATTTATCAACATTATTTTAGTAAAAACAAAGTTAAAAAGGGTGTTTTGTGCTGTCACACCCTTATCACATTATGTTAGTATCACCTATAGTTACTAAAGGGCAATTGGAGTAGAATTCATAAAATTCTACTCCAACCCCTAATTATCACTTATTTTTAGTAAGCAGATCACATTTCCCATAACTGTAATGGGAAATGTGATCTGCCTGGTAGTTACTAAAAATAAATGTGAATAAAATACCGGGGAAAGCCTTGTGATAATAACGTTACCTGGAGGTGGCGTTATCCAGGGTCTCCCCCAGTTACCGGCCTCCTGCCCTGCTCTAACAGGGAGAGCAGAGCCGGGAGTCGGTACCAGTAATCAGCTGTGTGGTCTAAACAGACCGCAAGCTGATCACTGCTAAACAGACCGCAAGCTGATCACTGCTAAACAGACCGCAAGCTGATCACTGCTAAACAGACCGCAAGCTGATCACTGCTAAACAGACCGCAAGCTGATCACTGCTAAACAGACCGCAAGCTGATTACTATAAAAAAAAAAAATAGTAAAAAAAAAAAAAATTACTTACCTGACTCCAGGGACCTGTGATCGGACCTCCGGTGATGTTCTCCATTCCTCCGGTCAGCTGGTCTCCCATAGTGCACTGCTGCCCGGTCATCAGGTGATCGGGCCCCAGAGATCACCTGACCGGAGGAATGGAGAACATCACCGGAGGCCTGGAGCATGCAGGTAAGTGTAAGTAAGGGAGAGGGGGGTCGCGGGGGGTCCACGATCACAGGGGGCGGGGTTTAGCACTGGGGGCGGGGCTTTGCGCCGGGGGGGTAGCAGCGGCGATTGGTCGGCGCATGCGCGGCCACTTAATCACGGTATTTTTTGCGAAAATACCGTGATAAGGCTCCGAAGGGGATTAGCAGGGACAGAGCTTTACCGCAAGCTCTGTCCCTGCAAGGGATTTGTAGTAAATCCCTGTGATATTGCCTGAATTCGCAATGCGGTAATATCACACTACAATCTGCATTACCAATGAGGATTGTAGTAAATAGAGCCCTTTGTCTTTTTATGAACATGGTGGTCAATAGAACATGGTACCAGCAATGTTGGAGTAACAGCTATAAGGAGCCCATATGGAATGTAGATATATAATGTCCATGTTCTGCACCAGGCCTGGTGACAGGGGGGGGACACATGTACCGGGGAATCTAAGTGGCCCAGATCATGTGTTCCCCTTGTCACTGCTGCATTCAGAAGAAGCGGTATGAAAAACCACCAGCCGCATGGCTGGCAGTTCGATTCCCGGCAGCATGAGGCAGACAGCTGGAGAGATCCCGGCAGCGGCAGCCCGACAGCGCTGGAAATCCCGATCGTCTCCAGGTAAGTACTTACTAACCTAACCCCCCCTTCCCCGCTGCCTAACCCTAAACCTAACCCCCCCTTCCCTGCTGCCTAACCCTAAGTCCCGCGGGGGGTGCCTAACCCTAACCCACCCTCCTGGGGGGGGTGCCTAACCCTAAGTCCCCCCCGGGTGCCCTAACTCTTGAAAGAGTGCTCGCTCTGAATCAGGGCGTGTGGTGTTGTTTTTTTTTTTTGTTTTGTTTTTTGTGCGGCCTCCTGGCCGCTCGCATATCTGTGGGTTACCACCCACAGCTATTGCGAGAGGCCAGGATGGTGATCGCGATGGTCAAGACCATCGAGACCATCAGGGCTTGCGATGAGACCCTTGTGGTTGGATCTCGTGGCCACAAGCTCCAGAGAGCTTCTGACTCTAATAGAGCCGGAAGCTCTCCCACTGACATCACTGGTGATGTCAGTGGGGCCGCCCCCAAACTGCAGGCGTTCACATGGGAACTCCTCTGTTTGTAAAGACACACCCCCCCCCGCCATGCCTACAAAATGGGGCGAGCTGTCGATCAACATCGACAGCCGCCCTTTTTGTAGTGAGCCATGGGGCGCTCTGGGGCTTGCGCATGTGCAGTGCGGCCGCTGCGTGAGCGCAGAGCACACCATTGACCTGCTTGCGAGTGCTCAAGCGCTTGCGAGCAGGTCTTAATCAGGCCCTCAGCCATGTTCTACAGCCTGAAATCATATTCTGCACCATGACATCACACTCAGCCACGATCTGAAGCCTGACATCATGTTCTGCACCATGACATCACACTCAGCCACATTCTGCACCTGACATCACACTCAGCCACGTTCTGCACCATGACATTACACTCAGCCATGTTCAGCACCGTGACATCACACTCAGCCACGTTCTGCACCATGACATCACACTCAGCCACGATCTGAAGCCTGCCATCATGTTCTGCACCTGACCACACTCAGCCACATTCTGCGCCTTGACATCATGTTCTGTACCATGACATCACACTCAGCCACGTTCTGTACCATGACATCACACTCAGCCACGTTCTGTACCATGACATCACATTCAGCCACGTTCTGCAGCTTAGCTATGGTTCTGTAGCTGACATCACTCAGCCACGTTCTGCACTATGACATCACACTCAGCCACGATCTGCAGTTATGACATCATGTTCTGCACCTGACATCACACTCAGCCACACTCTGTTAAATTACTCTCAGCCATGCTATACACCATGGTATCATGCTCAGCTCTGTTCTGCACCATAGTTGCCTGTGATATATGCATGACTCTGGATGTGATGGGGCCAGGGCCTGGATCAGACCACCATCACTCACCATACTAACCCTGACACCAGCTGTAAGCAGTTACCCTGAGCCTACTGCTTCCCCCTCCTGCCCCCATCATGCACCACCTGACCATGGGAGCCAGCAACCAATACCAGCACTGCCCTAGCGCCAGGCCCATGAGCATAGACGGTCGCGGCCAAATATGATCTAACTCATCATTACACCAACCCAGCTGCCATCCCCAGGTAATTAGCAGAGGAGATCGGGGCCAGGCACAACCCAATACTCCACTGCTCCCCCCCCAAATAACAGCCCAGCAGGCTGGTGACAAGTTTGGGTTCTCCCATTTGCTTATTAGGGCCCATTTCTGCACCTCAACTTGCATATGGGGCCTATATAGCTGATAGGGGTTAATGCAGCTTTGCCCCATGGCCCCAGGTACTGTAGTATTATAGAGAATATATGGAGGCTCCATTGAACTTTTGCTGACCCCTGTGCTCCCTGGTGCCTACAGAGCATGTGCAGCCCAGGAGGAGAGTTTACCCACCGGCCCCTTTATTTATTGGTGGCCTGGGTGACCGGGCAGAGGAGCCCAGGGACAGTATGTTATCGGGGACCCTTATCCATTGAGAAGAGTCGGGACAGACCCAGGAAGGTGGGCAAAGGAGGGCAGGGAGATGATAAATACGGCTCCCCGGAGGGCAGGGAGATGATAAATACGGCTCCCCGGAGGGCGGGGAGATGATAAATACGGCTCCCCGGAGGGCGGGGAGATGATAAATACGGCTCCCCGGAGGGCGGGGAGATGATAAATACGGCTCCCCGGAGGGCGGGGAAATGATAAATACGGCTCCCCGGAGGGCGGCGAGATGATAAATACGACTCCCCGGAGGGCGGGGATATCATAAATACGGCTCCCCGGAGGGCAGGGAGATAATAAATACGGCTCAGCAATAACTC
Organism: Taudactylus pleione; assembly: GCA_031769625.1. Classification (NCBI taxonomy): domain Eukaryota; kingdom Metazoa; phylum Chordata; class Amphibia; order Anura; family Myobatrachidae; genus Taudactylus; species Taudactylus pleione. The sequence goes on from JAUIMM010001814.1 coordinate 72,345, forward strand.
AGCAAACACTTAAGGAGAACAAACAAATCGTGATTAAGCCAGCCGACAAAGGGGGCAGTGTGGTGGTATTAGATGTTGGAGATTACAATGAGGAGATCATTAGACAGTTGTCCGATGTTACCACCTATAAAAAATTGTAATCCCACAATGATGATTACAAATAAACTTGAGACTTTTTTAATGTTATATGTTTCAAAGGGTATTATCACGGAAACTGTACAAAAATATATAAAAATAGATGTTCCTGCTATACCAGTCATCTATGTTTTACCCAAAATGCATAAAAATAAAAAAAAGCCCCCCCGGTCGGCCAATTGTGGCGGGGACCAATTCGGTTCTGTCTAACTTATCCCATTATTTGGACCACCAACTTCAGCCCTTAGTACAGGAAACAAGATCTTACTTAAAAGATACTATATCTATGATCAAAATGGTCTCAAATATAAAGTGGCAAACGGGTTATTGGATGATAACAGCTGACGTTACATCCTTATACACCATCATTAGACACCAATTAGGTATCGATGCGGTTAAATATTTCTTGGATAAAAAAGAAACATCAGAGGATTATAAAAAATTTGTATTGGTATTTGTATAAATATTACAAAATTATTTTTTCTGGTTTGAAAATACTTTTTTTCTCCAACTCACGGGCACCGCCATGGGCACCAGACTGGCCCCGAGCAACGCCAACCTTTTCATGGCATGGTGGGAGGATCACTCGATCTGGAGTGGCCACCAGTTCGGGTCCAGTCTGGTGACATGGCGGCGTTACATAGACGATATTTTATTTATTTGGAGTGGAGATCGTACCAGTTTGGATTTGTTCTGTCAATACCTTAATAGTAATACTTCCAATATTGCATTAACCTTTAATATTAACCCTAATACGGTTGATTTTTTGGATTTAACCTTATATGTTGAGGGTGACCAAATTAAAACAAGGAATTTTGTAAAACAAACGGATTGCAATTCATTTATAAATTATGATAGCAATCATCACCAAAATTGGCTGAAGAGTATTCCCTGCAGCCAATTTCAGCACATTAGACGCAATTGTATGGATATATCGACCTGTGATGTGCATGCGGAAATTCTAGAGGAACAATTCATTACTAAGGGCTATGCAGCTGATGTAGTAAGGAAAGCTAGAGTAAGGGGGGCAAATCTTGACAGAATAGAAGCAATATCTACCACCAAACAAAAAAGAATTAGTGACAAAAAACCATTAGTCCCTTTCATAACACACTTTAATAATCAGTATAAACAATTGGAAAGTGTCATAGCCAAACACTGGGGAATATTGAGGAATGATCCCCTATTAAAAACACATAAAGAGACCAAGCCCACCTTTGTGTATAGAAGAGCTCACAATATTAAAGATAATTTAGTGAAAAGTGTAATAACCCCCCCCACACACATTAGGGGGTAACATTAGATCCAAGGGGTTTTTTCCGGTGCGGTACTTGCAGCATGTGTAAAATTTGTAGATCTGAGAATACCAAAATTACGCATTTTAAATCTACACAAACGGGGAAATTGTTCTCTATAAATGACTTTATAACATGCAATAGCAAATATTGTGTCTACTTATTAGAATGCACATGTGGGAGCCAATATGTGGGGAAAACCACCCGCCTTTTGAAGGAAAGATTGGCAGAGCATGTGCGAAACATTAAAAAAGGTTTAGATACGCACCATGTTTCGTCACATTTTAAACAAGTACATGCATACGAGATCAAACACCTAATATCATTTTGTGGTATAAAAATTGTGAAGCCTAATTGGAGAATCAATGATAGGGACCAGAGATTGGCACAAGAAGAAATGAGAATGATACACCTATTGAAATGTTTAGTCCCTAGAGGTCTAAATGCTGATTTCGAAATGAAATGGTTCCTATGAGTCTTTATATTTTTATATATCCATATTTTTTAATCATATTAGTGTTTTTTGGGATGTCTGTCTGTTCTGCATTAGTAATATGTTTTTTTTCTTTTTATATTATGTGGGATCATTGGATTACAATTTTGGTCATTTCTACAATCATCGTGTTCTTACGAAAAAAACCCTGCAAAATGGCGTCCCATGCAACACTAGAGCACACGGGACCACGTGATGTCAGCTTCGTGGTTTGCGGCTCATAGGACGGAAGTCCATTATCATCACTTCCGGCGTTGCGCTATCCACAATAAAAACTACTAAAAGCCACAATAGTGACGAGCCAGATGTAGACGCGCACAGCACTTCCGGGACGCAAGTGCGGAGAAACATGGAAACACCTTATGCTTTAGTTCTTGTTTGAATGAAAAAGTGGACTGGATCACATTAATAAGAGGTTGTTCCATGGACTTTGGTTTATTCTCTCATGTCTTATACTCAGTACGGAAGAACACCAGTGTTCATTATAAGGGGGATCACTGCATGATTGTATTTTAGAGATTTGTATAGCGATTGTTTTATGTTTGTATATTTCCATGTTTTGTACACCTCCATGGTGAATCCCTCCCACTTGAGGGGATGAGGGGTATATAAATTGAGTCTAAAAGAGTGTTAGTATACATCCTGAGGAAGGACTGCTTAAGTCTGAAACGCGTTGATGTTTTTCTGGGGACCCTGACCACTGTGGACTTACCTTAGTTTTTTTCCATCTACTCACATCTGCTGGCTTACCAAGTCTATCAGAGTCTGGGTGAGGTTGACATTTTTGGTATATCCATATATCCAGGTCGTTTAGTGGGTTTCCCAGCACTATACTGTTTAGTCGAATTTTTTATTGTATTTTTATCTTGTTTGGAATAAATATTCTTCGAAAGACCATCCTCTGTGGTGTTTTGGCTACCCCAAGATATTGGTGTTGGATAATTTACCTATAGCCTGGACACCACTTTACGTAAAAGAAACCTTTTGGGGAATGTCTACATCTGTTTACAGGTGAGTTCAGACCCAGCAGGGGGCGATGAGGGATATATGACTGCAAAAAGAAGCTTTATGAAAGATACCTTTTTGTGAATGCATCTCACTACTTTGGGGTGAGTTGGTTACACTTCGTGATCATCCATTTTGAGAAAATTTCCCGTAATCCTGGTGCACATAATACTCTCCATTGTATGTTCATTTCTCTTTCCCTGTCGAGGATATTACTTCTGACGGAAGGGAGTTACACGTATCATTATCGAGGACAGCGCTACTCTCGGACCGCCCTATTTTTTGTTTATAATAAATATGGCTCCCCGGAGGGCAGGGAGATAATAAATATGGCTCCCCGGAGGGCAGGGAGATGATAAATACGGCTCCCCGGAGGGCAGGGAGATAATAAATACGGCTCCCGGAGGGCAGGGAGATGATAAATACGGCTCCCCAGAGGGCAGGGAGATGATAAATATGGCTTCCCGGAGGGCAGGGAGATGATAAATATGGCTTCCCGGAGGGCAGGGAGATGATAAATATGGCCCCCCGGAGGGCAGGGAGATAATAAATACGGCCCCCCGGAGGACAGGAAGATGATAAATACGGGCAGGGAGATAATAAATACAGCTCCCAGGAGGGCAGGGAGATAATAAATACGGCACCCAGGAGGGCGGGGAGATAATAAATACGGCTCCCCGGAGGGCAGGGAGATAATAAATATGGCCCCCCGGAGGGCAGGGAGATAATAAATACGGCTCCCCGGAGGGCAGGGGAGATAATAAATACTGCCCCCCGGAGGGCAGGGAGATAATAAATACGGCTCCCCGGAGGGCAGGGAGATGATAAATACGGGCAGGGAGATAATAAATACGGCTCCCGGAGGGCGGGGAGATAATAAATACGGCTCCCTGGAGGGCGGGGAGATAATAAATACGGGCAGGAAGATGATAAATACGGCTCCCCGGAGGGCGGGGAGATAATAAATACGGCTCCCGGAGGGCGGGGAGATAATAAATACGGCTCCCTGGAGGGCGCGGGGGGAGCCCTGATGGGAAGGAGCTGGGCAGCAATGTAGCTAGTATAGAGTTTAGTGTACCTGCAGAAGAGGGAGCGGCTGAGGACACAGATGCCTCAGTGAAGGGAATCCCAGCTGTGGTATGCCGGCACGAGACCCCTGCCAGGACCCTGACTCACAGGATGTGGCTGCGAGGACCGGACTAATGAAATGTGCTGAGAATCGGGAAAAACTCCCCATTGAGAAGCTCCCACCTGTCGATGACTGGATCGTCGCTGAGGAGACATCTGAAGGGTCAGCGGTTGCTGCACAGGAAGACGCGGTTGCGTTATGCTGGCGCAAATACAGTACCTGGGGGAACTCCTGCCATGCCCATCTGGAAGAGCCGAGGCTGCCCCTGCTGCGGACACACCAGACTATGGCCCTCATTCAGAGCCACTCGCTAGCGGCAGTACGCTCGTTCCGAGTGATGTTCGCACATCTGCGCATGCGTACGGTTTTTAGTACGCATGCGCGAACCAGTCGGTGCGGCCGAAAATCATTTGTACGCAGTATAGCGAGTGCCTGCTATTTTGAGTGACAGAATGAGGCGTATGTGGGTGGTAACAGGGGAAGGTGCTTGAAAACGGGGGAGTGGAAATCCGATCGCAGGCGTGCTTAAAGGTCAAAACGGGCGTTTTATGGGAGTGCATAATTAATATAGCAGCATCAATGACCACGTCACTTGGTTTTTTTTAACTCAGAACTGCTCGCAAAATAGCGGTTGAAAAAACCAACCACAAGAATAGCGAGCAGTTCGTACGATGTACTCGATTAATCTAATAAATAGCGGACATGACGTATGGTGCGAGCGGCCAGGGGGCGTTTTTATCAAATAAACGAGCGTATGTTTTGCTCGCTCATTCAGACTTAGAGGTGTGAACAGACTGCAATGTGCGAACGGATCATTTGCATAGCCACCCCTTGTTTTTGAACGAAAAAACGCAAATAGCGAACGGCTCTGAATGAGGGCCTATGTGCCCAATATGTCACCCTTAAGAACCGGATCGGGCAACACATAGTTTAGTGCAGTGTTGTCTAACCTTGACACTCCAGCTGTTATGGAACTACATAACCCAGCATGCACTGCTACAGTTTTGCTATTAGGGCTGCTAAAACTGTGGCAGGGCATGCTGGGATATATAGTTCCACAACAGCTGGAGTGTCAAGGTTAGCCAACACTGGTTTAGTGTGTACCCAGCATCAGTGTTTATACGCAGATGCCAAAAATACCACATTTATTTATAACTTTTATTTTTTATTCTTTAAGAAATATGTGATAAAGTACAGATTATATCATACACACGACCCACATTGTTTACTCTATAATCCTACTCTCTCTGTATGGAGCGCACAGGTCCGCACAGCCAATCAGCGGCTCTATGCGTTCCATGACCAGCACGACATGTGCGACAACCTCCCACCACTTTCTCCAAGCAGAACGCACCAGCCCGCCCATCCAATCAGCGCTGCCGTGCGTTCCACCGCCGAAACAGCCAGGAAGCACCTAGGTGAATACATTGATCATAACAATATCACCATAGTAACTACACATCGCTGCATCATAAATCCAGACTATGGAAATATACTATCAGTATATAAGGATAATTATATTAGGGGTGTGCACCGGCCACTTTTCGTGTTTTGTGTTTTGGTTTTGGATCTGGATCTTTCTTCGTGTTTTGGATCTGGATTGGTTTTGCCAAAACCACCCTTCCGTGTTTTGGGTTCTGGGTTTTGTGTTTTGGATCTGTATTTTTTTTAAAAAAAGCATAAAAACAGCTAAAATCACAGAATTTGTAGGTTTTTCTGCTCCTATGCTATTATTAACCTCAATAACCTTAATTTCCACTCATTTCCAGTCTATTCTGAATACCTCACACCTCACAATAGTGTTTTTATGTCCAAAAGGTTGCACCGAGGTAGCTGGATGACTATGCTAAGCGACACGAGTGGGCGGCACAAACACGTGACCCATCTAGGCGTGAAACTGCAGTGGCAGACAGGATGGCATTGAAAAACTAGGCCCCAAACTGTACATAATGCAAAGAAAAAAAAGAGGTGCAAGATGGAATTGTCCTTGGGCCCTCCCACCCACCCTTATGTTGTATAAACAGGACATGCACACTTTAACAAACCAATCATTTCAGCGCCAGGGTCTGCCACACAACTGTGGCTGAAATGATTGGTTCGTTTGGGCCCCCACAAAACAAGCTGGCAATTAATCTGTCCCTGCACAAACTGGCTCTACGGAGGCAAGAAGTCGTCCTCATCCTCCTCATCCACAGATTCCTCACCCTCTTCAGTGTTATGTACATCCTCATCCTCACAGAGTATTAATTCGTCCCTGCTGGAACCACAGGTCCCTCTGTACGTTCTGGAGGCTGGTCTCCCTGGAAGAGTTGATCATTCATTTTATGAACATCATCTTCTCCACATTTTGTGGAAGCAACCTCCTACGCCTTTCGCTAACAAGGTTCCCGGCTGCACTAAACACTCTTTCGGAGTACACACTGGAGGGGGGGCAACTCAGGTAAAATAGAGCCAGTTTGTACAGGGACCTCCAAATTGCTTCTTTTTCCTGCCAGTACAGGTACGGACTGTCTGACATGCCTACTTGGATGCTGTCACCGATGTAATCCTTTAACAGACAGACGCACGCTTGTCGCTGCTGCTTTGAGGATTCAAGTGCGGCTACAGCCCACACAATTCACAAAGACAGAAAAAAAAAAAGAATATTTTAATTGTTTGTGTAGCACACTTTGAGGGTGTCACCACCCTTTAACAGACAGACGCACGCTTGTCGCAGCTGCTTTGAGGATGCAAGTGCGGCTACAGCCCACACAATTCACAAAGACAGAAAAAAGAAGAAGAATATTTTAATTGTTTGTGTAGCACACTTTGAGGGTGTCACCACCCTTTAACAGACAGACGCACGCTTGTCGCAGCTGCTTTATGGATGCAAGTGCGGCTACAGCCCACACAATTCACAAACACATTAAAAAAATAGTTTTTTATTTTTTGGAGCACTTCGTGAGTTACACCACCCTTTAACAGACAGACGCACGCTTGTCGCAGCTGCTTTATGGATGCAAGTGCGGCTACATCGCACACAAGTCACAAACACATTAAAAAAATAGTTTTTTATTTTTTGGAGCACTTCGTGAGTTACACCACCCTTTAACAGACAGACGCACGCTTGTCGCTGCTGCTTTAAGGATGCAGGTGCGGCTACAGCCCACACAATTCACAAAGACAGAAAAAAGAAGAATATTTTTATTGTTTGTGTAGCACACTTTGAGGGTGTCACCACCCTTTAACAGACAGACGCACGCTTGTCGCTGCTGCTTTGAGGATGCAAGTGTGGCTACATCGCACACAAGTCACAAACACATTAAAAAAAAAATTTTGATTTTTTGGAGCACTTTGAGAGTTACAACACCCTTTAACAGACAGACGCACGCTTGTCGCTGCTGCTTTGAGGATGCAAGTGTGGCTACATCGCACACAAGTCACAAACACATTAAAAAAAATTTTTTGATTTTTTGGAGCACTTTGAGAGTTACAACACCCTTTAACAGACAGACGCACGCTTGTCGCTGCTGCTTTAAGGATGCAGGTGCGGCTACAGCCCACACAATTCACAAAGACAGAAAAAATAACAATATTTTAATTGTTTGTGTAGCACACTTTGAGGGTGTCACCACCCTTTAACAGACAGACGCACGCTTGTCACTGCTGCTTTAAGGATGCAGGTGCGGCTACAGCCCACACAATTCACAAAGACAGAAAAAAGAAGAATATTTTTATTGTTTGTGTAGCACACTTTGAGGGTGTCACCACCCTTTAACAGACAGACGCACGCTTGTCGCTGCTGCTTTGAGGATGCAAGTGCGGCTACATCGCACACAAGTCACAAACACATTAAAAAAATAGTTTTTTATTTTTTGGAGCACTTTGTGAGTTACACCACCCTTTAACAGACAGACGCACGCTTGTCGCTGCTGCTTTAAGGATGCAGGTGCGGCTACAGCCCACACAATTCACAAAGACAGAAAAAAGAAGAATATTTTTATTGTTTGTGTAGCACACTTTGAGGGTGTCACCACCCTTTAACAGACAGACGCACGCTTGTCGCTGCTGCTTTGAGGATGCAAGTGTGGCTACATCGCACACAAGTCACAAACACATTAAAAAAAATATTTTGATTTTTTGGAGCACTTTGAGAGTTACAACACCCTTTAACAGACAGACGCACGCTTGTCGCTGCTGCTTTGAGGATGCAAGTGCGGCTACAGCCCACACAATTCACAAAGACAGAAAAAAAAAGAACAATATTTTAATTGTTTGTGTAGCACACTTTGAGGGTGTCACCACCCTTTAACAGACAGACGCACGCTTGTCGCTGCTGCTTTAAGGATGCAGGTGCGGCTACAGCCCACACATTTCACAAAGACAGAAAAAAAAAGAACAATATTTTAATTGTTTGTGTAGCACACTTTGAGGGTGTCACCACCCTTTAACAGACAGACGCACGCTTGTCGCTGCTGCTTTGAGGATGCAGGTGGAATCTAGACGGGATTTGGAACCGAGGACACACTACCTCCATCAATTGTCTAAATCCCACTGCACTAATGTCGGATACCGGACGCACGTCTAACACCAACATAGCAGTCAAGGCCTCAGTTATACGTTTTGCTTCAGGATGACTGCTGTCGTACTTCATCCTCATCGCTAGGGACTGTTGGAGGGTCAATTGTTTAGTAAAAGTAGTGATGTTCCTACTTCCTCTCTGGGATGATGAACAACTCCCAGCAGCAGCAACAGCACTAGTAGGAAGTGGTTCTTGATCTTTCCCTATTTTATTTTTATCGGAGAAAGTTTGGTCCTCCATTTATGTTATATTGATATATATACGTGCGGCTAAAGCGCACACAAACACAGAAAATATTTTTTTATTTTTGCTGGAGAGTAGTGCACTTTGTGGGTTACACCACCCTTTAAGAAATGAGCCAGCCGGCTCTTTACTTATGGGACACAGGCGCACGCTTGGCGCTGCTCCTTTGTTGATGCACGTGCAGCCACAGTGCACACAAGTCACAAACACAGAAAATATATATTTTTTTGGTTTGGAGTGTACTTTCGGGGGTTACAGAACCCTTTAACGGTCAAGCCAGCTGGCCCTTTACTTATGACACAGGCGCACGCTTGGCACTACTTTGTTGATGCACGTGCGGCTACTGCGCACACAATTCACAAACACAGAAAATAATTTTTTTTTGGTTTGGACTGGAGTGTACTTTCGGGGGTTACAGCACCCTTTAACGGTCAAGCCAGCCGGCCCTTTACTTATGACACAGGCGCACGCTTGGCACTACTTTGTTGATGCACGTGCGGCTACTGCGCACACAATTCGCAAACACAGAAAATAATTTTTTTTTTGGTTTGGACTGGAGTGTACTTTGGGGGTTACAGCACCCTTTAACGGTCAAGCCAGCCGGCCCTTTACTTATGACACAGGCGCACGCTTGGCACTACTTTGTTGATGCACGTGCGGCTACTGCGCACACAATTCACAAACACAGAAAATATTTTTTTTTTTGGTTTGGACTGGAGTGTACTTTCGGGGGTTACAGCACCCTTAACGGTCAAGCCTTGCCGGCCCTTTACTTATGACACAGGCGCACGCTTGGCACTACTTTGTTGATGCACGTGCGGCTACTGCGCACACAATTCACAAACACAGAAAATAATTTTTTTTTTGGTTTGGACTGGAGTGTACTTTCGGGGGTTACAGCACCCTTAACGGTCAAGCCAGCCGGCCCTTTACTTATGACACAGGCGCACGCTTGGCACTACTTTGTTGATGCACGTGCGGCTACTGCGCACACAATTCACAAACACAGAAAATAATTTTTTTTTGGTTTGGACTGGAGTGTACTTTCGGGGGTTACAGCACCCTTTAACGGTCAAGCCAGCCGGCCCTTTACTTATGACACAGGCGCACGCTTGGCACTACTTTGTTGATGCACGTGCGGCTACTGCGCACACAATTCACAAACACAGAAAATATATTATTTTTTTAGCACTTGGGGGGAGCACCCCTGATGGACAGAGCACCCCCTGGACAACACTACAGCACCTCTTTAGGACTGGGACACTGCACAGGACTTTGGAGTGGACACAGCCCCTATGGAGAACTGACTGCACAACACAGTCCAGCCAGCCCCTATGGACTTTGAAGTAGTGGACACAGCCCCTATTAACAACAGCAGCACAGCACAACACAGCCAGCCCCTATGGACTTTGAAGTAGTGGACAACAGCAGCACTACACTACACTACACTACACAGCACTAACTCCCACCCTCCCTCTTCACTGTCCACAGCCGAGTGAGAAAATGGCGCCGACGCGGGTACCTTATATAGGATCCAAAACCCGCGAGACTCGGAAGGCGGGATGATGACGTTTTGCCTCGATTTCAGATCCGAGTCAGGCGGGAAAAGTCGAGCCTGATTCGGATCGGACTCGGATCGGGGGGGCTCGGGGGGGTTCGGATTTCAGAAATCCGAACCCGCTCACCCCTAAATTATATATATATGTGTGTGTGTGTCCATGCCCCTCTCAGTCAGCCGCATCACAGACCAACACCCTCTCTCTGCCCCCAGACAGTGCCCACAACACCTCCCCCTTCCAGTTAGTACAAAATACCTTCTTTTGAGCCGGCACTCGTCTTTCTTTCTTGATGCCGCTTGGTCCGATGGCTGTGCGGTGCGCTGGGCGGCTAATGGAGGCGGAGCAGAGTCGTGAGTTGTCACTCATGTCTCTGCTCCGCAAAGGTCCATGGGAGGAGTGGTAGCGGCTGGGTATTGGCAGCACGCCCTCCCGCGGCCATGTGGTCTCACTCTCCTCCCTTAGCATAGCCAGAATGAGCTTCAGTGCAGAGAAGCTCATTCTGACCAGGCTCGCTGCACGATCGTAGCTGAGCTCCGATGTCGGCAGCGGTGGGGAGGGAGCAGCGGCAGAGCCCTGGAATGCCCCCTAGGCATTCCAGTCGCCCCTAGGCATACGCTTATAATGCCTATGCCTAGGGCCGGCTCTGATCAGGGTTGTTCCATCGGCCTGCATGTAGAGCCACTGGAACGACCCAGATGCCGACACTGGCATGGTGGATGGAGCCGGTGCCCGACATATCAGACGTTTGGTCACCACATCGTGCATTATGTATCGACCACCCGATATATATTGCGTGGTCAGGCATCGCATCACTGGATAAACACACCGGGAAGTGTGTGCCCAGCTGAAGACTGGCAAGGGAATGAGGTATGAAAAGAGGGAGGAGGTAAGAATATGGAGGCTGGTGTAGAGGGAGGAAAGCAATATAGGCAGATAATAACGCTGTGCACACACTAATATATTTAGGTTAGAGAAGAGGGGAATAAAGGAAGTTACACAGATAGGGACTAGGGAGTGAGGACAAAGACACCCCCATACACTGCCTGTGAGGACCCCAGTCAGAAAGAAGGAACGCCCGGCCAGGCGACGCGCTGGGACTGAAGAGAGGGGGACCCAGAGCCACTGCTGCCAAGGACTCACCTGGAAGTCTGCGGCACCCAGACCACGAGGAGTGCCTGCCTGGTGACCACAGCTTGGAGCTCTGGTCCGGTGCCTTGCATCCCCGAGTTCCCCTGGGTGTCACGTGGAGCCACTGTTTTGGGCTGAGACCACTGGTGCTGTCTCTTTAGCCCTATCCATTCCCTTTTAATTACTCACGACACCGTGCCCAGCTAGCACTCAGATACGACAACCTGACATAGCTGGGTGGTTGTGATGTGGGTTTTACTTAAGCTGCCATCACGAAGAGGATTAAAATAGCGCTCTTACGTTCGCCAGACACTTAAATCTCAATTAAACTCAGTTATTACACAAATACAGAATGGGCCTCTCCAGGCCATACATTCATTGTAGCACAGAGATAACGCTGATAAAGATACAGGGCTCTATTTATCAACATTATTATTACTAATATAAAGTGATAGAGGCTGTTTTGTGCTCACACCCTTATCACATTATTTTAGTATCACATTAAGTTATTACAGGGCAATTGGAGTAGAATTCGTAAAATTCTACTCCAACCCCTAATTATCACTTATTATTAGTAATCAGATCACATTTCCCATAATTGTAATGAGAAATGTGATCCGACCAAAGTTACTAAAAATAAATGTGAATAAAATACCAGGGAAAGCCCTGTGATAATAACGTTACCTGGAGGTGGCGTTATCCAGGGTCTCCCCCGGTTACCGGCCTCCTGCCCTGCTCTAACAGGGAGAGCAGAGCCGGGAGTCGGTACCAGTAATCAGCTGTGTGGTCTAAACAGACCGCAAGCTGATCACTGCTACACACCACACGCTGATCACTGCTACACACACCACACGCTGATCACTGCTACACACACCACACCCTGATCACTGCTACACACAGACCACACGCTGATCACTATTACACACACCACACGCTGATCACTGCTACACACACCACACTACTACACACACCACACGCCGATCACTGCTACACACACCACACGCTGATCACTGCTACACACACCACACGCTGATCACTGCTACACACACCACACGCTGATCACTGCTACACACACCACACGCTGATCACTATTACACACACCACACGCTGATCACTGCTACACACACCACACGCTGATCACTATTACACACACCACACGCTGATCACTGCTACACACACCACACACTGATCACTGCTACACAGACCACATGCTGATCACTGCTACACACACACCACACGCTGATCACTGCTACACACACCACACGCTGATCACAGCTACACACACACCACACGCCGATCACTGCTACACACACACACCACACGCTGATCACTGCTACACACACCGATCACTGCTACACACACCACACCCTGATCACTGCTACACACACCACACGCTGATCACTGCTACACACACCACACGCTGATCACTGCTACACACACCACACGCTGATCACTGCTACACAGACCACACTCTGATCACTGCTACACACACCACACACTGATCACTGCTACACACACCACACGCTGATCACTGCTACACACACCACACGCTGATCACTGCTACACACACCACACGCTGATCACTGCTACACACACCACACGCTGATCACTATTACACACACCACACGCTGATCACTGCTACACACACCACACTACTACACACACCACACGCTAATCACTGCTACACACACCACACTACTACACACACCACACGCTGATCACTGCTACACACACCACACACTGATCACTGCTACACACACCACACGCTGATCACTGCTACACACACCACACGCTGATCTCTGCTACACACACCACACGCTGATCACTGCTACACACACACCACACGCTGATCACTGCTACACACACACCACACGCCGATCACTGCTACACACACCACACGCTGATCTCTACTACACACACCACACGCTGCTACACACACCGCACGCTGATCACTGCTACACACCCACACGCTGATCACTGCTACACACACCACACACTGATCTCTACTACACACACCACACGCTGATCACTGCTACACACGCCGATCACTACTACACACACCACACGCTGATCACTGCTACACACACCACAAGCCGATCACTGCTACACACACCACACGCTGATCACTGCTACACACACCACACGCTGATCACTGCTACACAGACCACACGCTGATCACTGCTACACACACACCACACGCTGATCACTGCTACACACACCACACGCTGATCTCTGCTACACACACACCACACGCTGATCACTGCTACACACATCACACGCTGATCACTACACACCACACGCTGATCACTGCTACACACACCACACGCTGATCACTGCTACACACACCACACACTGATCACTGCTACACACACCACACGCTGATCACTGCTACACACACCACACGCTGATCTCTGCTACACACACCACACGCTGATCACTGCTACACACACACCACACGCTGATCACTGCTACACACACACCACACGCCGATCACTGCTACACACACCACACGCTGATCTCTACTACACACACCACACGCTGCTACACACACCGCACGCTGATCACTGCTACACACCCACACGCTGATCACTGCTACACACACCACACACTGATCTCTACTACACACACCACACGCTGATCACTGCTACACACGCCGATCACTACTACACACACCACACGCTGATCACTGCTACACACACCACAAGCCGATCACTGCTACACACACCACACGCTGATCACTGCTACACACACCACACGCTGATCACTGCTACACAGACCACACGCTGATCACTGCTACACACACACCACACGCTGATCACTGCTACACACACCACACGCTGATCTCTGCTACACACACACCACACGCTGATCACTGCTACACACATCACACGCTGATCACTACACACCACACGCTGATCACTGCTACACACACCACACGCTGATCACTGCTACACACACACCGCACGCTGATCACTGCTACACACACCGCACGCTGATCTCTGCTACACACACCGCACGCTGATCTCTGCTACACACACCGCACGCTGATCACTGCTACACACACCACACGCTGATCTCTGCTACACACACCACACGCTGATCTCTGCTACACACACCGCACGCTGATCACTGCTACACACACCGCACGCTGATCTCTGCTACACACACCGCACGCTGATCTCTGCTACACACACCGCACGCTGATCACTGCTACACACACCACACGCTGATCTCTGCTACACACACCACACGCTGATCGCTGCTACACACACCGCACGCTGATCACTGCTACACACACCACACGCTGATCTCTACTGCACACACCACACGCTGATCTCTACTACACACACCACACGCTGATCACTGCTACACACACCACACGCTCATCACTGCTACACACACCACACGCTGATCACTGCTACACACACCACACTGATCACTGCTACACACACCACACGCTGATCACTGCTACACACACCACACTGATCACTGCTACACACACCACACGCTGATCACTGCTACACACACCACACTGATCACTGCTACACACACCACACGCTGATCACTGCTACACAGACCACACGCTGATACACTGCTACACACACCACACGCTGATCACTGCTACACACACCACACACTGATCACTGCTACACACACCACACGCTGATCACTGCTACACACACACCACACGCTGATCACTGCTACACACACCACACGCTGATCACTGCTACACACACCACACGCTGATCACTGCTACACACACCACACGCTGATCACTGCTACACAGACCACACGCTGATCTCTGCTACACACACCACACGCTGATCACTGCTACACACACACCACACGCTGATCACTGCTACACACACCACACCCTGATCACTGCTACACACACCACACCCTGATCACTGCTACACACACACCACACGCTCATCACTGCTACACACACCACACGCTGATCACTGCTACACACACCACACCCTGATCACTGCTACACACACACCACACGCTGATCACTGCTACACACACCACACGCTCATCACTGCTACACACACCACACGCTGATCACTGCTACACACACCACACGCTGATCTCTGCTACACACACCACACGCTGATCACTGCTACACACACCACACGCTGATCACTGCTACACACACACCACACGCTGATCACTGCTACACACACCACACGCTGATCACTGCTACACACACACCACACGCCGATCACTGCTACACACACCACACGCCGATCACTGCTACACACACCACACGCTGATCTCTGCTACACACACCACACGCTGATCACTGCTACACACACCACACGCTGATCACTGCTACACAGACCACACGCTGATCACTGCTACACACACCACACGCTGATCACTGCTACACACACCACACGCTGATCTCTACTACACACACCACACGCTGATCACTGCTACACACACCACACGCTGATCACTGCTACACACACCACACGCTGATCACTGCTACACACACCACACACTGGTCACTGCTACACACACCACACGCTGATCTCTACTACACACACCACACGCTGATCACTGCTACACACACCACACGCTGATCTCTACTACACACACCACACGCTGATCACTGCTACACACACCACACGCTGATCACTGCTACACACACCACACGCTGATCACTGCTACACACACCACACGCTGATCACTGCTACACACACCACACACTGGTCACTGCTACACACACCACACGCTGATCACTGCTACACACACCACACGCTGATCACTGCTACACACACCACACGCTGATCACTGCTACACACACCACACGCTGATCACTGCTACACACACACCACACGCTGATCACTGCTACACACACCACACGCCGATCACTGCTACACACACCACACGCCGATCACTGCTACACACACCACACGCTGATCACTGCTACACACACCACACGCTGATCTCTGCTACACACACCACACGCTGATCACTGCTACACACACACCACACGCTGATCACTGCTACACACACCACACGCTGATCACTGCTACACACACCACACGCCGATCACTGCTACACACACCACACGCTGATCACTGCTACACACACCACACGCTGATCACTGCTACACACACCACACGCTGATCACTGCTACACACACCACACGCTGATCACTGCTACACAGACCACACGCTGATCACTGCTACACACACCACACGCTGATCACTGCTACACAGACCACACGCTGATCACTGCTACACACACCACACGCTGATCACTATTACACACACCACACGCTGATCACTGCTACACACACCACACGCTGATCACTATTACACACACCACACGCTGATCACTGCTACACACACCACACTACTACACACACCACACGCCGATCACTGCTACACACACCACACGCTGATCACTGCTACACACACCACACGCTGATCACTGCTACACACACCACACGCTGATCACTGCTACACACACCACACGCTGATCACTATTACACACACCACACGCTGATCACTGCTACACACACCACACGCTGATCACTATTACACACACCACACGCTGATCACTACTACACACACCACACGCTGATCACTGCTACACACACCACACACTGATCACTGCTACACAGACCACATGCTGATCACTGCTACACACACACCACACGCTGATCACTGCTACACAGACCACACGCTGATCACTATTACACACACCACACGCTGATCACTGCTACACACACCACACGCTGATCACTATTACACACACCACACGCTGATCACTGCTACACACACCACACTACTACACACACCACACGCCGATCACTGCTACACACACCACACGCTGATCACTGCTACACACACCACACGCTGATCACTGCTACACACACCACACGCTGATCACTGCTACACACACCACACGCTGATCACTATTACACACACCACACGCTGATCACTGCTACACACACCACACGCTGATCACTATTACACACACCACACGCTGATCACTACTACACACACCACACGCTGATCACTGCTACACACACCACACACTGATCACTGCTACACAGACCACATGCTGATCACTGCTACACACACACCACACGCTGATCACTGCTACACACACCACACGCTGATCACTGCTACACACACCACACGCTGATCACTGGTACACACACCACACGCTGATCTCTGCTACACAGACCACATGCTGATCACTGCTACACACACACCACACGCTGATCACTGCTACACACACCACACGCTGATCACAGCTACACACACACCACATGCCGATCACTGCTACACACACACACCACACGCTGATCACTGCTACACACACCGATCACTGCTACACACACCACACCCTGATCACTGCTACACACACCACACGCTGATCACTGCTACACACACCACACGCCGATCACTGCTACACACACCACACGCTGATCACTGCTACACACACCACACGCTGATCACTGCTACACACACCACACGCTGATCACTGCTACACACACCACACGCTGATCACTGCTACACACACCACACGCTGATCACTGCTACACACACCACACGCTGATCACTGCTACACACACCACACGCTGATCACTGCTACACACACCACACGCTGATCACTATTACACACACCACACGCTGATCACTGCTACACACACCACACTACTACACACACCACACGCTAATCACTGCTACACACACCACACTACTACACACACCACACGCTGATCACTGCTACACACACCACACACTGATCACTGCTACACACACCACACGCTGATCACTACTACACACACCACACGCTGATCACTGCTACACACACACCACACGCTGATCACTGCTACACACACCACACGCTGATCACTGCTACACACACCACACACTGATCACTGCTACACAGACCACATGCTGATCACTGCTACACACACCACACGCTGATCTCTGCTACACACACCACACGCTGATCACTGCTACACACACCACTGCTACACACACCACACGCTGATCACTGCTACACACACCACATGCTGATCACTGCTACACACACCACACGCTGATCACTGCTACACACACACCACATGCTGATCACTGCTACACACACACCACACGCTGATCACTGCTACACACACACCACACGCTGATCACTGCTACACACACACCACACGCCGATCACTGCTACACACACCACACGCTGATCTCTACTACACACACCACACGCTGCTACACACACCGCACGCTGATCACTGCTACACACCCACACGCTGATCACTGCTACACACACCACACACTGATCTCTACTACACACACCACACGCTGATCACTGCTACACACGCCGATCACTACTACACACACCACACGCTGATCACTGCTACACACACCACAAGCCGATCACTGCTACACACACCACACGCTGATCACTGCTACACACACCACACGCTGATCACTGCTACACAGACCACACGCTGATCACTGCTACACACACACCACACGCTGATCACTGCTACACACACCACACGCTGATCTCTGCTACACACACACCACACGCTGATCACTGCTACACACATCACACGCTGATCACTACACACCACACGCTGATCACTGCTACACACACCACACGCTGATCACTGCTACACACACACCGCACGCTGATCACTGCTACACACACCGCACGCTGATCTCTGCTACACACACCGCACGCTGATCTCTGCTACACACACCGCACGCTGATCTCTGCTACACACACCACACGCTGATCACTGCTACACACACCACACGCTGATCTCTGCTACACACACCACACGCTGATCGCTGCTACACACACCGCACGCTGATCACTGCTACACACACCACACGCTGATCTCTACTGCACACACCACACGCTGATCACTGCTACACACACCACACGCTCATCACTGCTACACACACCACACGCTGATCACTGCTACACACACCACACGCTGATCACTGCTACACACACCACACACTGATCACTGCTACACAGACCACACGCTGATACACTGCTACACACACCACACGCTGATCACTGCTACACACACCACACTGATCACTGCTACACACACCACACGCTGATCACTGCTACACACACCACACTGATCACTGCTACACACACCACACGCTGATCACTGCTACACAGACCACACGCTGATACACTGCTACACACACCACACGCTGATCACTGCTACACACACCACACACTGATCACTGCTACACACACCACACGCTGATCACTGCTACACACACCACACGCTGATCACTGCTACACACACCACACGCTGATCACTGCTACACAGACCACACGCTGATCACTGCTACACAGACCACACGCTGATCTCTGCTACACACACCACACGCTGATCACTGCTACACACACACCACACGCTGATCACTGCTACACACACCACACCCTGATCACTGCTACACACACCACACCCTGATCACTGCTACACACACACCACACGCTCATCACTGCTACACACACCACACGCTCATCACTGCTACACACACCACACGCTGATCACTGCTACACACACCACACCCTGATCACTGCTACACACACACCACACGCTGATCACTGCTACACACACCACACGCTCATCACTGCTACACACACCACACGCTCATCACTGCTACACACACCACACGCTGATCTCTGCTACACACACCACACGCCGATCACTGCTACACACACCACACGCCGATCACTGCTACACACACCACACGCCGATCACTGCTACACACACACCACACGCCGATCACTGCTACACACACCACACGCTGATCACTGCTACACACACCACACGCTGATCACTGCTACACACACCACACGCTGATCACTGCTACACACACCACACGCTGATCACTGCTACACACACCACACGCTGATCACTGCTACACACACCACACGCCGATCACTGCTACACACACACCACACGCCGATCACTGCTACACACACCACACGCCGATCACTGCTACACACACCACACGCTGATCACTGCTACACACACCACACGCTGATCTCTGCTACACACACCACACACTGATCACTGCTACACACACACCACACGCTGATCACTGCTACACACACCACACGCTGATCTCTACTACACACACCACACGCTGATCACTGCTACACACACCACACGCTGATCACTGCTACACACACCACACGCTGATCTCTACTACACACACCACATGCTGATCACTGCTACACACACCACACGCTGATCACTGCTACACACACACCACACGCTGATCACTGCTACACACACCACACGCCGATCACTGCTACACACACCACACGCTGATCACTGCTACACACACCACACGCTGATCACTGCTACACACACCACACGCTGATCACTGCTACACACACCACACGCTGATCACTGCTACACACACCACACGCTGATCACTGCTACACACACCACACGCCGATCACTGCTACACACACACCACACGCCGATCACTGCTACACACACCACACGCCGATCACTGCTACACACACCACACGCTGATCACTGCTACACACACCACACGCTGATCTCTGCTACACACACCACACACTGATCACTGCTACACACACACCACACGCTGATCACTGCTACACACACCACACGCTGATCACTGCTACACACACCACACGCTGATCACTGCTACACACACCACACGCTGATCACTGCTACACACACCACACGCTGATCACTGCTACACAGACCACACGCTGATCACTGCTACACACACCACACGCTGATCTCTACTACACACACCACACGCCGATCACTGCTACACACACCACACGCCGATCACTGCTACACACACCACACGCTGATCACTGCTACACACACCACACGCTGATCTCTGCTACACACACCACACGCTGATCACTGCTACACACACACCACACGCTGATCACTGCTACACACACCACACGCTGATCACTGCTACACACACCACACGCTGATCACTGCTACACACACCACACGCTGATCACTGCTACACACACCACACGCTGATCTCTACTACACACACCACACGCTGATCACTGCTACACACACCACACACTGGTCACTGCTACACACACCACACGCTGATCTCTACTACACACACCACACGCTGATCACTGCTACACACACCACACGCTGATCACTGCTACACACACCACACGCTGATCACTGCTACACACACACCACACGCTGATCACTGCTACACACACCACATGCTGATCACTGCTACACACACCACACGCTGATCACTGCTACACACACACCACACGCTGATCACTGCTACACACACCACACGCCGATCACTGCTACACACACCACACGCTGATCACTGCTACACACACCACACGCTGATCACTGCTACACACACCACACGCCGATCACTGCTACACACACCACACGCTGATCACTGCTACACACACCACACGCTGATCACTGCTACACACACCACACGCCGATCACTGCTACACACACCACACGCTGATCACTGCTACACACACCACACGCTGATCACTGCTACACACACCACACGCTGATCACTGCTACACACACCACACGCTGATCACTGCTACACACACCACACGCCGATCACTGCTACACACACCACACGCTGATCACTGCTACACACACCACACGCTGATCACTGCTACACACACCACACGCCGATCACTGCTACACACACCACACGCTGATCACTGCTACACACACCACACGCTGATCACTGCTACACACACCACACGCTGATCACTGCTACACACACCACACGCCGATCACTGCTACACACACCACACGCTGATCACTGCTACACACACCACACGCTGATCACTGCTACACGCACCACACGCTGATCACTGCTAAACAGACCACACTCTGATCACTGCTACACACACCACACGCCGATCACTGCTACACACACCACACGCTGATCACTGCTACACACACCACACGCTGATCACTGCTACACACACCACACGCCGATCACTGCTACACACACCACACGCTGATCACTGCTACACACACCACACGCTGATCACTGCTACACACACCACACGCTGATCACTGCTACACACACCACACGCTGATCACTGCTACACACACCACACGCCGATCACTGCTACACACACCACACGCTGATCACTGCTACACACACCACACGCTGATCACTGCTACACACACCACACGCCGATCACTGCTACACACACCACACGCTGATCACTGCTACACACACCACACGCTGATCACTGCTACACACACCACACGCCGATCACTGCTACACACACCACACGCTGATCACTGCTACACACACCACACGCTGATCACTGCTACACGCACCACACGCTGATCACTGCTACACACACCGCACGCTGATCACTGCTACACACACCACACGCTGATCACTGCTACACACACCACACGCCGATCACTGCTACACACACCACACGCTGATCACTGCTACACACACCACACGCTGATCACTGCTACACACACCACACGCCGATCACTGCTACACACACCACACGCTGATCACTGCTACACACACCACACGCTGATCACTGCTACACACACCACACGCCGATCACTGCTACACACACCACACGCTGATCACTGCTACACACACCACACGCTGATCACTGCTACACACACCACACGCTGATCACTGTAAAAAAAAAAAAAAAAAAATTGTAAAAAAAAATAAAATGTACTTACCTGACTCCAGGGACCGGTGATCGGGCCTCCGGTGATGTCTCCCCTCTGGTCAGCTGGTCTCCCACAGTGCACTGCTGCCCGGTCATCAGGTGATCGGGCCCCAGTGCAGTATGGGAGATCACCTGACTGGAGGAATGGAGAACATCACTGGAGGCACGGAGCATGCAGGTAAGTGCTAATAAGGGAGGGGGGGTCCGCGGGGGCGGGGCTTAGCGCCAGTGGGGTAGCAGCGGCGAACGGTCGGCACGTGCTCGGGCACTTAATCACGGTATTTTTTGCAAAAATACCGTGATAAGGCTCCGAAGGGGACACGCAGGGACAGAGCTTTATCACAAGCTCTGTCCCTATAAGGGATTTATAGTAAATCCCTGTGATATTGCCTGAATTCGCAATGCGAATTCAGTCGGTAATATCACACTACAATCTGCATTACCAATGCGGATTGTAGTAAATAGAGCTCTTAGTATTTATTGAGAAATATCTCCATGGTTAAATTACAGGAAAAATAGGTAAATAAACAAGATTATATATATATATATATATATATATATATTGATATGATCACTGGTAAAGTGGTCTGTGGCAGGTACATTTGTCCCAGATTCCTGCCTCATGTGTTTTAAATCCCCAGGAGAAAGTCTGCAGTGTAGCAGGCTTGCGTTTCGGCTTTTTGAAAAGCCGGTTTGGGACCTGGGGGTTGTGGGTGAGAGGAGAGGGAGGGCTCCACCCACGGCCACTCCAGGTTTTGGTTCTCGCAGCCTGGTAACAGGCTTGTTAGGGTTTCCACCTGAGAGTCGCCAATATAAGCCTAGTGTGTTGAGGGCTGATTGTCTCACCTGGGAGAGCAGGCAGGGAGTTTGCTCAGAGACACTTGAAAACCTGTTTGTAAGTGCTGTACTGTTTCTTGGTTGCTGGCGAGGGCATTAGGCCCTGCCAGGTTCTGGTAGTGAGGGAACTACCTGTGAAGTTAGTGCCCCGACAGGGCTAGGATTTATGTTTATGTTTTCTTTATGTTATTTCTGACATTGTACAATAAAGACTGGCGCCGACCAGCTTGTACTTGCATCCAGACTGGTGTGCTGCTTCCCTGCTGCTGTGTGTGTGTGTAAGGAAGGAGTCACCTACCCAGGAGAGGGACCTCCTAATCTGACTGTGTCACAATATATATATATATATATATATATATATATATTAATAATAAATGCACAGATTAACTACAGATAAGTAAAGGTTAGAAAGTCAGAATCCTAAGGTATATTACGCTGAGATCTTAGGGGATCTTTATGGAGGGAGACCACCATAGAACGACATGGGGAGCGCTCCTTAGCTCTCAGCTATTCCCTAGATGTGAACAACTAGCAGTGTGGAATGCTGAGTATTATAGTTCCACATCCCCCCCTCTCTCAGCAGCCCCCACCCTTCCCAGGCTCAAAAGTACAGTCCTTTGTTCTCCCAGGGTCTATGTAGATGCAAATTAGCACAACTACAAGCCTGACACTAATATACTTCCGTGGAGCCTTTAGGGTATTTTATGATAGGAAGATTGCTAGCATGAGGTGTTACAAGTGACCCTTCTCGCAGCCAGTGTGACTGCTCTGCTACCTAGTGTGAGAGCAGACGTTACGTCCATGAAGCTTTTCTTCTAAGGCTAGGTGTCACGTGGCCATTTGCTCTGATTAGCTAAGGCAATCCAATTGTGACATACTGTAATCATTCATGGCAAGCAGCCATTCCTGAAATATATACTTTAGGGGATTATGATAATACACACACTTTATACAGAGCATACAACATACATACAGTCATGACATGATCTTTTGATGAATCACCGTAATCCATGGCGATGGTCACAACTCCCTTTAGTGCGCTCCCTCTGTAGTTTAGTGCGCTCCCTCTGTAGGTTAGTGCGCTCCCTCTGTAGGTTAGTGCGCTCCCTCTGTAGGTTAATGTGGTTAGACGTGTATTTATTCAGAGTATTGAAAGTTAGAAAGTGTTATTATTGCATTTACTTGCTAGAGTGCGTTGGTAGCCGTTGCCCGTCGCGGTACTCACACCGTCACGTATGTGATATGACATGCTGCAATTTATTTATGTTCTGTCTGCAAAGTGTATCTCTGCCATTTCCTGCTCGCTGCTTCTCGCCATTGAAAGCCAGCACACACAGCCTTGGACTGCCACTGTAGCCTGCATCGTAAGCATGCCATCTGAAGCATGGAGGTAGAACCGGAGTCCGAACTTAATTTGGACTTTTGACTACTTCCTAACCAAAATTGAAACAATTTGATGAACACACAGGAATTGCTGCCACTCCACCGTCATTTACACTCCTCTGAGACTGGGTCCGGTGCTGTCTCATGCTGCAGCCAAATCCAACTCCAGAAATTGCTGGATGCGTCAAACCCACACACTCAAGCGAAGGAGACTCTGTGGCTATTTCCAGATCACTCTATAATTTTTTCATTTCTGATTATGTTATACATGGTTTTAACTTAAAATACGTTCACCATTTATTCTTTTTATTTATTCTCCACCTGGACGTTATACTTACGCTACTTACACACCCTGCCAGATGTAACCTACGCAGTGCGCCCCAGATGTAACCTACGCAGTGCGCCCCAGATGTAACCTATGCAGTGCGCCCCAGATGTAACCTATGCAGTGCGCCCCAGATGTAACCTACGCAGTGCGCCCCAGAGGGCGGCCTCAGATGGTTCATTCTTGGGCAGGATGTACAAACACGAGGATGTATTAATTCAGTGCATTTCATATTTCATATGTTTCAGTCACCTGTAAATCCCCTGCACAAACTGCAGCACTGTATACTGTATTTACTATTCCCTATTCTGTAATATGTACTTCCACCCCACTGTATGCTATACTGGCGTACTATACCTCCGCTGTATGCTATACTGGTGTGCTATACCCCCACTGTATGATATACTGGTGTGCTATACCTCCACTGTATGCTATACTGGCGTGCTATACCTCCCCTGTATGCTCTACTGGCGTGCTATACCTCCACTGTATGCTCTACTGGCGTGCTATACCCCCACTGTATGCTATACTGGTGTGCTATACCCCCACTGTATGCTATACTGGTGTGCTATACCTCCACTGTATGATATAATGGTGTGCTATACCTCCACTGTATGCTATACTGGTGTGCTATACCCCCACTGTATGCTATACCGGTGTGCTATACCTCCACTGTATGCTATACCAGCATGCTATACCTCCACTGTATGCTATACCGGCGTGCTATACCCCCACTGTATGCTATACCGGCGTGCTATACCCCCACTGTATGCTATACCGGCGTGCTATACCTCCACTGTATGAAATACCGGCGTGCTATACCCCCACTGTATGCTACACCGGCGTGCTATACCTCCACTGTATGCTATACTGGTGTGCTATACCTCCACTGTATGCTATACTGGTGTGCTATACCTCCACTGTATGCTGTACTGGTGTGCTATACCCCCACTGTATGCTATACTGGTGTGCTATACCTCCACTGTATGCTATGCTGGTGTACTATACCTCCGCTGTATGCTATACTGGTGTGCTATACATCCTTTGAAGTGCATGCTCCATGGGCAGGATGTACTTTATGTGGATCTAGTCACACAGGGTATATCATACAGTCACACATGTCAGATTTCCTATATATGCCTTGGCTTCTTGTATGGTTTATCTCCCACAGTGCCAGCTTCATAGTGCGCCAACCATGGCTGCCTCACCTGGTACACTCGTGGATGAGATAAAAAAATACATTATTATTATTATTATTATCGTTTATTTATATGGCGCCACAAGTGTTCCGCAGCGCCTTACAAGGTACATATCCAAAAAGTGACTTACAGTAAAATACAATACAATGAAGGACAAGGACATGGATAATATACATTGATACATAGGTGGCCATAAACACCCACATAAGCAGCAAAGCATAGGCACCAAGTGTTAGGTGTCCTAGTGGTGAGTAAGAGGTAGATGAACATATAGTAAGGAGAAGCACAAGAGGGTAGAGGGCCCTGCTCACAAGAGCTTACATTCTCAAGGGGAGGGGCAGACAGATGGGTGTGATACAGATGGGGAAGACAGGGAGGAGGGAGCATGTAGTAGCAAGTTAGGATGAGAGCTGGAAAGCGTTGATGAAGTAGTGGGTCTTGAGAGCCCATTTGAAGGATTGTAGAGAGGTGGAGAGTCTGATGGGGAGAGGGAGAGAGTTCCAGAGGTGGGGAGCGGCACGGGCAAAGTCTTGGAGGCGGGAGTGGGAGGAAGTAATCAGCTGGCATGAGAGGAGGTGTGCATTTGTTGAACGAAGAGGGCGGACAGGAAAGTGAAGGGAGATGAGGTCAGAGATGTAAATGGGAGAGGAGTGTGTGAGGGCTTTGTAAGTGAGTGTGAGAACCTTGAATTAGGCTCTGAAGGGGAAGGGGAGCCAGTGGAGGGCTTGTAGGAGAGGGGAGGCAGATGTAGAGCATTTGGAGAGGAAGATAAGCCGTGCAGCAGCATTAAGGATAGACTGGAGAGGAGCGAGATGGGATTTGGGGAGGCCAGATAGGAGAAGGTTACAGTAATCCAATCTTGAGATGACCAGTGAGTGTATTAATGTCTTAGTTGCATCCTGGGTGAGAAAGGGTCTGATCCTGGAAATATTTTTAAGATTTAAATGACAGGACTGTGAGAGGTTCTGGATATGTGGTTTAAAGGAGAGGGAGGAGTCCAGGATAACTCCAAGACAGTGCACTTTGGGGCTAGAGGAGATAGTTGTGCCATCAATTGATAAAGAAATAGTGGGAGGTGAGGTTATGTAGGAGGGTGGGAAGATGATCATCTCAGTCTTAGACATATTAAGTTTAAGAAATCGCTGGGACATCCAGGAAGATATAGCAGAAAGACAGTTGGAGATCCGAGTGAGGAGAGAGGGAGAGATGTCAGGGGAGGAAAGGTAAATCTGAGTGTCATCAGCATAAAGATGATAATGGAGGTCAAAAGAGCTGATGAGTTCACCTTGAGAGGATGTATAGAGGGAGAAAAGGAGTGGTCCAAGACCAGAACCTTGGGGAACACCTACTGTGAGAGGATGTGGGGGGGAAGATAGGCCATGAGAGGAGACAGAGAAGGATCGATCAGAAAGGTAGGAGGATAGCCAGGAGAGGGCAGTGTCACGTAGACCAAGGGAGTGAAGGATTTGCAGCAGGAGAGGGTGGTCCACAGTGTCAAAAGCAGCAGAAAGGTCAAGGAGAATGGGTAGAGAGTAGTGGCCTTTGGATTTGGCAGCAAGGAGGTCATTGCTGACTTTAGTGAGGGCAGTTTCTGTGGAGTGGAGAGAACGGAAGCCAGACTGAAAAGGGTCAAGGAGGGAGTGGGAGGAAAGAAAGGTGGTAAGGCGTTTGTAAACAATACGCTCAAGGAGTTTGGATGCAAAAGGGAGGAGAGAGATGGGTCGGTAGTTGGCGAGAGTGTTAGGATCAAGAGTAGGTTTTTTAAGAATGGGGGAGACAAAGGCATGTTTGAATGCAGAAGGGACAGTGCCAGATGAGAGGGAGAGTTTGAGGAGGTGGGCAAGATGGGAACAGGCACAGGGAGAGAGGTAGCGGAGGAGACGTGAGATGATAGGGTCAAGGGGGGAGGTGGAAGGGAGGGAGGACTGGATAAGGGCCATGACTTCCTCTCCAGATACGGGGGAGAGGGATGTTAGTGTAGGTAAAATGGAAGGGGAGGGATGACTCAGGAAAGGAGGAGGTGTAGTGCTGGGCGACTGGTGGGATATGATGGACCTGACTATTATGGTGGGACTCTACTCCTAGCGTCAGGACGCTGCAACCACCTATTTTGTGTTTTCTAGGCGTAACCTATTCCTCCCAGGGTAATCCTACGTAGTGCGCCCAAGACGGCTGCCTCATGTGGTACCTTTGTGGGTGGAATATGTAACCCATGGAAGTTATTTCCCAAAATGTCTGCACCAACCCCGCAATATTCTTATTGTGCTCTCTAGGTTTCGGTTGATGTTAATTATCTCTGTGAGGTTTTCTATTTTTTGCAACACCAAATCCTTGTACAATGTACAGTACCATGTTTTCTGATGTATGTAAAGCGACTGAGTCCTATGGGAGAAAAGCGCTATATAAATAAAATTATTATTATTCTTCACTATCCTGCTCCAGTTTAGCACAGACATGTGGCATGAAGGTGTTGTCAGCTGCATAACTAAAGTGTACTGTATAATGTAAGTAATGCATTGCTATAACCTGTCTATGGTCGCCCTGGAGATAATACAATTGTGTTGTACCCTTAAATATGGGTCTGTCGTTGGGTCTGTTGATCAAAAGGGAAACACGTTACTTGTCTCTCTGATATATAGGAACCTGGTCCCTGGTACAGTACTGTATATAACACATTGCTTGTCTCTCTGATATATAGGAACCTGGTCCCTGGTACAGTACAGTATATAACACATTGCTTGTCTCTCTGATATATAGGAACCTGGTCCCTGGTACAGTACAGTATATATCAGAGAGACAAGCAATGTGTTGTATACTGTACTGTACCAGGGACCAGGTTCCTATATATCAGAGAGACAAGCAATGTGTTATATACAGTACTGTAACAGGTTCCTATATATCAGAGAGACAAGCAATGTTATATACAGTACTGTACCAGGTTCCTATATATCAGAGAGACAAGCAATGTTATATACAGTACTGTACCAGGTTCCTATATATCAGAGAGACAAGCAATGTTATATACAGTACTGTACCAGGTTCCTATATATCAGAGAGACAAGGAATGTGTTATATACTGTACTGTACCAGGTTCCTATATATCAGAGAGACAAGCAATGTGTTATATAGGAATCTGGTCCCTGGTACAGTACTGTATATAACACTTTGCTTGTCTCTCTGATATATAGGAACCTGGTCCCTGGTACAGTACAGTATATAACACAGTGCTTGTCTCTCTGATATATAGGAACCTGGTCCCTGGTACAGTACTGTATATAACACTTTGCTTGTCTCTCTGATATATAGGAACCTGGTCCCTGGTACAGTACTGTATATAACACTTTGCTTGTCTCTCTGATATATAGGAACCTGGTCCCTGGTACAGTACTGTATATAACATTGCTTGTCTCTCTGATATATAGGAACCTGGTCCCTGGTACAGTACAGTATATAACACATTGCTTGTCTCTCTGATATATAGGAACCTGGTCCCTGGTACAGTACAGTATATAACACAGTGCTTGTCTCTCTGATATATAGGAACCTGGTCCCTGGTACAGTACAGTATATAACACAGTGCTTGTCTCTCTGATATATAGGAACCTGGTCCCTGGTACAGTACTGTATATAACATTGCTTGTCTCTCTGATATATAGGAACCTGGTCCCTGGTACAGTACAGTATATAACACAGTGCTTGTCTCTCTGATATATAGGAACCTGGTCCCTGGTACAGTACAGTATATAACACATTGCTTGTCTCTCTGATATATAGGAACCTTGTCCCTGGTACAGTACAGTATATAACACATTGCTTGACTCTCTGATATATAGGAACCTGGTCCCTGGTACAGTACAGTATATAACACATTGCTTGTCTCTCTGATATATAGGAACCTGGTACAGTACAGTATATAACACATTGCTTGTCTCTCTGATATATAGGAACCTGGTACAGTACAGTATATAACACATTGCTTGTCTCTCTGATATATAGGAACCTGGTCCCTGGTACAGTACAGTATATAACACATTGCTTGTCTCTCTGATATATAGGAACCTTGTCCCTGGTACAGTACAGTATATAACACATTGCTTGTCTCTCTGATATATAGGAACTCTCTGATATATAGGAACCTGGTACAGTACTGTATATAACATTGCTTGTCTCTCTGATATATAGGAATCTGGTCCCTGGTACAGTACATTATATAACACATTGCTTGTCTCTCTGATATATAGGAACCTTGTCCCTGGTACAGTACAGTATATAACACATTGCTTGTCTCTCTGATATATAGGATCCTGGTCCCTGGTACAGTACTGTATATAACACATTGCTTGTCTCTCTGATATATAGGAACCTGGTACCTGGTACAGTACTGTATATAACACATTGCTTGTCTCTCTGATATATACAGTACTGTACCAGGGACCAGGTTCCTATATAACACATTGCTTGTCTCTCTGATATATAGGAATCTGGTCCCTGGTACAGTACTGTATATAACACAGTGCTTGTCTCTCTGATATATAGGAACCTTGTCCCTGGTACAGTACAGTATATAACACAGTGCTTGTCTCTCTGATATATAGGAACCTGGTCCCTGGTACAGTACAGTATGTAACACAGTGCTTGTCTCTCTGATATATAGGAACCTGGTCCCTGGTACAGTACAGTATATAACACATTGCTTGTCTCTCCGATATATAGGATCCTGGTCCCTGGTACAGTACTGTATATAACATTGCTTGTCTCTCTGATATATAGGAACCTGGTCCCTGGTACAGTACTGTATATAACACATTGCTTGTCTCTCTGATATATAGGAACCTGGTCCCTGATACAGTACTGTATATAACACATTGCTTCTCTCTGATATATAGGAACCTGGTCCCTGGTACAGTACAGTATATAACACATTGCTTGTCTCTCTGATATATAGGAACCTGGTACAGTACTGTATATAACACATTGCTTGTCTCTCTGATATATAGGAACCTGGTACAGTACTGTATATAACATTGCTTGTCTCTGATATATAGGAACCTGGTACAGTACAGTATATAACACATCGCTTGTCTCTCTGATATATAGGAACCTGGTACAGTACTGTATATAACATTGCTTGTCTCTCTGATATATAGGAACCTGGTACAGTACAGTATATAACACATTGCTTGTCTCTCTGATATATAGGAACCTGGTCCCTGGTACAGTACTGTATATAACACATTGCTTGTCTCTCTGATATATAGGAACCTGGTCCCTGGTACAGTACAGTATATAACACATTGCTTGTCTCTCTGATATATAGGAACCTGGTCCATGGTACAGTACTGTATATAACACATTGCTTGTCTCTCTGATATATAGGAACCTGGTCCCTGGTACAGTACAGTATATAACATTGCTTGTCTCTCTGATATATATAGGAACCTGGTCCCTGGTACAGTACTGTATATAACATTGCTTGTCTCTCTGATATATAGGAACTTGGTCCCTGGTACAGTACAGTATATAACACATTGCTTGTCTCTCTGATATATAGGAACCTGGTCCCTGGTACAGTACTGTATATAACACATTGCTTGTCTCTCTGATATATAGGAACCTGGTCCCTGGTACAGTACAGTATATAACACATTGCTTGTCTCTCTGATATATAGGAACCTGGTCCATGGTACAGTACTGTATATAACACATTGCTTGTCTCTTTGATATATAGGAACCTGGTCCCTGGTACAGTACTGTATATAACACATTGCTTGTCTCTCTGATATATAGGAACCTGGTCCCTGATACAGTACTGTATATAACACATTGCTTCTCTCTGATATATAGGAACCTGGTCCCTGGTACAGTACTGTATATAACACATTGCTTGTCTCTCTGATATATAGGAACTAGGGGTGAGCGGGTTCGGATTTCTGAAATCCGAACCCCCCCGAGCCCCCCCGATCCGAGTCCGATCCGAGTCAGGCTCGACTTTTCCCGCCTGACTCGGATCTGAAATCGAGGCAAAACGTCATCATCCCGCCTTCCGAGTCTCGCGGGTTTTGGATCCTATATAAGGTACCCGCGTCGGCGCCATTTTCTCACTCGGCTGTGGACAGTGAAGAGGGAGGGTGGGAGTTAGGGCTGTGTAGTGTAGTGTAGTGTAGTGTAGTGTAGTGCTGCTGTTGTCCACTACTTCAAAGTCCATAGGGGCTGGCTGTGTTGTGCTGTGCTGCTGTTGTTAATAGGGGCTGTGTCCACTACTTCAAAGTCCATAGGGGCTGGCTGGACTGTGTTGTGCAGTCAGTTCTCCATAGGGGCTGTGTCCACTCCAAAGTCCTGTGCAGTGTCCCAGTCCTAAAGGAGTGCTGTAGTGTTGTCCAGGGGGTGCTCTGTCCATCAGGGGTGCTCCCCCCAAGTGCTAAAAAAATAATATATTTTCTGTGTTTGTAAATTGTGTGCGCAGTAGCCGCACGTGCATCAACAAAGTAGTGCCAAGCGTGCGCCTGTGTCATAAGTAAAGGGCCGGCTGGCTTGACCGTTAAAGGGTGCTGTAACCCCCGAAAGTACACTCCAGTCCAAACCAAAAAAAAAATTATTTTCTGTGTTTGTGAATTGTGTGCGCAGTAGCCGCACGTGCATCAACAAAGTAGTGCCAAGCGTGCACCTGTGTCATAAGTAAAGGGCCGGCTGGCTTGACCGTTAAAGGGTGCTGTAACCCCCAAAGTACACTCCAGTCCAAACCAAAAAAAAAATTATTTTCTGTGTTTGTGAATTGTGTGCGCAGTAGCCGCACGTGCATCAACAAAGTAGTGCCAAGCGTGCGCCTGTGTCATAAGTAAAGGGCCGGCTGGCTTGACCGTTAAAGGGTGCTGTAACCCCCGAAAGTACACTCCAGTCCAAACCAAAAAAAAATTATTTTCTGTGTTTGTGAATTGTGTGCGCAGTAGCCGCACGTGCATCAACAAAGTAGTGCCAAGCGTGCACCTGTGTCATAAGTAAAGGGCCGGCTGGCTTGACCGTTAAGGGTGCTGTAACCCCCGAAAGTACACTCCAGTCCAAACCAAAAAAAAAATTATTTTCTGTGTTTGTGAATTGTGTGCGCAGTTGCCGCACGTGCATCAACAAAGTAGTGCCAAGCGTGCGCCTGTGTCATAAGTAAAGGGCCGGCTGGCTTGACCGTTAAAGGGTGCTGTAACCCCCGAAAGTACACTCCAGTCCAAACCAAAAAAAAATTATTTTCTGTGTTTGTGAATTGTGTGCGCAGTAGCCGCACGTGCATCAACAAAGTAGTGCCAAGCGTGCGCCTGTGTCATAAGTAAAGGGCCGGCTGGCTTGACCGTTAAGGGTGCTGTAACCCCCGAAAGTACACTCCAGTCCAAACCAAAAAAAAAATTATTTTCTGTGTTTGTGAATTGTGTGCGCAGTAGCCGCACGTGCATCAACAAAGTAGTGCCAAGCGTGCGCCTGTGTCATAAGTAAAGGGCCGGCTGGCTTGACCGTTAAAGGGTGCTGTAACCCCCGAAAGTACACTCCAGTCCAAACCAAAAAAAAAATTATTTTCTGTGTTTGTGAATTGTGTGCGCAGTAGCCGCACGTGCATCAACAAAGTAGTGCCAAGCGTGCACCTGTGTCATAAGTAAAGGGCCGGCTGGCTTGACCGTTAAGGGTGCTGTAACCCCCGAAAGTACACTCCAGTCCAAACCAAAAAAAAAATTATTTTCTGTGTTTGTGAATTGTGTGCGCAGTAGCCGCACGTGCATCAACAAAGTAGTGCCAAGCATGCGCCTGTGTCATAAGTAAAGGGCTGGCTGGCTTGACCGTTAAAGGGTGCTGTAACCCCCGAAAGTACACTCCAGTCCAAACCAAAAATAAATTATTTTCTGTGTTTGTGAATTGTGTGCGCAGTAGCCGCACGTGCATCAACAAAGTAGTGCCAAGCGTACGCCTGTGTCATAAGTAAAGGGCCGGCTGGCTTGACCGTTAAAGGGTGCTGTAACCCACAAAGTACACTCCAGTCCAAACCAAAAAAAAAATTATTTTCTGTGTTTAGCCGCACGTATATATCAAATCGATATAACATAAATGGAGGACCAAACTTTCTCCGATAAAAATAAAATAGAGAAAGATCAAGAACCACTTCCTCCTAGTGCTGAAGCTGCTGCCACTAGTCATGACATAGACGATAACATGCCATCAACGTCGTCTGCCAAGGCCGATGCCCAATGTCATAGTAGAGGGCACATACAATCCCAAATGGCAAAGTTCAGGAAAATGACCTTGAAAAAGACATTTAAATCAGCTGAAGAGAAACATAAACTTGCCAATATGCCATTTACGACACGGAGTGGCAAGGAACGGCTAAGGTCGATCCCTAGTATGTTCATGACTAGTGGTTCAGCTTCACATGACGATGGAAGCACTCCTCCCACTAAAAAAATCAAAAGAGTTAAGCTGGCAAAAGCACAGCGAAGAACTGTGCTTTCTAAGAAGATATCACAAATCCCCAAGGAGAGTCCAAGTGTGGTGGTGGTTGCGATGCCTGACCTTCCCAGCACTGGACGGGAAGAGGTGGCTCTTTCCACCATTTGCACGCCCCCTGCAAGTGCTGAAAGGAGCACCCACAGTCCACTTGCTGATATGCAAATTGAAGATGTCACTGTTGAAGTACAACAGGATGAGGATACTGGTGTAGCTGGCGCTGAGGAGGAAGTTGGCGAGGAGGATTCTGATGGTGATGTGGTTTGTTTAAATCAGGCTCCGGGGGAGACAGTTGTTGTCCGTGGGATGAAAAAGCCCATCACGGACATGCCTGGGCAGAAGACCAAACATTCCACCTCTTTGGTCTGGCAATATTTCTATCCAAATCCGGACAACAACTGTCTTGCTATATGTACCATATGTAAAGGTGAAATAAGTAGGGGTAGGGACGTCAACCACCTAGGAACATCCTCCCTTATACGGCACCTGCAGCGCGTTCATAAAAAGTTACTGTCAAGTTCAGAAACTTTGGCTAAGACCGTAAGCAGTCCAGGGACACCTAAATCCCGTTGTCCTGTTGTATCCAAGCGCCTGCAAACCACACCGTCAACTCCCTCCTCGTCAATTTCCTCCTTAGTCAGGATCGGAAGTAGTCCTGCAGGCCATGTCACTGGCATGACTGACTCTCCTATCCGGGATTCCTCTGGAGGATCCTGCATTGCTACGCCTACTGCTGCCGCTGCTGCTGTTGCTGCTGCTGGGAGTCGTTCATCATCCCAGAGAGGAAGTAGGAACACCACTACTTTTACTAAACAATTGACCCTCCAACAGTCCTTAGCGAGGAGGATGAAGTACGACAGCAGTCATCCTGAAGCAAAACGTATAACTGAGGCCTTGACCGC
The DNA here is from genome assembly GCA_031769625.1 of Taudactylus pleione. Taxonomy (NCBI): domain Eukaryota; kingdom Metazoa; phylum Chordata; class Amphibia; order Anura; family Myobatrachidae; genus Taudactylus; species Taudactylus pleione. Next base: position 108,753 of record JAUIMM010001814.1, read on the forward strand.
TATGTTGGTGTTAGACGTGCGTCCGGTATCCGCCATTAGTGCAGTGGGATTTAGACAATTGATGGAGGTAGTGTGTCCCCGGTTCCAAATCCCATCTAGATTCCACTTCACTAGGCAGGCGATACCGAGACTGTACAGAAACGTCAGAAAAAGTGTCCTCAGTGTCCTGAAAAATGCCGTTGTACCCAATGTCCACTTAACCACGGACATGTGGACAAGTGGAACAGGGCAGACTAAGGACTATATGACTGTGACAGCCCACTGGGTAGATGTATCACCTTACGCAGCAACAGCAGCAGCGTCACCAGTAGCAGCATCTCAGAAATGCCAGCTCGTTACAAGGCAGGCTACGCTGTGTATCACCGGTTTCAGTAAGAGGCACACCGCCGACAACCTCTTAGAGAAACTGAGGGAAATCATCGCCCAGTGGCTTACCCCACTTAGACTCTCCTGGGGATTTGTGATATCTGACAACGCCACCAATATTGTGCGGGCATTACATCTGGGCAAATTCCAGCACGTCCCATGTTTTGCTCACACAATAAACTTGGTGGTGCAGAATTTTCTGAAAAGCGACAGGGGCGTGCAGGAGACGCTTTGGGTGGCCCGAAAAATTTCTGGCCACTTTCGCCATTCAGCGACTGCGTGCCAAAGACTGGAGCGCCAGCAAACACTCTTGAACCTGCCCTGCCATCACCTGAAGCAAGAGGTTGTGACGCGGTGGAACTCAACCCTCTATATGCTTCAGAGGATGGAGGAGCAGCAAAAGGCCATACAAGCCTATACATCCACCTATGACATAGGCAAAGGAGGGGGTATGCACCTGACTCAAGCGCAGTGGAGAATGATTTCCGTGTTGTGCAAGGTTCTCCAGCCCTTCGAACTTGCCACACGTGAAGTCAGTTCAGACACTGCCAGCTTGAGTCAGGTCATTCCCCTCATCAGGCTTTTGCAGAAGCAGCTGGAGAAAGTGAAGGAGGAGCTAAGACGGAGCGATTCCGCTCGGCATGTGGGACTTGTGGATGAAGCCCTTCATTCGCTTTGCCAGGATTCCAGGGTGGTCAATCTGTTGAAATCAGACCACTACGTTTTGGCCACCGTGCTCGATCCTAGGTTTAAAGCCTATGTGGTGTCTCTCTTTCCGGCCGACACAAGCCTGCAGAGGTGCAAAGACCTGCTGGTGAACACACTGTCAGCTGAAGCGGAACGTGACACGTCAACGGCTCCTTCTTCATTTTCTCCTGCAACTGGGGCTGCCAGGAAAAAACTTAGGTATCCTAAGCAACCCGCTGGCGGTGATGCAGGGCAGGCAGGACCAAGTTTGGACATCTGGTCCGGACTGAAGGACCTGGCAACAATTTCTGACATGTCTACTGTCACTGCATATGATACTGTCACCATTGACAGAATGGTGGAGGATTACATCGGTGACAGCATCCAAGTAGGCATGGCAGACAGTCCATACCTGTACTGGCAGGAAAAAGAGGCAATTTGGAGGCCCCTGTACAAACTGGCTCTATTTTACCTGAGTTGCCCCCCCTCCAGTGTGTACTCCGAAAGAGTGTTTAGTGCAGCCGGGAACCTTGTCAGCGAAAGGCGTAGGAGGTTGCTTCCACAGAATGTGGAGAAGATGATGTTCATCAAAATGAATTATCAGCTCTTCCAGGGAGACCAGCCTCCAGAAGGTACAGAGGGACCTGTGGTGGTGGATTCAAGTGGGGACGAGTTAATACTTTGTGAGGATGAGGATGTACACACTGAAGAGGGTGAGGAATCGGTGGATGAGGAGGATGAGGATGACATCTTGCCTCCATAGAGCCAGTTTGTGCAGGGACACATTAATTGCCAGCTTGTTTTGTGGGGGCCCAAACGAACCAATCATTTCAGCCACAGTTGTGTGGCAGACCCTGGCGCTGAAATGATTGGTTTGTTAAAGTGTGCATGTCCTGTTTATACAACATAAGGGTGGGTGGGAGGGCCCAAGGACAATTCCATCTTGCACCTCTTTTTTTTCTTTGCATTATGTACAGTTTGGGGCCTAGTTTTTCTAACTGCCATCCTGTCTGCCACTGCAGTGTCACTCCTAGATGGGCCACGTGTTTGTGCCGCCCACTCGTGTCGCTTAGCATAGTCATCCAGCTACCTCGGTGCAACCTTTTGGACATAAAAACACTATTGTGAGGTGTGAGGTATTCAGAATAGACTGGAAATGAGTGGAAATTAAGGTTATTGAGGTTAATAATAGCATAGGAGCAGAAAAACCTACAAATTCTGTGATTTTAGCTGTTTTTATGCTTTTTTAAAAAAAAATACAGATCCAAAACACAAAACCCAGAACCCAAAACACGGAAGGGTGGTTTTGGCAAAACCAATCCAGATCCAAAACACGAAGAAAGATCCAGATCCAAAACCAAAACACAAAACACGAAAAGTGGCCGGTGCACACCCCTAATAGGAAACTGGTACAGTACAGTATATAACACATCGCTTGTCTCTCTGATATATAGGAACCTGGTCCCTGATACAGTACTGTATATAACACATTGCTTGTCTCTCTGATATATAGGAACCTGGTACAGTACTGTATATAACACATTGCTTGTCTCTCTGATATATAGGAACCTGGTACAGTACAGTATATAACACATTGCTTGTCTCTCTGATATATAGGAACCTGGTACAGTACTGTATATAACACATTGCTTGTCTCTCTGATATATAGGAACCTTGTCCCTGGTACAGTACAGTAAATAACACATTGCTTGTCTCTCTGATATATAGGAACCTGGTACAGTATAGTATATAACACATTGCTTGTCTCTCTGATATATAGGAACCTGGTACAGTACAGTATATAACACTTTGCTTGTCTCTCTGATATATAGGAACCTGGTCCCTGGTACAGTACAGTATATAACACATTGCTTGTCTCTCTGATATATAGGAACCTGGTCCCTGGTACAGTACAGTATATAACACATTGCTTGTCTCTCTGATATATAGGAACCTGGTCCCTGGTACAGTACAGTATATAACACTTTGCTTGTCTCTCTGATATATAGGAACCTGGTCCCTGGTACAGTACAGTATATAACATTGCTTGTCTCTCTGATATATAGGAACCTGGTACAGTACTGTATATAACATTGCTTGTCTCTCTGATATATAGGAACCTGGTATCTGGTACAGTATATAACACATTGCTTGTCTCTCTGATATATAGGAACCTGGTCCCTGGTACAGTACAGTATATAACACATTGCTTGTCTCTCTGATATATAGGAACCTGGTACAGTACTGTATATAACATTGCTTGTCTCTCTGATATATAGGAACCTGGTATCTGGTCCCTGGTACAGTACTGTATATAACACATTGCTTGTCTCTCTGATATATAGGAATCTGGTCCCTGGTACAGTATATAACACATTGCTTGTCTCTCTGATATATAGGAACCTGGTCCCTGGTACAGTACAGTATATAACACATTGCTTGTCTCTCTGATATATAGGAACCTGGTCCCTGGTACAGTACAGTATATAACACATTGCTTGTCTCTCTGATATATAGGAACCTGGTCCCTGGTACAGTACAGTATATAACACATTGCTTGTCTCTCTGATATATAGGAACCTGGTACAGTACAGTATATAACACATTGCTTGTCTCTCTGATATATAGGAACCTGGTACAGTACAGTATATAACACATTGCTTGTCTCTCTGATATATAGGAACCTGGTACCTGGTACAGTACTGTATATAACACATTGCTTGTCTCTCTGATATATAGGAACCTGGTCCCTGGTACAGTACAGTATATAATACATTGCTTGTCTCTCTGATATATAGGAACCTGGTACAGTACTGTATATAACATTGCTTGTCTCTCTGATATATAGGAACCTGGTCCCTGGTACAGTACAGTATATAACACAGAGCTTGTCTCTCTGATATATAGGAACCTGGTACAGTACTGTATATAACATTGCTTGTCTCTCTGATATATAGGAACCTGGTCCCTGGTACAGTACTGTATATAACACATTGCTTGTCTCTCTGATATATAGGAACCTGGTACAGTATATAACACATTGCTTGTCTCTCTGATATATAGGAACCTGGTCCCTGGTACAGTACTGTATATAACACATTGCTTGTCTCTCTGATATATAGGAACCTGGTCCCTGGTACAGTACTGTATATAACACATTGCTTGTCTCTCTGATATATAGGAACCTGGTACAGTATATAACACATTGCTTGTCTCTCTGATATATAGGAACCTGGTCACTGGTACAGTACTGTATATAACACATTGCTTGTCTCTCTGATATATAGGAACCTGGTCCCTGGTACAGTACAGTATATAACACAGTGCTTGTCTCTCTGATATATAGGAACCTGGTCCCTGGTACAGTACAGTATATAACATTGCTTGTCTCTCTGATATATAGGAACCTGGTACAGTACAGTATATAACACATTGCTTGTCTCTCTGATATATAGGAACCTGGTCCATGGTACAGTACTGTATATAACACATTGCTTGTCTCTCTGATATATAGGAACCTGGTCCCTGGTACAGTACTGTATATAACACATTGCTTGTCTCTCTGATATATAGGAACCTGGTCCCTGGTACAGTACTGTATATAACACATTGCTTGTCTCTCTGATATATAGGAACCTGGTCCCTGGTACAGTACAGTATATAACACATTGCTTGTCTCTCTGATATATAGGAACCTGGTCCCTGGTACAGTACTGTATATTACATTGCTTGTCTCTCTGATATATAGGAACCTGGTACAGTACAGTATATAACACATTGCTTGTCTCTCTGATATATAGGAACCTGGTCCCTGGTACAGTACAGTATATAACACAGTGCTTGTCTCTCTGATATATAGGAACCTGGTCCCTGGTACAGTACTGTATATAACATTGCTTGTCTCTCTGATATATAGGAACCTGGTACAGTACTGTATATAACATTGCTTGTCTCTCTGATATATAGGAACCTGGTATCTGGTACAGTATATAACACATTGCTTGTCTCTCTGATATATAGGAACCTGGTCCCTGGTACAGTACAGTATATAACACATTGCTTGTCTCTCTGATATATAGGAACCTGGTACAGTACTGTATATAACATTGCTTGTCTCTCTGATATATAGGAACCTGGTCCCTGGTACAGTACTGTATATAACACATTGCTTGTCTCTCTGATATATAGGAACCTGGTCCCTGGTACAGTACAGTATATAACACATTGCTTGTCTCTCTGATATATAGGAACCTGGTACAGTACTGTATATAACACATTGCTTGTCTCTATGATATATAGGAACCTGGTACAGTACTGTATATTACATTGCTTGTCTCTCTGATATATAGGAACCTGGTACAGTACAGTATATAACACATTGCTTGTCTCTCTGATATATAGGAACCTGGTCCCTGGTACAGTACAGTATATAACACAGTGCTTGTCTCTCTGATATATAGGAACCTGGTCCCTGGTACAGTACTGTATATAACATTGCTTGTCTCTCTGATATATAGGAACCTGGTACAGTACTGTATATAACATTGCTTGTCTCTCTGATATATAGGAACCTGGTATCTGGTACAGTATATAACACATTGCTTGTCTCTCTGATATATAGGAACCTGGTCCCTGGTACAGTACAGTATATAACACATTGCTTGTCTCTCTGATATATAGGAACCTGGTACAGTACTGTATATAACATTGCTTGTCTCTCTGATATATAGGAACCTGGTATCTGGTACAGTATATAACACTTTGCTTGTCTCTCTGATATATAGGAACCTGGTCCCTGGTACAGTACTGTATATAACATTGCTTGTCTCTCTGATATATAGGAATCTGGTCCCTGGTACAGTACATTATATAACACATTGCTTGTCTCTCTGATATATAGGAACCTTGTCCCTGGTACAGTACAGTATATAACACATTGCTTGTCTCTCTGATATATAGGATCCTGGTCCCTGGTACAGTACTGTATATAACATTGCTTGTCTCTATGATATATACAGTACTGTACCAGGGACCAGGTTCCTATATAACACATTGCTTGTCTCTCTGATATATAGGAACCTGGTCCCTGGTACAGTACAGTATATAACACATTGCTTGTCTCTCTGATATATAGGAACCTTGTCCCTGGTACAGTACAGTATATAACACAGTGCTTGTCTCTCTGATATATAGGAACCTGGTCCCTGGTACAGTACAGTATGTAACACAGTGCTTGTCTCTCTGATATATAGGAACCTGGTCCCTGGTACTGTACAGTATATAACACATTGCTTGTCTCTCCGATATATAGGATCCTGGTCCCTGGTACAGTACTGTATATAACATTGCTTGTCTCTCTGATATATAGGAACCTGGTCCCTGGTACAGTACAGTATATAACACATTGCTTGTCTCTCTGATATATAGGAACCTGGTCCCTGGTACAGTACTGTATATAACACATTGCTTGTCTCTCTGATATATAGGAACCTGGTCCCTGGTACAGTACAGTATATAACACTTTGCTTGTCTCTCTGATATATAGGAACCTTGTCCCTGGTACAGTACAGTATATAACACAGTGCTTGTCTCTCTGATATATAGGAACCTGGTCCCTGGTACAGTACAGTATGTAACACATTGCTTGTCTCTCTGATATATAGGAACCTGGTCCCTGGTACAGTACAGTATATAACACATTGCTTGTCTCTCTGATATATAGGATCCTGGTCCCTGGTACAGTACTGTATATAACACATTGCTTGTCTCTCTGATATATAGGATCCTGGTCCCTGGTACAGTACTGTATATAACATTGCTTCTCTCTCTGATATATAGGAACCTGGTCCCTGGTACAGTACAGTATATAACACATTGCTTCTCTCTCTGATATATAGGAACCTGGTCCCTGGTACAGTACTGTATATAACACATTGCTTCTCTCTCTGATATATAGGAACCTGGTCCCTGGTACAGTACAGTATATAACACATTGCTTGTCTCTCTGATATATAGGATCCTGGTCCCTGGTACAGTACTGTATATAACACATTGCTTCTCTCTCTGATATATAGGAACCTGGTCCCTGGTACAGTACAGTATATAACACATTGCTTCTCTCTCTGATATATAGGAACCTGGTCCTTGGTGAAAATGGGACCTTACACCAGAGAGTGATAGTCTGCAGACAGCACCTGGGTCAGCAGATAGATCAGCACACCTCAGGAGTCCGCTTAGCACCTCTGGGACACACAGTAACCAAGCCCAGGCCAGAAATATTACATGTAATACACTATATTATAGTCAGATGCACACTCAGTAACAAACACCCCATTAATCAAAATCTAGATTACAAGTATATCAGGATCTCAGGCTTTTCCCAGTAACACAGACTCCTGACAGATCTCCTCCCCCAGCACACCTGGGATTCATCTTCTGATCCTCTCCTGAGAGCGCAGAATTATGTCATGGATGAGGAATAGAAAAACAAAACTAAGGGGTCGATTCAGACCCGGACGCTAAGCTGCGCTTTCTCGCTGCTGTCAGGGGCCGGGTATGCAAATTCCGCGATTGTACTGTCTGGCGTAAGGACGCCCTCTATGTCTTAGAGAGTGACGGCAGAGTGAGCGCACGCCGGTATAAAGACGCCCACTTTTCTATCTTAGCACACATTAATCTCCAGGAAGCGTATGATTAATCAATAACATCGAGAGCCATCGGAGCTGCACGCAGCGCTTGAGGTAGACCCTACCCCGCCGCAAGCACTGCGATCACTGCAGGCTGAAATACAACCAGGTGATGTGTACAATGACGCTTCCATGCTAATTATGCAAACCCGTAAGACGTAGTTTTGATGGCTAGACACGCTTGCGTTCGCACCACTCCCCCGTTCACAAGCACCTTCCCCTGTTACCACCCACAGATGGCTCTGTCACTCAAAGTAGCGTCCAGTCTGTGTACAACGAGTGCATGATTCTCAGACACAATGACTGGTTCGCGCAAGCGTATTTTGACGCTTTCGCATGTGCAAACGGGCGACAATTGCCCATAGCGGGCGTCCGCGGCTTAGTGTCCGGGTCTGAATCAGGCCCAAAGGTTCTAGGTTCATTTCTTTCCCCCAATTCCAGCACAGCCCAACCCGTATCGCACAGCGCGGCCGCTTCTGACCTGGACGAGATGCCAATGATCATGTGACTGAGGGCACAGATCACAGATGCTAATATGTACGCAATTGGGCGATTATAGCGTACTGTGCATGTGCGAACCAGGCACTGCGATCGGGACTGCCATCACAGACTCATCGCAGAATGATGGACAGGAAGTGGCGTTCGTGGGTGGTGATAGAGGGTGGTCAGCAAAGCGCAGGCGTGCCAGTGCATGGGCGTGTATGAATTAGCTACTGCGATGCCGTACGCAGCCTGAGGCCTTATAGCGTGCACTGAGATTAGCAATGTCTGAGTCAGACCCTGTGCAGGTGCGCGTGAGGCTGCGATGGTGCTCGCTTGTACTAATGGTGTCGCTAAGGATTATGGATGTGTGTAAGGTAAAGTGGGCAAGTGTTATGTCGGCGTAGAGATCGCAATGAAATAGCATACTATCACAGTGATATAGCGTGCGGAATTGCAGTTGTGATCCGTAATGAATCGCGCCCTTGGCCATTTATTGTGACTGCACGTGCCGCCCATAGCTATCGTCTGGCTGCGCGGTATGCAGTCGGGAAGATGGCGGACCTAATTCCGACAGTCTGATTCCCGACTGTCATATCCCAGCAAGGTCTAGAGACAGGTGTCGATATGCCGACACCTGTCATTAGACATATGCTGGGAGCCCGATGCCCGCCATCCCGATTGAGGGGCGCCGAGCGCGGATAGCCTCGTGGAGGATTAGGTTTAGGGTTCCCGGAGGGCACTTATGTCACACACCAGCACACATGTACATATAAACAGACATAATTGCATAAGACAAGATACTTTCAGCAAAGCTGATGAATGATCATGTTGGTCATATATTAGATGGTTATGCTGACTCGGGTAATTCTATTGTGCGCTGGTGTGTGACATACAGAAGCTTCGTGTCCATTCAATTACAATTACTATCGCTCGAATACAAGCAGGGTTATCTGACTGACGTGATGCTATTGTATATACTAGTATGGGGACACTAAATAAATATATATATATATAGATGAATCACTTACACTACGTATATGGAACAGTATAAGAGTGCAGAGGCGCCGATATTTATGTTCTCATCAGAACATTAATTTTATCAATCACGTTTTTTTCAATCTTTTGACACCACTTATCTGTATTTTAGTTAATTTCGCTGCTTCCTCTGTTACAGTCCAGGGATATATATTTTATCTGGTATATAATAATAAGTTACATTTTCACATATAAATTTAGTGCACCACTATTGGACATTGCACTCCCTCTCTTCCTGTGTTATGGTTGAATTCAGAGTCCGTGGTAGCATCCCCCCTTCACTGTGATTGTTTAAAGGGGTGACATGTATGTCCTGAGCGACTGATAAACCATAATCTTCAAGGGATTTAGGGTTAGGCACCCCCCTGGGAGATTAGGTTTAGGCTAGGAGAAGGGGGGGCTAGCGTTAGGCACTGCTCCCCCGGAATTTAGGTTTAGGCGGCGGGGATGGGGGGTTAGGTTTAGGCACTTAGAGGGGGTATTAGGGTTAGCCACTGAGGGAAGGGTTAGGGTTAGGGGGTAAAATTAGGTTAGAGAATACTTACAATCGGGATTTCCTCCTCTGCCGGGCAGCCATTGTCAGGATTCCAACCGCCGGGCATGGGTTTGGCGGTAATTCATACTGATTTTGGCAGCGCACTGTGCTAATGATGGGTACCCACTAGAAGATATGTTGTCCGATGTGGCAGGATGGCACATCCTATCGGGCACATCATCTAGTGTGTAGTCACTATATTGCTGACGATGCGCGCTCCCTGCATGCAAGTCCGACCGGCGACATGGTTAGTAAAGGCTATGCTGATGAGTGCCGCATGGCTCCCACTGTCACTTCATCACTGCCAGCATTGGCATGTGTGTAGGCACTTGGCAATGCCGGCACCCTGCCGGGTCCTGATGCTAACAAGGACCATTAGTACCAAGTATTCCGCAGCACGGGAGGACACACCCCTGGGTGACAATAGATACGTCCATAGGTGGTGCTAGACATGCCCTTTGGGTGGAGCATAACACTCACCCCGCCCCCCTACAAGCAGCACACAGCTACGCTCTGCAGCCCGATGTCAGACACAGCTACGCTCTGCACCCCGACGTTAGACACAGCTACGCTCTAAACCCCGACGTTAGACACAGCTACGCTCTGCAGCCCGACGTTAGACACAGCTACGCTCTGCAGCCCGACGTTAGACACAGCTACGCTCTGCAGCCCGACGTTAGACACAGCTATGCTCTGCAGCCCGACGTTAGACACAGCTACGCTCTGCACCCCGACGTTAGACACAGCTACGCTCTGCACCCCGACGTTAGACACAGCTATGCTCTGCACCCCGACGTTAGACACAGCTACGCTCTGCACCCCGACGTTAGACACAGCTACGCTCTGCACCCCGACGTTAGACACAGCCACGCTCTGCACCCCGACATTAGACACAGCTACGCTCTGCAGCCCGACGTTAGACACAGCTATGCTCTGCAGCCTCACTTCTTGATAAAGTCTCCAGTTGCAGAGATGAAACGCGTTGACAAGTGAGCCTGATTTGCTTCTCTACAGTGGAGAACAGCCGATTGTACTCTATTCCTTATTTCCTGCGCCAAACCACAGCTATCTGGAATACCAGTCACTGCCCACACTCAGAGGCGTCACTAGGGTTGGTGTCACCCGGTACTGTAATGCATGGTGACACCCCCCCGCCCACAAAAAAAAAAAACGGGACCATGGAGCGCTGCTCCACGAACTCTTCCCCCTTACCAGTCCAGCAGTCACACTGTGCTCCTCACGGAATGCCAGGCGCACCCGGCAGGCGTGTCGATGCCACGCCCGATATTCTGGGTAGCAATGCTTAAAGTGGTCCTAGAGATGTGGTGGAACGACCCCCCCTCCCCCCGGCGATTTATCAATAAAAGGACCGCGTGCGCCTAAGGCATGTAGCGCAAAAAGGGGCGCGATCTTGAAAGAAAGGGACATGGCCATACAATACTATCCCTAATTCAAATTACGCCACACAGTAGCACAATCTTATCCACATTACACCGCACATAGTGCTAGAGATTCACATTACACCATAAAGTAGTGTCCCTTATTTATGTTCTGACACACAGGAGTGCCCATTTCACACAATGACCACGTTATTGACACTTATACACAATGCCCACAGTAGTAGTGCCCCTTATTCAATGCCCCCAGTAATAGTGTCCATTATGCAGTTTCCCCTTTAGTAATACCCCTTTATGCAATGCCCCCTGTAGTTGTGCCCAATATGCAGTGCTTCCTGTATTAGAACCCATTATGCAATGCTTCCTGTATTAGAGCCCCTGATGCTGTGCCCCCAGTAGCTCCCCTTATGCAGTGCCCTCTATAGTGCCCTTATACAGTACCCCCAGTAGCACCCCTTATACAGTGCCCCCTATAGTGCCCTTATACAGTACCCCAGTAGCACCCCTTATACAGTGCCCCCTATAGTGCCCTTATACAGTACCCCAGTAGTGCCCTTACACAGTACCCCCAGTAGCACCCCTTATACAGTGCCCCCTATAGTGCCCTTATACAGTACCCCAGTAGCACCCCTTATACAGTGCCCCCTATAGTGCCCTTATACAGTACCCCAGTAGTGCCCTTATACAGTACCCCGCAGGAGCTCCCCTTATGCAGTGCCCCCAGACAGTAGTGCCCCATATACTGTGCCCCCTATACAGTGCCCCTAGAACACCCCCAGTAATGCCCCTTATGCTGTGCCCCCTCCCCTGTGCAATACTTACTTACCTATCTTCAGGATGTCCACTCCAGGCTGGCTTCCACCAGGAGGGTTCCGGGCGCGCACCTCCTTCTTCCTCATGCCGCGCGAGTGATGATGTCACCGCGGCAGGCGTCCAGAGCCACACACAGGCACATAGAAATGCTCTGTGCCTGTCTGTGGCTCTGGACGCCGGCCGCGGAGAGAGAACTAAGTCACTCCCGGCGGTGGCGGCAGAGTGCAGGACCTCGGAGGAAGGGGGTGTGCTGGCAGCAGGTGCGGCCCGCGGGTCTGTATGCTGCTGTTTTTGGTGTCACCCCCTTGAAGGGTGACACCCGATGCGGGCCGCACCCCCCGCACCCCCCTTCTGACGCCACTGCCCACACTTGTGGTAAAGCCCGGAACTCTGGCCTTGCAACAGGGAGTAGAGGTGAGAGCATTATGGAGCGTGTAACCGCACCCCCGTGGTTTCTACGGACCCCTGGAGGTCTTCAAGAGATGGGCGCGAGGTGAACACAGCTGGGAGAAACCAGAGGAGTTTGCCGCTGACCGCAAGCAGCATTCACCGGGATTGGTCTGCTACTCGTGCACAAATGGTGTGGTCATTTGTCGGGAGAGGTGAGATGCAGGTCATAAAGTATATCCACTATCTGTGAGTCCATATTCAGAGCCCTAACTAGACTTTTTGGTGCCCTGTGCCAGAAAGAGCATTGGCGCCCCCCTCATTTTTCAAAGGGACATAATGCACCCAAAAATGGGCCATGGCTTCCTGGGGAAGGGCCAGGGAAGAGATAGGGGAGGCCAGGAGATGCTGGGGATAAATAGGGACATAATATAGTGCACCTGAGAGAGGGCCATGGCCTCATGGGGAAGGGCCAGGGAAGAGATAGGGGAGGCCAGGAGAAGCTGGGGATATATAGGGACATAATACAGTGCACCTGAGAGATTACCATGGCCTCATGGGGAAGGGCCAGGGAAGAGATAGGGGAGGCCAGGAGATGCTGGGGATAAATAGGGACATAATACAGTGCACCTGAGAGAGGGCCACGGCCTCATGGGGAAGGGCCAGAGAAGAGATAGGGGAGACCAGGAGATGCTGGGGATAAATAGGGACATAATATAGTGCACCTGAGAGAGGGCCATGGCCTCATGGGGAAGGGCCAGGGAAGAGATAGGGGAGGCCAGGAGATGCTGGGGATAAATAGGGACATAATATAGTGCACCTGAGAGAGGGCCATGGCCTCATGGGGAAGGGCCAGGGAAGAGATAGGGGAGGCCAGGAGATGCTGGGGATAAATAGGGACATAGTATAGTGCACCTGAGAGAGGGCCGTGGCCTCATGGGGAAGGGCCAGGGAAGAGATAGGGGAGGCCAGGAGATGCTGGGGATAAATAGGGACATAATATAGTGCACCTGAGAGAAGGCCATGGCCTCATGGGGAAGGGACAGGGAAGAGATAGGGGAGGCCAGGAGATGCTGGGGATAAATAGGGACATAATATAGTGCACCTGAGAGAGAGCCATGGCCTCATGGGGAAGGACCAGGGAAGAGATAGGGGAGGCCAGGAGATGCTGGGGATGAAATAAGAGGAAGCTTATTTAGGAGAATGATAATAAACAGAAATGTGACAGACCCAAACAGCGCCCCCTGACCAGTGGTGTCCTGTGCGATGGCACCGGCCGCACTACCCTAGCTACTGCCCTGTCCATATTATACGGGAAATACCAGGAGTGACAGCAGTATTGCCTGTATTTATCACACACTTACTGTCTGATATCTGTGCTTGGACCCCAGCACAGACACATAAAGACTAACGGGCTGCAAAAAACGACTGTAACTCTTTTCCCACCTCTATTGCCGCATGTTTCATTACTTTTATCTTTTCTTTTCCACTTTTTAGACAGCTGTCTGGTACATATACTTTATTTACATGTGCTAAAGGGGATGCAATCGGAAAGCCGGATGTCTTAATCTCGACTGTTTTATCCCGGCGAGGGTTAAATGACAGGCGTCTATATCATAGGCAAACGCAGGGGGGGTTTCCGCCTCCTGGAAACCCCCCTCCCCAGCCCACAGCATGACCACAATAGAAATAGTAATATAATAGTTACTAGTGCTGCATGTTCTTCTCAGTATCACAAATGAAATAATTAGCACCACATGTGGATCTTTTAACATGTATCAGCCAGTAATAAATAACCTGTGCACCAACTAGAGGATCTGGCAAACAGGCACTATTATAGAGCCCAATATGTACATATGTGTCCAGGGCAGTGCTAGGTTCTTCTTCTTCTGCTCCTCCAGGCTCCAGGACTTGCTCCAATAGTCTGGAATGGTGACACATCCAAAATAAATACGTTCACCTCAGTCAGGATGGCCCTACTGCCACATATAATGGGTTACTGTGATCCCTGGTCCTATATATGCTGGAATTATGACACACTATACACTATGTATGACACATATAATGGGTTACTGTGATCACTGGTCCTGTATATGCTGGAATTATCACACACAATACACTATGTATGACACATATAATGGGTTACTGTGATCGCTGGTCCTATATATGCTGGATATATGACACACAATACACTATGTATGACACATATAATGGTTACTGTGATCACTGGTCCTATATATGCTGGAATTATGACACACAATACACTATGTATGACACATATAATGGTTACTGTGATCACTGGTCCTATATATGCTGGAATTATGACACAATACACTATGTATGACACATATAATGAGTTACTGTGATCCCTGGTCCTATATATGCTGGAATTATGACACACAATACACTATGTATGACACATATAATGGGTTACTGTGATCCCTGGTCCTATATATGCTGGAATTATGACACACAATACACTATGTATGACACATATAATGGGTTACTGTGATCGCTGGTCCTATATATGCTGGATATATGACACACAATACACTATGTATGACACATATAATGGTTACTGTGATCACTGGTCCTATATATGCTGGAATTATGACACACAATACACTATGTATGACACATATAATGGGTTACTGTGATCGCTGGTCCTATATATGCTGGAATTATGACACAATACACTATGTATGACACATATAATGGTTACTGTGATCACTGGTCCTATATATGCTGGAATTATGACACACAATACACTATGTATGACACATATAATGGTTACTGTGATCACTGGTCCTATATATGCTGGAATTATGACACAATACACTATGTATGACACATATAATGAGTTACTGTGATCCCTGGTCCTATATATGCTGGAATTATGACACACAATACACTATGTATGACACATATAATGGGTTACTGTGATCCCTGGTCCTATATATGCTGGAATTATGACACACAATACACTATGTATGACACATATAATGGTTACTGTGATCACTGGTCCTATATATGCTGGAATTATGACACAATACACTATGTATGACACATATAATGGGTTACTGTGATCGCTGGTCCTGTATATGCTGGATATATGACACACAATACACTATGTATGACACATATAATGGTTACTGTGATCACTGGTCCTATATATGCTGGAATTATGACACACAATACACTATGTTTGACACATATAATGGGTTACTGTGATCACTGATCCTGTATATGCTGGAATTATGACACACAATACACTATGTATCACACATATAATGGGTTATGACACACAATACACTATGTATGACACATATAATGGGTTACTGTGATCGCTGGTCCTATATATGCTGGAATTATGACACAATACACTATGTATGACACATATAATGAGTTACTGTGATCGCTGGTCCTGTATATGCTGGAATTATGACACACAATACACTATGTATGACACATATAATGGGTTACTGTGATCACTGGTCCTGTATATGCTGGAATTATGACACACAATACACTATGTATGACACATATAATGGGTTACTGTGATCGCTGGTCCTGTATATGCTGGATATATGACACACAATACACTATGTGTGACACATATAATGGTTACTGTGATCACTGGTCCTATATATGCTGGAATTATGACACACAATACACTATGTATGACACATATAATGGGTTACTGTGATCCCTGGTCCTATATATGCTGGAATTATGACACACAATACACTATGTATGACACATATAATGGGTTACTGTGATCGCTGGTCCTATATATGCTGGATATATGACACACAATACACTATGTATGACACATATAATGGTTACTGTGATCACTGGTCCTATATATGCTGGAATTATGACACACAATACACTATGTATGACACATATAATGGGTTACTGTGATCGCTGGTCCTATATATGCTGGAATTATGACACAATACACTATGTATGACACATATAATGGTTACTGTGATCACTGGTCCTATATATGCTGGAATTATGACACACAATACACTATGTATGACACATATAATGGTTACTGTGATCACTGGTCCTATATATGCTGGAATTATGACACACAATACACTATGTATGACACATATAATGGTTACTGTGATCACTGGTCCTATATATGCTGGAATTATGACACACAATACACTATGTATGACACATATAATGGTTACTGTGATCACTGGTCCTATATATGCTGGAATTATGACACAATACACTATGTATGACACATATAATGAGTTACTGTGATCCCTGGTCCTATATATGCTGGAATTAT
Organism: Taudactylus pleione; assembly: GCA_031769625.1. Lineage (NCBI taxonomy): Eukaryota > Metazoa > Chordata > Amphibia > Anura > Myobatrachidae > Taudactylus > Taudactylus pleione. The sequence continues at coordinate 125,451 of JAUIMM010001814.1, forward strand.
GACACACAATACACTATGTATGACACATATAATGGGTTACTGTGATCCCTGGTCCTATATATGCTGGAATTATGACACACAATACACTATGTATGACACATATAATGGGTTTCTGTGATCGCTGGTCCTGTATATGCTGGAATTATGACACACAATACACTATGTATGACACATATAATGGTTACTGTGATCACTGGTCCTATATATGCTGGAATTATGACACACAATACACTATGTATGACACATATAATGGTTACTGTGATCACTGGTCCTATATATGCTGGAATTATGACACAATACACTATGTATGACACATATAATGAGTTACTGTGATCCCTGGTCCTATATATGCTGGAATTATGACACACAATACACTATGTATGACACATATAATGGGTTACTGTGATCCCTGGTCCTATATATGCTGGAATTATGACACACAATACACTATGTATGACACATATAATGGGTTACTGTGATCGCTGGTCCTATATATGCTGGATATATGACACACAATACACTATGTATGACACATATAATGGTTACTGTGATCACTGGTCCTATATATGCTGGAATTATGACACACAATACACTATGTATGACACATATAATGGTTACTGTGATCACTGGTCCTATATATGCTGGAATTATGACACAATACACTATGTATGACACATATAATGAGTTACTGTGATCCCTGGTCCTATATATGCTGGAATTATGACACACAATACACTATGTATGACACATATAATGGGTTACTGTGATCCCTGGTCCTATATATGCTGGAATTATGACACACAATACACTATGTATGACACATATAATGGGTTACTGTGATCGCTGGTCCTATATATGCTGGATATATGACACACAATACACTATGTATGACACATATAATGGTTACTGTGATCACTGGTCCTATATATGCTGGAATTATGACACACAATACACTATGTATGACACATATAATGGGTTACTGTGATCGCTGGTCCTATATATGCTGGAATTATGACACAATACACTATGTATGACACATATAATGGGTTACTGTGATCACTGGTCCTGTATATGCTGGAATTATGACACACAATACACTATGTATGACACATATAATGGGTTACTGTGATCCCTGGTCCTGTATATGCTGGATATATGACACACAATACACTATGTATGACACATATAATGGTTACTGTGATCACTGGTCCTATATATGCTGGAATTATGACACACAATAACCTATGTATGACACATATAATGGGTTACTGTGATCCCTGGTCCTGTATATTCTGGAATTATGACACACAATACACTATGTATGACACATATAATGGGTTACTGTGATCACTGGTCCTGTATATGCTGGAATTATGACACACAATACACTATGTATGACACATATAATGGGTTACTGTGATCGCTGGTCCTGTGTATGCTGGAATTATGACACACAATACACTATGTATGACACATATAATGGGTTACTGTGATCACTGGTCCTGTATATGCTGGATATATGACACACAATACACTATGTATGACACATATAATGGTTACTGTGATCACTGGTCCTATATATGCTGGAATTATGACACACAATACACTATGTTTGACACATATAATGGGTTACTGTGATCACTGATCCTGTATATGCTGGAATTATGACACACAATACACTATGTATCACACATATAATGGGTTATGACACACAATACACTATGTATGACACATATAATGGGTTACTGTGATCGCTGGTCCTATATATGCTGGAATTATGACACAATACACTATGTATGACACATATAATGAGTTACTGTGATCGCTGGTCCTGTATATGCTGGAATTATGACACACAATACACTATGTATGACACATATAATGGGTTACTGTGATCACTGGTCCTGTATATCCTGGAATTATGACACACAATACACTATGTATGACACATATAATGGGTTACTGTGATCGCTGGTCCTGTATATGCTGGATATATGACACACAATACACTATGTGTGACACATATAATGGTTACTGTGATCACTGGTCCTATATATGCTGGAATTATGACACACAATACACTATGTATGACACATATAATGGGTTACTGTGATCACTGATCCTGTATATGCTGGAATTATGACACACAATACACTATGTATCACACATATAATGGGTTATGACACACAATACACTATGTATGACACATATAATGGGTTACTGTGATCGCTGGTCCTATATATGCTGGAATTATGACACACAATACACTATGTATGACACATATAATGGGTTACTGTGATCGCTGGTCCTGTATATTCTGGAATTATGACACACAATACACTATGTATGACACATATAATGGCTTACAGTGATCGCTGGTCCTATATATGCTGGAATTATGACACACAATACACTATGTATGACACATAATGGGTTACTGTGATCACTGGTCCTATATATGCTGGAATTATGACACACAATACACTATGTATGACACATATAATGGGTTACTGTGATCGCTGGTCCTGTATATTCTGGAATTATTACACACAATACACTATGTATGACACATATAATGGGTTACTGTGATCACTGGTCCTATATATGCTGAAATTATGACACACAATACACTATGTATGACACATATAATGGGTTACTGTGATCGCTGGTCCTGTATATTCTGGAATTATGACACACAATACACTAGGTATGACACATATAATGGGTTACTGTGATCACTGGTCCTGTGTATGCTGGAATTATAACACAATACACTATGTATGACACATATAATGAGTTACTGTGATCACTGGTCCTATATATGCTGGAATTATGACACACAATACACTATGTATGACACATATAATGGTTACTGTGATCACTGGTCCTGTATATGCTGGAATTATGACACACAATACACTATGTATGACACATATAATGGTTACTGTGATCACTGGTCCTATATATGCTGGAATTATGACACACAATACACTATGTATGACACATATAATGGGTTACTGTGATCACTGGTCCTATATATGCTGGAATTATGACACACAATACACTATGTATGACACATATAATGGGTTACTGTGATCGCTGGTCCTATATATGCTGGAATTATGACACACAATACACTATGTATACACATATAATGGGTTACTGTGATCGCTGGTCCTGTATATTCTGGAATTATGACACACAATACACTATGTATGACACATATAATGGGTTACTGTGATCGCTGGTCCTATATATGCTGGAATTATGACACACAATACACTATGTATGACACATATAATGGGTTACTGTGATCGCTGGTCCTATATATGCTGGAATTATGACACACAATACACTATGTATGACACATATAATGGGTTACTGTGATCGCTGGTCCTGTATATTCTGGAATTATGACACACAATACACTATGTATGACACATATAATGGTTACTGTGATCACTGGTCCTATATATGCTGGAATTATGACAAACAATACACTATGTATGACACCTATAATGGGTTACTGTGATCGCTGGTCCTGTATATGCTGGAATTATGACACACAATACACTATGTATAACACATATAATGGGTTACTGTGATCACTGGTCCTATATATGCTGGAATTATGACACACAATACACTATGTATGACACATATAATGGGTTACTGTGATCGCTGGTCCTGTATATTCTGGAATTATGACACACAATACACTATGTATGACACATATAATGGGTTACTGTGATCGCTGGTCCTATATATGCTGGAATTATGACACACAATACACTATGTATGACACATATAATGGGTTACTATGATCACTGGTCCTGTATATGCTGGATATATGACACACAATACACTATGTATGACACATATAATGGGTTACTGTGATCACTGGTCCTGTATATGCTGGAATTATCACACACAATACACTATGTATGACACATATAATGGGTTACTGTGATCACTGGTCCTATATATGCTGGAATTATAACACACAATACACTATGTATGACGCATATAATGGGTTACTGTGATCACTGGTCCTGTATATGCCGGAATTATGACACACAATACACTATGTATGACACATATAATGGGTTACTGTGATCGCTGGTCCTGTATATGCTGGATACATGACACACAATACACTATGTATGACACATATAATGGGTAACTGTGATCACTGGTCCTATATATGCTGGAATTATGACACACAATACACTATGTATGACACATATAATGGGTAACTGTGATCACTGGTCCTATATATGCTGGAATTATGACACACAATACACTATGTATGACAGATATAATGGGTTACTGTGATCACTGGTCCTGTATATGCTGGAATTATGACACACAATACACTATGTATGACACATATAATGGGTTACTGTGATCACTGGTCCTATATATGCTGGAATTATGACACACAATACACTATGTATGACACATATAATGGGTTACTGTGATCGCTGGTCCTGTATATTCTGGAATTATGACACACAATACACTATGTATGACACATATAATGGTTACTGTGATCACTGGTCCTATATATGCTGGAATTAGGACACACAATACACTATGTATGACACATATAATGGTTTACTGTGATCACTGGTCCTATATATGCTGGAATTATGACACATAATACACTATGTATGACACATATAATGGGTTACTGTGATCACTGGTCCTATATATGCTGGAATTATGACACACAATACACTATGTATGACAGATATAATGGGTTACTGTGATCACTGGTCCTGTATATGCTGGAATTATGACACACAGTACACTATGTATGACACATATAATGGGTTACTGTGATCACTGGTCCTGTATATGCTGGATATATGACACACAATACACTATGTATGACACATATAATGGGTTACTGTGATCGCTGGTCCTGTATATGCTGGATATATGACACACAATACTCTATGTATGACACATATAATGGTTACTGTGATCACTGGTCCTATATATGCTGGAGTTATCACACACAATACACTATGCATGACACATATAATGGGTTACTGTGATCACTGGTCCTGTATATGCTGGAATTATCACACACAATACACTATGTATGACACATATAATGGCTTACTGTGATCACTGGTCCTATATATGCTGGAATTATGACACACAATACACTATGTATGACACATATAGTGGGTTACTGTGATCACTGGTCCTGTATATGCTGGAATTATCACACACAATACACTATGTATGACACATATAATGGGTTACTGTGATCACTGGTCCTATATATGCTGGAATTATGACACACAATACACTATGTATGACACATATAGTGGGTTACTGTGATCACTGGTCCTGTATATGCTGGAATTATCACACACAATACACTATGTATGACACATATAATGGGTTACTGTGATCACTGGTCCTATATATGCTGGAATTATCACACACAATACACTATGTATGACACATATAATGGGTTACTGTGATCACTGGTCCTGTATATGCTGGAATTATCACACACAATACACTATGTATGACACATATAATGGGTTACTGTGATCACTGGTCCTATATATGCTGGAATTATGACACACAATACACTATGTATGACACATATAATGAGTTACTGTGATCACTGGTCCTATATATGCTGGAATTATGACACACAATACACTATGTATGACACATATAGTGGGTTACTATGATCACTGGTCCTATATATGCTGGAATTATGACACACAATACACTATGTATGACACATATAATGAGTTACTGTGATCACTGGTCCTATATATGCTGGAATTATGACACACAATACACTATGTATGACACATATAATGGGTTACTGTGATCACTGGTCCTGTATATGCTGGAATTATGACACACAATACACTATGTATGACACATATAATGGGTTACTGTGATCACTGATCCTGTATATGCTGGAATTATGACACACAATACACTATGTATGAAACATATAGTGGGTTACTGTGATCGCTGGTCCTATATATGCTGGAATTATGACACACAATACACTATGTATGACAAATATAATGGGTTACTGTGATCACTGGTCCTGTATATGCTGGAATTATGACACACAATACACTATGTATGACACATATAATGAGTTACTGTGATCACTGGTCCTATATATGCTGGAATTATGACACACAATACACTATGTATGACACATATAGTGGTTTACTGTGATCGCTGGTCCTGTATATGCTGGAATTATGACACACAATACACTATGTATGACACATATAATGGTTACTGTGATCGCTGGTCCTATATATGCTGGAATTATGACACACAATACACTATGTATGACACATATAATGGGTTACTGTGATCGCTGGTCCTGTATATTCTGGAATTATGACACACAATACACTATGTATGACACATATAATGGCTTACAGTGATCGCTGGTCCTATATATGCTGGAATTATGACACACAATACACTATGTATGACACATAATGGGTTACTGTGATCACTGGTCCTATATATGCTGGAATTATGACACACAATACACTATGTATGACACATATAATGGGTTACTGTGATCACTGGTCCTATATATGCTGGAATTATGACACACAATACACTATGTATGACACATATAATGGTTACTGTGATCGCTGGTCCTGTATATGCTGGAATTATGACACACAATACACTATGTATGACACATATAATGGTTACTATGATCACTGGTCCTATATATGCTGGAATTATGACACACATTACACTATGTATGACACATATAATGGGTTACTGTGATCGCTGGTCCTGTATATTCTGGAATTATGACACACAATACACTATGTATGACACATATAATGGTTACTGTGATCACTGGTCCTATATATGCTGGAATTATGACACACAATACACTATGTATGACACATATAATGGGTTACTGTGATCACTGGTCCTATATATGCTGGAATTATGACACACAATACACTATGTATGACACATATAATGGGTTACTGTGATCCCTGGTCCTATATATGCTGGAATTATGACACACAATACACTATGTATGACACATATAATGGGTTACTGTGATCCCTGGTCCTGTATATGCTGGAATTATGACACACAATACACTATGTATGACACATATAATGGGTTACTGTGATCACTGGTCCTGTATATGCTGGAATTATGACACACAATACACTATGTATGACACATATAATGGGTTACTGTGATCGCTGGTCCTGTATATGCTGGATATATGACACACAATACACTATGTATGACACATATAATGGTTACTGTGATCACTGGTCCTATATATGCTGGAATTATGACACACAATACACTAGGTATGACACATATAATGGGTTACTGTGATCCCTGGTCCTGTATATGCTGGAATTATGACACACAATACACTATGTATGACACATATAATGGGTTACTGTGATCACTGGTCCTGTATATGCTGGAATTATGACACACAATACACTATGTATGACACATATAATGGGTTACTGTGATCGCTGGTCCTGTATATGCTGGATATATGACACACAATACACTATGTATGACACATATAATGGTTACTGTGATCACTGGTCCTATATATGCTGGAATTATGACACACAATACACTAGGTATGACACATATAATGGGTTACTGTGATCCCTGGTCCTGTATATGCTGGAATTATGACACACAATACACTATGTATGACACATATAATGGGTTACTGTGATCACTGGTCCTGTATATGCTGGAATTATGACACACAATACACTATGTATGACACATATAATGGGTTACTGTGATCGCTGGTCCTGTATATGCTGGATATATGACACACAATACACTATGTATGACACATATAATGGTTACTGTGATCACTGGTCCTATATATGCTGGAATTATGACACACAATACACTATGTATGACACATATAATGGGTTACTGTGATCACTGATCCTGTATATGCTGGAATTATGACACACAATACACTATGTATCACACATATAATGGGTTATGACACACAATACACTATGTATGACACATATAATGGGTTACTGTGATCGCTGGTCCTATATATGCTGGAATTATGACACCATACACTATGTATGACACATATAATGAGTTACTGTGATCACTGGTCCTATATATGCTGGAATTATGACACACAATACACTATGTATGACACATATAATGGGTTACTGTGATCGCTGGTCCTGTATATTCTGGAATTATTACACACAATACACTATGTATGACACATATAATGGGTTACTGTGATCACTGATCCTGTATATGCTGGAATTATGACACACAATACACTATGTATGACACATATAATGGGTTACTGTGATCGCTGGTCCTGTATATGCTGGATACATGACACACAATACACTATGTATGACACATATAATGGGTAACTGTGATCACTGGTCCTATATATGCTGGAATTATGACACACAATACACTATGTATGACACATATAATGGGTAACTGTGATCACTGGTCCTATATATGCTGGAATTATGACACACAATACACTATGTATGACAGATATAATGGGTTACTGTGATCACTGGTCCTGTATATGCTGGAATTATGACACACAATACACTATGTATGACACATATAATGGGTTACTGTGATCACTGGTCCTATATATGCTGGAATTATGACACACAATACACTATGTATGACACATATAATGGTTACTGTGATCACTGGTCCTGTATATGCTGGAATTATGACACACAATACACTATGTATGACACATATAATGGGTTACTGTGATCGCTGGTCCTGTATATTCTGGAATTATGACACACAATACACTATGTATGACACATATAATGGTTACTGTGATCACTGGTCCTATATATGCTGGAATTAGGACACACAATACACTATGTATGACACATATAATGGTTTACTGTGATCACTGGTCCTATATATGCTGGAATTATGACACATAATACACTATGTATGACACATATAATGGGTTACTGTGATCACTGGTCCTATATATGCTGGAATTATGACACACAATACACTATGTATGACACATATAATGGGTTACTGTGATCGCTGGTCCTGTATATGCTGGATATATGACACACAATACTCTATGTATGACACATATAATGGTTACTGTGATCACTGGTCCTATATATGCTGGAGTTATCACACACAATACACTATGCATGACACATATAATGGGTTACTGTGATCACTGGTCCTATATATGCTGGAATTATCACACACAATACACTATGTATGACACATATAATGGGTTACTGTGATCACTGGTCCTGTATATGCTGGAATTATCACACACAATACACTATGTATGACACATATAATGGGTTACTGTGATCACTGGTCCTATATATGCTGGAATTATGACACACAATACACTATGTATGACACATATAATGAGTTACTGTGATCACTGGTCCTATATATGCTGGAATTATGACACACAATACACTATGTATGACACATATAGTGGGTTACTATGATCACTGGTCCTATATATGCTGGAATTATGACACACAATACACTATGTATGACACATATAATGAGTTACTGTGATCACTGGTCCTATATATGCTGGAATTATGACACACAATACACTATGTATGACACATATAATGGGTTACTGTGATCACTGGTCCTGTATATGCTGGAATTATGACACACAATACACTATGTATGACACATATAATGGGTTACTGTGATCACTGATCCTGTATATGCTGGAATTATGACACACAATACACTATGTATGAAACATATAGTGGGTTACTGTGATCGCTGGTCCTATATATGCTGGAATTATGACACACAATACACTATGTATGACAAATATAATGGGTTACTGTGATCACTGGTCCTGTATATGCTGGAATTATGACACACAATACACTATGTATGACACATATAATGAGTTACTGTGATCACTGGTCCTATATATGCTGGAATTATGACACACAATACACTATGTATGACACATATAGTGGTTTACTGTGATCGCTGGTCCTGTATATGCTGGAATTATGACACACAATACACTATGTATGACACATATAATGGTTACTGTGATCGCTGGTCCTATATATGCTGGAATTATGACACACAATACACTATGTATGACACATATAATGGGTTACTGTGATCGCTGGTCCTGTATATTCTGGAATTATGACACACAATACACTATGTATGACACATATAATGGCTTACAGTGATCGCTGGTCCTATATATGCTGGAATTATGACACACAATACACTATGTATGACACATAATGGGTTACTGTGATCACTGGTCCTATATATGCTGGAATTATGACACACAATACACTATGTATGACACATATAATGGGTTACTGTGATCGCTGGTCCTGTATATTCTGGAATTATTACACACAATACACTATGTATGACACATATAATGGGTTACTGTGATCACTGGTCCTATATATGCTGGAATTATGACACACAATACACTATGTATGACACATATAATGGTTACTGTGATCGCTGGTCCTGTATATGCTGGAATTATGACACACAATACACTATGTATGACACATATAATGGTTACTGTGATCACTGGTCCTATATATGCTGGAATTATGACACACATTACACTATGTATGACCATATAATGGGTTACTGTGATCGCTGGTCCTGTATATTCTGGAATTATGACACACAATACACTATGTATGACACATATAATGGTTACTGTGATCACTGGTCCTATATATGCTGGAATTATGACACACAATACACTATGTATGACACATATAATGGGTTACTGTGATCACTGGTCCTATATATGCTGGAATTATGACACACAATACACTATGTATGACACATATAATGGGTTACTGTGATCCCTGGTCCTATATATGCTGGAATTATGACACACAATACACTATGTATGACACAAATAATGGGTTACTGTGATCCCTGGTCCTGTATATGCTGGAATTATGACACACAATACACTATGTATGACACATATAATGGGTTACTGTGATCACTGGTCCTGTATATGCTGGAATTATGACACACAATACACTATGTATGACACATATAATGGGTTACTGTGATCGCTGGTCCTGTATATGCTGGATATATGACACACAATACACTATGTATGACACATATAATGGTTACTGTGATCACTGGTCCTATATATGCTGGAATTATGACACACAATACACTAGGTATGACACATATAATGGGTTACTGTGATCCCTGGTCCTGTATATGCTGGAATTATGACACACAATACACTATGTATGACACATATAATGGGTTACTGTGATCACTGGTCCTGTATATGCTGGAATTATGACACACAATACACTATGTATGACACATATAATGGGTTACTGTGATCGCTGGTCCTGTATATGCTGGATATATGACACAATACACTATGTATGACACATATAATGGTTACTGTGATCACTGGTCCTATATATGCTGGAATTATGACACACAATACACTAGGTATGACACATATAATGGGTTACTGTGATCCCTGGTCCTGTATATGCTGGAATTATGACACACAATACACTATGTATGACACATATAATGGGTTACTGTGATCACTGGTCCTGTATATGCTGGAATTATGACACACAATACACTATGTATGACACATATAATGGGTTACTGTGATCGCTGGTCCTGTATATGCTGGATATATGACACACAATACACTATGTATGACACATATAATGGTTACTGTGATCACTGGTCCTATATATGCTGGAATTATGACACACAATACACTATGTATGACACATATAATGGGTTACTGTGATCACTGATCCTGTATATGCTGGGATTATGACACACAATACACTATGTATCACACATATAATGGGTTATTATGACACACAATACACTATGTATGACACATATAATGGGTTACTGTGATCGCTGGTCCTATATATGCTGCAATTATGACACCATACACTATGTATGACACATATAATGAGTTACTGTGATCACTGGTCCTATATATGCTGGAATTATGACACACAATACACTATGTATGACACATATAATGGGTTACTGTGATCGCTGGTCCTGTATATTCTGGAATTATTACACACAATACACTATGTATGACACATATAATGGGTTACTGTGATCACTGATCCTGTATATGCTGGAATTATGACACACAATACACTATGTATGACACATATAATGGGTTACTGTGATCACTGATCCTGTATATGCTGGAATTATAACACACAATACACTATGTATGACACATATAATGGGTTACTGTGATCACTGATCCTGTATATGCTGGAATTATGACACACAATACACTATGTATGACACATATAATGGGTTACTGTGATCTCTGGTCCTGTATATGCTGGAAGTATGACACACAATACACTATGTATGACACATATAATGGGTTACTGTGATCACTGATCCTGTATATGCTGGAATTATGACACACAATACACTATGTATGACACATATAATGGTTACTGTGATCTCTGGTCCTGTATATGCTGGAAGTATGACACACAATACACTATGTATGACACATATAATGGGTTACTGTGATCACTGATCCTGTATATGCTGGAATTATGACACACAATACACTATGTATGACACATATAATGGGTTACTGTGATCGCTGGTCCTGTATATGCTGGAATTATGACACACAATACACTATGTATGACACATATAATGGGTTACTGTGATCACTGGTCCTATATATGCTGGAATTATGACACACAATACACTATGTATGACACATATAATGGGTTACTGTGATCGCTGGTCCTGTATATTCTGGAATTATGACACACAATACACTATGTATGACACATATAATGGCTTACAGTGATCGCTGGTCCTATATATGCTGGAATTATGACACACAATACACTATGTATGACACATAATGGGTTACTGTGATCACTGGTCCTATATATGCTGGAATTATGACACACAATACACTATGTATGACACATATAATGGGTTACTGTGATCGCTGGTCCTGTATATTCTGGAATTATTACACACAATACACTATGTATGACACATATAATGGGTTACTGTGATCGCTGGTCCTGTATATTCTGGAATTATGACACACAATACACTAGGTATGACACATATAATGGGTTACTGTGATCACTGGTCCTGTGTATGCTGGAATTATGACACAATACACTATGTATGACACATATAATGAGTTACTGTGATCACTGGTCCTATATATGCTGGAATTATGACACACAATACACTATGTATGACACATATAATGGTTACTGTGATCACTGGTCCTGTATATGCTGGAATTATGACACACAATACACTATGTATGACACATATAATGGTTACTGTGATCACTGGTCCTATATATGCTGGAATTATGACACACAATACACTATGTATGACACATATAATGGGTTACTGTGATCACTGGTCCTATATATGCTGGAATTATGACACACAATACACTATGTATGACACATATAATGGGTTACTGTGATCGCTGGTCCTATATATGCTGGAATTATGACACACAATACACTATGTATACACATATAATAGGATACTGTGATCGCTGGTCCTGTATATTCTGGAATTATGACACACAATACACTATGTATGACACATATAATGGGTTACTGTGATCACTGGTCCTATATATGCTGGAATTATGACACACAATACACTATGTATGACACATATAATGAGTTACTGTGATCACTGGTCCTATATATGCTGGAATTATGACACACAATACACTATGTATGACACATATAGTGGGTTACTATGATCACTGGTCCTATATATGCTGGAATTATGACACACAATACACTATGTATGACACATATAATGAGTTACTGTGATCACTGGTCCTATATATGCTGGAATTATGACACACAATACACTATGTATGACACATATAATGGGTTACTGTGATCACTGGTCCTGTATATGCTGGAATTATGACACACAATACACTATGTATGACACATATAATGGGTTACTGTGATCACTGGTCCTATATATGCTGGAATTATGACACACAATACACTATGTATGACACATATAATGTGTTACTGTGATCACTGGTCCTGTATATGCTGGAATTATGACACACAATACACTATGTATGACTCATATAATGGGTTACTGTGATCACTGGTCCTGTATATGCTGGAATTATGACACACAATACACTATGTATGAAACATATAGTGGGTTACTGTGATCGCTGGTCCTATATATGCTGGAATTATGACACACAATACACTATGTATGACACATATAATGGGTTACTGTGATCACTGGTCCTGTATATGCTGGAATTATGACACACAATACACTATGTATGACACATATAATGAGTTACTGTGATCACTGGTCCTGTATATGCTGGAATTATGACACACAATACACTATGTATGACACATATAATGAGTTACTGTGATCACTGGTCCTATATATGCTGGAATTATGACACACAATACACTATGTATGACACATATAGTGGTTTACTGTGATCGCTGGTCCTGTATATGCTGGAATTATGACACACAATACACTATGTATGACACATATAATGAGTTACTGTGATCTCTGGTCCTATATATGCTGGAATTATGACACACAATACACTATGTATGACACATATAGTGGGTTACTGTGATCACTGGTCCTATATATGCTGGAATTATGACACACAATACACTATGTATGACACATATAATGAGTTACTGTGATCACTGGTCCTATATATGCTGGAATTATGACACACAATACACTATGTATGACACATATAATGGGTTACTGTGATCACTGGTCCTGTATATGCTGGAATTATGACACACAATACACTATGTATGACACATATAATGGGTTACTGTGATCGCTGGTCCTATATATGCTGGAATTATGACACACAATACACTATGTATGACACATATACTGGGTTACTGTGATCACTGGTCCTGTATATGCTGGAATTATGACACACAATACACTATGTATGACACATATAATGGGTTACTGTGATCGCTGGTCCTGTATATTCTGGAATTATGACACACAATACACTATGTATGACACATATAATGGTTACTGTGATCACTGGTCCTGTATATGCTGGAATTATGACACACAATACACTATGTATGACACCTATAATGGGTTACTGTGATCGCTGGTCCTATATATGCTGGAATTATGACACACAATACACTATGTATGACACATATAATGAGTTACTGTGATCACTGGTCCTGTATATGCTGTAATTATGACACACAATACACTATGTATGACACATATAATGAGTTACTGTGATCACTGGTCCTATATATGCTGGAATTATGACACACAATACACTATGTATGACACATATAATGGGTTACTGTGATCGCTGGTCCTGTATATTCTGGAATTATCACACACAATACACTATGTATGACACATATAATGGGTTACTGTGATCGCTGGTCCTGTATATTCTGGAATTATCACACACAATACACTATGTATGACACATATAATGGGTTACTGTGATCACTGATCCTGTATATGCTGGAATTATGACACACAATACACTATGTATGACACATATAATGGGTTACTGTGATCACTGATCCTGTATATGCTGGAATTATGACACACAATACACTATGTATGACACATATAATGGGTTACTGTGATCACTGATCCTGTATATGCTGGAATTATGACACACAATACACTATGTATGACACATATAATGGTTACTGTGATCTCTGGTCCTGTATATGCTGGAAGTATGACACACAATACACTATGTATGACACATATAATGGGTTACTGTGATCGCTGGTCCTGTATATGCTGGAATTATGACACACAATACACTATGTATGACACATATAATGGTTACTGTGATCACTGGTCCTCTATATGCTGGAATTATGACACACAATACACTATGTATGACACATATAATGGGTTACTGTGATCACTGGTCCTATATATGCTGGAATTATGACACACAATACACTATGTATGACACATATAATGGGTTACTGTGATCGCTGGTCCTGTATATTCTGGAATTATGACACACAATACACTATGTATGACACATATAATGGTTACTGTGATCACTGGTCCTATATATGCTGGAATTAGGACACACAATACACTATGTATGACACATATAATGGTTACTGTGATCACTGGTCCTGTATATGCTGGATACATGACACACAATACACTATGTATGACACATATAATGGGTAACTGTGATCACTGGTCCTATATATGCTGGAATTATGACACACAATACACTATGTATGACAGATATAATGGGTTACTGTGATCACTGGTCCTGTATATGCTGGAATTATGACACACAATACACTATGTATGACACATATAATGGGTTACTGTGATCACTGGTCCTATATATGCTGGAATTATGACACACAATACACTATGTATGACACATATAATGGGTTACTGTGATCGCTGGTCCTGTATATTCTGGAATTATGACACACAATACACTATGTATGACACATATAATGGTTACTGTGATCACTGGTCCTATATATGCTGGAATTAGGACACACAATACACTATGTATGACAGATATAATGGGTTACTGTGATCACTGGTCCTGTATATGCTGGAATTATGACACACAGTACACTCTGTATGACACATATAATGGGTTACTGTGATCACTGGTCCTATATATGCTGGAATTATGACACACAGTACACTATGTATGACACATATAATGGGTTACTGTGATCACTGGTCCTGTATATGCTGGATATATGACACACAATA
The DNA here is from genome assembly GCA_031769625.1 of Taudactylus pleione. NCBI lineage: Eukaryota > Metazoa > Chordata > Amphibia > Anura > Myobatrachidae > Taudactylus > Taudactylus pleione. The sequence goes on from JAUIMM010001814.1 coordinate 142,347, forward strand.
CACTATGTATGACACATATAATGGGTTACTGTGATCGCTGGTCCTGTATATGCTGGATATATGACACACAATACACTATGTATGACACATATAATGGGTTACTGTGATCGCTGGTCCTGTATATTCTGGAATTATGACACACAATACACTATGTATGACACATATAATGGTTACTGTGATCACTGGTCCTGTATATGCTGGAATTATGACACACAATACACTATGTATGACACATATAATGAGTTACTGTGATCACTGGTCCTGTATATGCTGGAATTATGACACACAATACACTATGTATGACACATATAATGGGTTACTGTGATCGCTGGTCCTGTATATTCTGGAATTATGACACAATACACTATGTATGACATATATAATGGTTACTGTGATCACTGGTCCTGTATATGCTGGAATTATGACACACAATACACTATGTATGACACATATAATGGGTTACTGTGATCGCTGGTCCTGTATATTCTGGAATTATTACACACAATACACTATGTATGACACATATAATGGGTTACTGTGATCACTGATCCTGTATATGCTGGAATTATGACACACAATACACTATGTATGACACATATAATGGGTTACTGTGATCTCTGGTCCTGTATATGCTGGAAGTATGACACACAATACACTATGTATGACACATATAATGGGTTACTGTGATCACTGATCCTGTATATGCTGGAATTATGACACACAATACACTATGTATGACACATATAATGGTTACTGTGATCACTGGTCCTATATATGCTGGAATTATGACACACAATACACTATGTATGACACATATAATGGGTTACTGTGATCGCTGGTCCTATATATGCTGGAATTATGACACACAATACACTATGTATGACACATATAATGGGTTACTGTGATCGCTGGTCCTGTATTTTCTGGAATTATGACACACAATACACTATGTATAACTCATATAATGGGTTACTGTGATCACTGGTCCTATATATGCTGGAATTATGACACACAATACACTATGTATGACACATATAATGGGTTACTGTGATCACTGATCCTGTATATGCTGGAATTATGACACACAATACACTATGTATGACACATATAATGGGTTACTGTGATCACTGGTCCTGTATATGCTGGAATTATGACACACAATACACTATGTATGACACATATAATGGGTTACTGTGATCACTGGTCCTGTATATGCTGGAATTATGACACACAATACACTATGTATGACACATATAATGGGTTACTGTGATCGCTGGTCCTATATATTCTGGAATTATGACACACAATACACTATGTATGACACATATAATGGTTACTGTGATCACTGGTCCTATATATGCTGGAATTATGACACACAATACACTATGTATGACACATATAATGGGTTACTGTGATCACTGGTCCTGTATATGCTGGAATTATGACACACAATACACTATGTATGACACATATAGTGGGTTACTGTGATCGCTGGTCCTGTATATGCTGGAATTATGACACACAATACACTATGTATGACACATATAATGAGTTACTGTGATCACTGGTCCTATATATGCTGGAATTATGACACACAATACACTATGTATGACACATATAATGGGTTACTGTGATCACTGGTCCTATATATGCTGGAATTATGACACACAATACACTATGTATGACACATATAATGAGTTACTGTGATCACTGGTCCTATATATGCTGGAATTATGACACACAATACACTATGTATGACTCATATAATGGGTTACTGTGATCGCTGGTCCTATATATGCTGGAATTATGACACACAATACACTATGTATGACACATATACTGGGTTACTGTGATCACTGGTCCTGTATATGCTGGAATTATGACACACAATACACTATGTATGACACCTATAATGGGTTACTGTGATCGCTGGTCCTATATATGCTGGAATTATGACACACAATACACTATGTATGACACATATAATGAGTTACTGTGATCACTGGTCCTGTATATGCTGGAATTATGACACACAATACACTATGTATGACACATATAATGGGTTACTGTGATCGCTGGTCCTGTATATTCTGGAATTATGACACACAATACACTATGTATGACACATATAATGGGTTACTGTGATCGCTGGTCCTATATATGCTGGAATTATGACACAATACACTATGTATGACACATATAATGAGTTACTGTGATCACTGGTCCTATATATGCTGGAATTATGACACACAATACACTATGTATGACACATATAATGGGATACTGTGATCGCTGGTCCTGTATATTCTGGAATTATTACACACAATACACTATGTATGACACATATAATGGGTTACTGTGATCACTGATCCTGTATATGCTGGAATTATGACACACAATACACTATGTATGACACATATAATGGGTTACTGTGATCACTGATCCTGTATATGCTGGATATATGACACACAATACACTATGTATGACACATATAATGGGTTACTGTGATCACTGATCCTGTATATGCTGGAATTATGACACACAATACACTATGTATGACACTTATAATGGGTTACTGTGATCACTGATCCTGTATATGCTGGAATTATGACACACAATACACTATGTATGACACATATAATGGGTTACTGTGATCTCTGGTCCTGTATATGCTGGAAGTATGACACACAATACACTATGTATGACACATATAATGGGTTACTGTGATCACTGATCCTGTATATGCTGGAATTATGACACACAATACACTATGTATGACACATATAATGGTTACTGTGATCTCTGGTCCTGTATATGCTGGAAGTATGACACACAATACACTATGTATGACACATATAATGGGTTACTGTGATCACTGATCCTGTATATGCTGGAATTATGACACACAATACACTATGTATGACACATATAATGGGTTACTGTGATCGCTGGTCCTGTATATGCTGGAATTATGACACACAATACACTATGTATGACACATATAATGGTTACTGTGATCGCTGGTCCTATATATGCTGGAGTTATGACACACAATACACTATGTATGACACATATAATGGGTTACTGTGATCGCTGGTCCTGTATATTCTGGAATTATGACACACAATACACTATGTATGACACATATAATGGCTTACAGTGATCGCTGGTCCTATATATGCTGGAATTATGACACACAATACACTATGTATGACACATATAATGGGTTACTGTGATCACTGGTCCTATATATGCTGGAATTATGACACACAATACACTATGTATGACACATATAATGGGTTACTGTGATCGCTGGTCCTGTATATTCTGGAATTATTACACACAATACACTATGTATGACACATATAATGGGTTACTGTGATCACTGGTCCTATATATGCTGGAATTATGACACACAATACACTATGTATGACACATATAATGGGTTACTGTGATCGCTGGTCCTGTATATTCTGGAATTATGACACACAATACACTATGTATAACACATATAATGGGTTACTGTGATCACTGGTCCTATATATGCTGGAATTATGACACACAATACACTATGTATGACACATATAAAGGGTTACTGTGATCGCTGGTCCTGTATATTCTGGAATTATGACACACAATACACTATGTATGACACATATAATGGTTGCTGTGATCACTGGTCCTATATATGCTGGAATTATGACACACAATACACTATGTATGACACATATAATGGGTTACTGTGATCACTGATCCTGTATATGCTGGAATTATGACACACAATACACTATGTATGACACATATAATGGGTTACTGTGATCACTGATCCTGTATATGCTGGAATTATGACACACAATACACTATGTATGACACATATAATGGGTTACTGTGATCACTGGTCCTGTATATGCTGGAATTATGACACACAATACACTATGTATGACACATATAATGGGTTACTGTGATCGCTGGTCCTATATATTCTGGAATTATGACACACAATACACTATGTATGACACATATAATGGTTACTGTGATCACTGGTCCTATATATGCTGGAATTATGACACACAATACACTATGTATGACACATATAATGGGTTACTGTGATCGCTGGTCCTGTATATTCTGGAATTATGACACACAATACACTATGTATGACACATATAATGGGTTACTGTGATCGCTGGTCCTATATATACTGGAATTATGACACACAATACACTATGTATGACACATATAATGGGTTACTGTGATCGCTGGTCCTATATATGCTGGAATTATGACACACAATACACTATGTATGACACATATAATGGGTTACTGTGATCGCTGGTCCTGTATATTCTGGAATTATTACACACAATACACTATGTATGACACATATAATGGTTACTGTGATCACTGGTCCTGTATATGCTGGATATATGACACACAATACACTATGTATGACACATATAATGGGTTACTGTGATCACTGGTCCTATATATGCTGGAATTATGACACACAATACACTATGTATGACACATATAATGGGTTACTGTGATCACTGGTCCTATATATGCTGGAATTATGACACACAATACACTATGTATGACACATATAATGGGTTACTGTGATCGCTGGTCCTGTATATTCTGGAATTATGACACACAATACACTATGTATGACACATATAATGAGTTACTGTGATCACTGGTCCTATATATGCTGGAATTATGACACACAATACACTATGTATGACACATATAATGGGTTACTGTGATCGCTGGTCCTGTATATTCTGGAATTATTACACACAATACACTATGTATGACACATATAATGGGTTACTGTGATCACTGGTCCTATATATGCTGGAATTATGACACACAATACACTATGTATGACACATATAATGGGTTACTGTGATCGCTGGTCCTGTATATTCTGGAATTATGACACACAATACACTATGTATGACACATATAATGGTTACTGTGATCACTGGTCCTATATATGCTGGAATTATGACACACAATACACTATGTATGACACATATAATGGGTTACTGTGATCGCTGGTCCTGTATATTCTGGAATTATGACACACAATACACTCTGTATGACACATATAATGGGTTACTGTGATCGCTGGTCCTGTATATACTGGAATTATGACACACAATACACTCTGTATGACACATATAATGGGTTACTGTGATCACTGGTCCTCTATATTCTGGAATTATGACACACAATACACTATGTATGACACATATAATGGGTTACTATGATCACTGGTCCTGTATATGCTGGATATATGACACACAATACACTATGTATGACACATATAATGGGTTACTGTGATCACTGGTCCTGTATATGCTGGAATTATCACACACAATACACTATGTATGACACATATAATGGGTTACTGTGATCACTGGTCCTATATATGCTGGAATTATGACACACAATACACTATGTATGACACATATAATGGGTTACTGTGATCGCTGGTCCTGTATATGCTGGAATTATGACACACAATACACTATGTATGACACATATAATGGGTTACTGTGATCGCTGGTCCTGTATATGCTGGATACATGACACACAATACACTATGTATGACACATATAATGGGTAACTGTGATCACTGGTCCTATATATGCTGGAATTATGACACACAATACACTATGTATGACACATATAATGGGTTACTGTGATCACTGGTCCTATATATGCTGGAATTATGACACACAATACACTATGTATGACACATATAATGGGTTACTGTGATCGCTGGTCCTGTATATTCTGGAATTATGACACACAATACACTATGTATGACACATATAATGAGTTACTGTGATCACTGGTCCTATATATGCTGGAATTATGACACACAATACACTATGTATGACACATATAATGGTTGCTGTGATCACTGGTCCTATATATGCTGGAATTATGACACACAACACACTATGTATGACACATATAATGGGTTACTGTGATCACTGGTCCTATATATGCTGGAATTATGACACACAATACACTATGTATGACACATATAATGGGTTACTGTGATCGCTGGTCCTGTATATTCTGGAATTATGACACACAATACACTATGTATGACACATATAATGAGTTACTGTGATCACTGGTCCTATATATGCTGGAATTATGACACACAATACACTATGTATGACACATATAATGGGTTACTGTGATCGCTGGTCCTGTATATTCTGGAATTATTACACACAATACACTATGTATGACACATATAATGGGTTACTGTGATCACTGGTCCTATATATGCTGGAATTATGACACACAATACACTATGTATGACACATATAATGGGTTACTGTGATCGCTGGTCCTGTATATTCTGGAATTATGACACACAATACACTATGTATGACACATATAATGGTTACTGTGATCACTGGTCCTATATATGCTGGAATTATGACACACAATACACTATGTATGACACATATAATGGGTTACTGTGATCGCTGGTCCTGTATATTCTGGAATTATGACACACAATACACTCTGTATGACACATATAATGGGTTACTGTGATCGCTGGTCCTGTATATTCTGGAATTATGACACACAATACACTCTGTATGACACATATAATGGGTTACTGTGATCACTGGTCCTCTATATTCTGGAATTATGACACACAATACACTATGTATGACACATATAATGGGTTACTATGATCACTGGTCCTGTATATGCTGGATATATGACACACAATACACTATGTATGACACATATAATGGGTTACTGTGATCACTGGTCCTGTATATGCTGGAATTATCACACACAATACACTATGTATGACACATATAATGGGTTACTGTGATCACTGGTCCTATATATGCTGGAATTATGACACACAATACACTATGTATGACACATATAATGGGTTACTGTGATCGCTGGTCCTGTATATGCTGGAATTATGACACACAATACACTATGTATGACACATATAATGGGTTACTGTGATCGCTGGTCCTGTATATGCTGGATACATGACACACAATACACTATGTATGACACATATAATGGGTAACTGTGATCACTGGTCCTATATATGCTGGAATTATGACACACAATACACTATGTATGACAGATATAATGGGTTACTGTGATCACTGTTCCTGTATATGCTGGAATTATGACACACAGTACACTATGTATGACACATATAATGGTTACTGTGATCACTGGTCCTCTATATGCTGGAATTATGACACAATACACTATGTATGACACATATAATGTGTTACTGTGTTCACTGGTCCTGTATATGCTGGAATTATGACACACAATACACTATGTATGACACATGTAATGGGTTACTGTGATCACTGGTCCTGTATATGCTGGAATTATGACACACAATACACTATGTATGACACATATAATGGGTTACTGTGATCGCTGGTCCTATATATTCTGGAATTATGACACACAATACACTATGTATGACACATATAATGGTTACTGTGATCACTGGTCCTATATATGCTGGAATTATGACACACAATACACTATGTATGACACATATAATGGGTTACTGTGATCGCTGGTCCTGTATATTCTGGAATTATGACACACAATACACTATGTATGACACATATAATGGGTTACTGTGATCGCTGGTCCTATATATACTGGAATTATGACACACAATACACTATGTATGACACATATAATGGGTTACTGTGATCGCTGGTCCTATATATGCTGGAATTATGACACACAATACACTATGTATGACACATATAATGGGTTACTGTGATCGCTGGTCCTGTATATTCTGGAATTATTACACACAATACACTATGTATGACACATATAATGGTTACTGTGATCACTGGTCCTGTATATGCTGGATATATGACACACAATACACTATGTATGACACATATAATGGGTTACTGTGATCACTGGTCCTATATATGCTGGAATTATGACACACAATACACTATGTATGACACATATAATGGGTTACTGTGATCACTGGTCCTATATATGCTGGAATTATGACACACAATACACTATGTATGACACATATAATGGGTTACTGTGATCGCTGGTCCTGTATATTCTGGAATTATGACACACAATACACTATGTATGACACATATAATGAGTTACTGTGATCACTGGTACTATATATGCTGGAATTATGACACACAATACACTATGTATGACACATATAATGGGTTACTGTGATCGCTGGTCCTGTATATTCTGGAATTATTACACACAATACACTATGTATGACACATATAATGGGTTACTGTGATCACTGGTCCTATATATGCTGGAATTATGACACACAATACACTATGTATGACACATATAATGGGTTACTGTGATCGCTGGTCCTGTATATTCTGGAATTATGACACACAATACACTATGTATGACACATATAATGGTTACTGTGATCACTGGTCCTATATATGCTGGAATTATGACACACAATACACTATGTATGACACATATAATGGGTTACTGTGATCGCTGGTCCTGTATATTCTGGAATTATGACACACAATACACTCTGTATGACACATATAATGGGTTACTGTGATCGCTGGTCCTGTATATTCTGGAATTATGACACACAATACACTCTGTATGACACATATAATGGGTTACTGTGATCACTGGTCCTCTATATTCTGGAATTATGACACACAATACACTATGTATGACACATATAATGGGTTACTATGATCACTGGTCCTGTATATGCTGGATATATGACACACAATACACTATGTATGACACATATAATGGGTTACTGTGATCACTGGTCCTGTATATGCTGGAATTATCACACACAATACACTATGTATGACACATATAATGGGTTACTGTGATCACTGGTCCTATATATGCTGGAATTATGACACACAATACACTATGTATGACACATATAATGGGTTACTGTGATCACTGGTCCTGTATATGCTGGAATTATGACACACAATACACTATGTATGACACATATAATGGGTTACTGTGATCACTGGTCCTGTATATGCTGGAATTATCACACACAATACACTATGTATGACACATATAATGGGTTACTGTGATCACTGGTCCTCTATATGCTGGAATTATGACACACAATACACTATGTATGACACATATAATGGGTTACTGTGATCGCTGGTCCTGTATATGCTGGATACATGACACACAATACACTATGTATGACACATATAATGGGTAACTGTGATCACTGGTCCTATATATGCTGGAATTATGACACACAATACACTATGTATGACAGATATAATGGGTTACTGTGATCACTGGTCCTGTATATGCTGGAATTATGACACACAATACACTATGTATGACACATATAATGGTTACTGTGATCACTGGTCCTCTATATGCTGGAATTATGACACAATACACTATGTATGACACATATAATGTGTTACTGTGATCACTGGTCCTGTATATGCTGGAATTATGACACACAATACACTATGTATGACACATATAATGTGTTACTGTGATCACTGGTCCTGTATATGCTGGAATTAGGACACACAATACACTATGTATGACACATATAATGGTTACTGTGATCACTGGTCCTCTATATGCTGGAATTATGACACATAATACACTATGTATGACACATATAATGGGTTACTGTGATCACTGGTCCTATATATGCTGGAATTATGACACATAATACACTATGTATGAAACATATAATGGGTTACTGTGATCACTGGTCCTATATATGCTGGAATTATGACACACAATACACTATGTATGACAGATATAATGGGTTACTGTGATCACTGGTCCTGTATATGCTGGAATTATGACACACAATACACTATGTATGACACATATAATGGGTTACTGTGATCACTGGTCCTATATATGCTGGAATTATGACACATAATACACTATGTATGAAACATATAATGGGTTACTGTGATCACTGGTCCTATATATGCTGGAATTATGACACACAATACACTATGTATGACAGATATAATGGGTTACTGTGATCACTGGTCCTGTATATGCTGGAATTATGACACACAGTACACTCTGTATGACACATATAATGGGTTACTGTGATCACTGGTCCTATATATGCTGGAATTATGACACACAGTACACTATGTATGACACATATAATGGATTGCTGTGATCACTGGTCCTGTATATGCTGGATATATGACACACAATACACTATGTATGACACATATAATGGGTTACTGTGATCACTGGTCCTGTATATGCTGGAATTATCACACACAATACACTATGTATGACACATATAGTGGGTTACTGTGATCACTGGTCCTGTATATGCTGGAATTATCACACACAATACACTATGTATGACACATATAATGGGTTACTGTGATCACTGGTCCTGTATATGCTGGAATTATCACACACAATACACTATGTATGACACATATAATGGGTTACTGTGATCACTGGTCCTATATATGCTGGAATTATGACACACAATACACTATGTATGACACATATAATGGGTTACTGTGATCGCTGGTCCTGTATATTCTGGAATTATGACACACAATACACTATGTATGACACATATAATGGGTTACTGTGATCACTGGTCCTGTATATGCTGGAATTATGACACACAATACACTATGTATGACACACATATAATGGGTTACTGTGATCGCTGGTCCTGTATATGCTGGAATTATGACACACAATACCCTATGTATGACACATATAATGGTTACTGTGATCACTGGTCCTGTATATGCTGGAATTATGACACACAATACACTATGTAAGACACATATAATGGGTTACTGTGATCACTGGTCCTATATATGCTGGAATTATGACACACAATACACTATGTATGACACATATAATGGGTTACTGTGATCGCTGGTCCTGTATATGCTGGAATTATGACACACACAATACACTATGTATGACACATATAATGGGTTACTGTGATCACTGGTCCTCTATATGCTGGAATTATGACACAATACACTATGTATGACACATATAATGGGTTACTGTGATCACTGGTCCTGTATATGCTGGAATTATGACACACAATACACTATGTATGACACACATATAATGGGTTACTGTGATCGCTGGTCCTGTATATGCTGGAATTATGACACACAATACACTATGTATGACACATATAATGGGTTACTGTGATCACTGGTCCTATATATGCTGGAATTATGACACACAATACACTATGTATGACACATATAATGGGTTACTGTGATCACTGGTCCTCTATATGCTGGAATTATGACACACAATACACTAGGTATGACACATATAATGGGTTACTGTGATCACTGGTCCTGTATATGCTGGAATTATGACACAATACACTATGTATGACACATATAATGGGTTACTGTGATCACTGGTCCTGTATATGCTGGAATTATGACACACAATACACTATGTATGACACACATATAATGGGTTACTGTGATAGCTGGTCCTGTTTATGCTGGAATTATGACACACAATACACTATGTATGACACATATAATGGGTTACTGTGATCACTGGTCCTATATATGCTGGAATTATGACACACAATACACTATGTATGACACATATAATGAGTTACTGTGATCACTGGTCCTATATATGCTGGAATTATGACACACAATACACTATGTATGACACATATAATGGGTTACTGTGATCACTGGTCCTGTATATGCTGGAATTATGACACACAATACACTATGTATGACACATATAATGGGTTACTGTGATCACTGGTCCTGTATATGCTGGAATTATGACACAAAATACACTATGTATGACACATATAATGGGTTACTGTGATCACTGGTCCTGTATATGCTGGAATTATGACACACAATACACTATGTATGACACATATAATGGGTTACTGTGATCGCTGGTCCTGTATATTCTGGAATTATGACACACAATACACTATGTATGACACATATAATGGGTTACTGTGATCACTGGTCCTATATATGCTGGAATTATGACACACAATACACTATGTATGACACATATAATGAGTTACTGTGATCGCTGGTCCTATATATGCTGGAATTATGACACACAATACACTATGTATGACACATATAGTGGGTTACTGTGATCGCTGGTCCTGTGTTTGCTGGAATTATGACACACAATACACTATGTATGACACATATAATGGGTTACTGTGATCACTGGTCCTATATATGCTGGAATTATGACACACAATACACTATGTATGACACATATAATGAGTTACTGTGATCACTGGTCCTATATATGCTGGAATTATGACACAGAATACACTTTGTATGACACATATAATGGGTTACTGTGATCACTGGTCCTGTATATGCTGCAATTATGACACACAATACACTATGTATGACACATATAATTGGTTACTGTGATCACTGGTCCTATATATGCTGGAATTATGACACACAATACACTATGTATGACACATATAATGAGTTACTGTGATCACTGGTCCTATATATGCTGGAATTATGACACACAATACACTATGTATGACACATATAATGGGTTACTGTGATCGCTGGTCCTGTATATTCTGGAATTATGACACACAATACACTATGTATAACACATATAATGGGTTACTGTGATCACTGGTCCTATATATGCTGGAATTATGACACACAATACACTATGTATGACACATATAAAGGGTTACTGTGATCGCTGGTCCTGTATATTCTGGAATTATGACACACAATACACTATGTATGACACATATAATGGTTGCTGTGATCACTGGTCCTATATATGCTGGAATTATGACACACAATACACTATGTATGACACATATAATGGGTTACTGTGATCACTGATCCTGTATATGCTGGAATTATGACACACAATACACTATGTATGACACATATAATGGGTTACTGTGATCACTGATCCTGTATATGCTGGAATTATGACACACAATACACTATGTATGACACATATAATGGGTTACTGTGATCACTGGTCCTGTATATGCTGGAATTATGACACACAATACACTATGTATGACACATATAATGGGTTACTGTGATCGCTGGTCCTATATATTCTGGAATTATGACACACAATACACTATGTATGACACATATAATGGTTACTGTGATCACTGGTCCTATATATGCTGGAATTATGACACACAATACACTATGTATGACACATATAATGGGTTACTGTGATCGCTGGTCCTGTATATTCTGGAATTATGACACACAATACACTATGTATGACACATATAATGGGTTACTGTGATCGCTGGTCCTATATATACTGGAATTATGACACACAATACACTATGTATGACACATATAATGGGTTACTGTGATCGCTGGTCCTATATATGCTGGAATTATGACACACAATACACTATGTATGACACATATAATGGGTTACTGTGATCGCTGGTCCTGTATATTCTGGAATTATTACACACAATACACTATGTATGACACATATAATGGTTACTGTGATCACTGGTCCTGTATATGCTGGATATATGACACACAATACACTATGTATGACACATATAATGGGTTACTGTGATCACTGGTCCTATATATGCTGGAATTATGACACACAATACACTATGTATGACACATATAATGGGTTACTGTGATCACTGGTCCAATATATGCTGGAATTATGACACACAATACACTATGTATGACACATATAATGGGTTACTGTGATCGCTGGTCCTGTATATTCTGGAATTATGACACACAATACACTATGTATGACACATATAATGAGTTACTGTGATCACTGGTCCTATATATGCTGGAATTATGACACACAATACACTATGTATGACACATATAATGGGTTACTGTGATCGCTGGTCCTGTATATTCTGGAATTATTACACACAATACACTATGTATGACACATATAATGGGTTACTGTGATCGCTGGTCCTGTATATTCTGGAATTATGACACACAATACACTATGTATGACACATATAATGGGTTACTGTGATCACTGGTCCTATATATGCTGGAATTATGACACACAATACACTATGTATGACACATATAATGGGTTACTGTGATCGCTGGTCCTGTATATTCTGGAATTATGACACACAATACACTATGTATGACACATATAATGGTTACTGTGATCACTGGTCCTATATATGCTGGAATTATGACACACAATACACTATGTATGACACATATAATGGGTTACTGTGATCGCTGGTCCTGTATATGCTGGATATATGACACACAATACACTATGTATGACACATATAATGGGTTACTGTGATCGCTGGTCCTGTATATTCTGGAATTATTACACACAATACACTATGTATGACACATATAATGGGTTACTGTGATCACTGGTCCTATATATGCTGGAATTATGACACACAATACACTATGTATGACACATATAATGGGTTACTGTGATCGCTGGTCCTGTATATTCTGGAATTATGACACACAATACACTATGTATGACACATATAATGGTTACTGTGATCACTGGTCCTATATATGCTGGAATTATGACACACAATACACTATGTATGACACATATAATGGGTTACTGTGATCGCTGGTCCTGTATATTCTGGAATTATGACACACAATACACTCTGTATGACACATATAATGGGTTACTGTGATCGCTGGTCCTGTATATTCTGGAATTATGACACACAATACACTCTGTATGACACATATAATGGGTTACTGTGATCACTGGTCCTCTATATTCTGGAATTATGACACACAATACACTATGTATGACACATATAATGGGTTACTGTGATCACTGGTCCTCTATATTCTGGAATTATGACACACAATACACTATGTATGACACATATAATGGGTTACTGTGATCCCTGGTCCTGTATATGCTGGATATATGACACACAATACACTATGTATGACACATATAATGGGTTACTGTGATCACTGGTCCTATATATGCTGGAATTATGACACACAATACACTATGTATGACACATATAATGGGTTACTGTGATCGCTGGTCCTGTATATTCTGGAATTATGACACACAATACACTATGTATGACACATATAATGAGTTACTGTGATCACTGGTCCTATATATGCTGGAATTATGACACACAATACACTATGTATGACACATATAATGGGTTACTGTGATCGCTGGTCCTGTATATTCTGGAATTATTACACACAATACACTATGTATGACACATATAATGGGTTACTGTGATCACTGGTCCTATATATGCTGGAATTATGACACACAATACACTATGTATGACACATATAATGGGTTACTGTGATCGCTGGTCCTGTATATTCTGGAATTATGACACACAATACACTATGTATGACACATATAATGGTTACTGTGATCACTGGTCCTATATATGCTGGAATTATGACACACAATACACTATGTATGACACATATAATGGGTTACTGTGATCGCTGGTCCTGTATATTCTGGAATTATGACACACAATACACTCTGTATGACACATATAATGGGTTACTGTGATCGCTGGTCCTGTATATTCTGGAATTATGACACACAATACACTATGTATGACACATATAATGGGTTACTGTGATCACTGGTCCTATATATGCTGGAATTATGACACACAATACACTATGTATGACACATATAATGGGTTACTGTGATCACTGGTCCTGTATATGCTGGAATTATGACACACAATACACTATGTATGACACATATAATGGGTTACTGTGATCACTGGTCCTGTATATGCTGGAATTATGACACACAATACACTATGTATGACACATATAATGGGTTACTGTGATCACTGGTCCTCTATATGCTGGAATTATGACACACAATACACTATGTATGACACATATAATGGGTTACTGTGATCGCTGGTCCTGTATATGCTGGATACATGACACACAATACACTATGTATGACACATATAATGGGTAACTGTGATCACTGGTCCTATATATGCTGGAATTATGACACACAATACACTATGTATGACAGATATAATGGGTTACTGTGATCACTGGTCCTGTATATGCTTGAATTATGACACACAGTACACTATGTATGACACATATAATGGTTACTGTGATCACTGGTCCTCTATATGCTGGAATTATGACACAATACACTATGTATGACACATATAATGTGTTACTGTGATCACTGGTCCTGTATATGCTGGAATTATGACACACAATACACTATGTATGACACATATAATGGGTTACTTTGATCACTGGTCCTGTATATTCTGGAATTATGACACACAATACACTATGTATGACACATATAATGGGTTACTGTGATCGCTGGTCCTATATATACTGGAATTATGACACACAATACACTATGTATGACACATGTAATGGGTTACTGTGATCGCTGGTCCTATATATGCTGGAATTATGACACACAATACACTATGTATGACACATATAATGGGTTACTGTGATCACTGGTCCTGTATATGCTGGAATTATGACACACAATACACTATGTATGACACATATAATGGTTACTGTGATCACTGGTCCTATATATGCTGGAATTATGACACACAATACACTATGTATGACACATATAATGGGTTACTGTGATCGCTGGTCCTGTATATTCTGGAATTATGACACACAATACACTATGTATGACACATATAATGGGTTACTGTGATCGCTGGTCCTATATATGCTGGAATTATGACACACAATACACTATGTATGACACATATAATGGGTTACTGTGATCACTGGTCCTGTATATGCTGGAATTATGACACAATAGACTATGTATGACACATATAATGGGTTACTGTGATCGCTGGTCCTGTATATTCTGGAATTATTACACACAATACACTATGTATGACACATATAATGGTTACTGTGATCACTGGTCCTGTATATGCTGGATATATGACACACAATACACTATGTATGACACATATAATGGGTTACTGTGATCACTGGTCCTATATATGCTGGAATTATGACACACAATACACTATGTATGACACATATAATGGGTTACTGTGATCACTGGTCCTGTATATGCTGGAATTATGACACACAATACACTATGTATGACACATATAATGGGTTACTGTGATCACTGGTCCTATATATGCTGGAATTATGACACACAATACACTATGTATGACACATATAATGGGTTACTGTGATCGCTGGTCCTGTATATTCTGGAATTATGACACACAATACACTATGTATGACACATATAATGAGTTACTGTGATCACTGGTCCTATATATGCTGGAATTATGACACACAATACACTATGTATGACACATATAATGGGTTACTGTGATCGCTGGTCCTGTATATTCTGGAATTATTACACACAATACACTATGTATGACACATATAATGGGTTACTGTGATCACTGGTCCTATATATGCTGGAATTATGACACACAATACACTATGTATGACACATATAATGGGTTACTGTGATCGCTGGTCCTGTATATTCTGGAATTATGACACACAATACACTATGTATGACACATATAATGGTTACTGTGATCACTGGTCCTATATATGCTGGAATTATGACACACAATACACTATGTATGACACATATAATGGGTTACTGTGATCGCTGGTCCTGTATATTCTGGAATTATGACACACAATACACTATGTATGACACATATAATGGTTACTGTGATCACTGGTCCTATATATGCTGGAATTATGACACACAATACACTATGTATGACACATATAATGGGTTACTGTGATCACTGGTCCTCTATATTCTGGAATTATGACACACAATACACTCTGTATGACACATATAATGGGTTACTGTGATCGCTGGTCCTGTATATTCTGGAATTATGACACACAATACACTCTGTATGACACATATAATGGGTTACTGTGATCACTGGTCCTCTATATTCTGGAATGATGACACACAATACACTATGTATGACACATATAATGGGTTACTATGATCACTGGTCCTGTATATGCTGGATATATGACACACAATACACTATGTATGACACATATAATGGGTTACTGTGATCACTGGTCCTGTATATGCTGGAATTATCACACACAATACACTATGTATGACACATATAATGGGTTACTGTGATCACTGGTCCAATATATGCTGGAATTATGACACACAATACACTATGTATGACACATATAATGGGTTACTGTGATCACTGGTCCTGTATATGCTGGAATTATGACACACAATACACTATGTATGACACATATAATGGGTTACTGTGATCACTGGTCCTGTATATGCTGGAATTATGACACACAATACACTATGTATGACACATATAATGGGTTACTGTGATCACTGGTCCTCTATATGCTGGAATTATGACACACAATACACTATGTATGACACATATAATGGGTTACTGTGATCACTGGTCCTGTATATGCTGGAATTATGACACACAATACACTATGTATGACACATATAATGGGTTACTGTGATCGCTGGTCCTGTATATGCTGGAATTATGACACACAATACACTATGTATGACACATATAATGGTTACTGTGATCACTGGTCCTCTATATGCTGGAATTATGACACAATACACTATGTATGACACATATAATGTGTTACTGTGATCACTGGTCCTGTATATGCTGGAATTATGACACACAATACACTATGTATGACACATATAATGTGTTACTGTGATCACTGGTCCTGTATATGCTGGAATTAGGACACACAATACACTATGTATGACACATATAATGGTTACTGTGATCACTGGTCCTCTATATGCTGGAATTATGACACACAATACACTATGTATGACACATATAATGGGTTACTGTGATCACTGGTCCTATATATGCTGGAATTATGACACACAATACACTATGTATGACAGATATAATGGGTTACTGTGATCACTGGTCCTATATATGCTGGAATTATGACACACAATACACTATGTATGAAACATATAATGGGTTACTGTGATCACTGGTCCTATATATGCTGGAATTATGACACACAAAACACTATGTATGACAGATATAATGGGTTACTGTGATCACTGGTCCTGTATATGCTGGAATTATGACACACAATACACTATGTATGACACATATAATGGGTTACTGTGATCACTGGTCCTATATATGCTGGAATTATGACACATAATACACTATGTATGAAACATATAATGGGTTACTGTGATCACTGGTCCTATATATGCTGGAATTATGACACACAATACACTATGTATGACAGATATAATGGGTTACTGTGATCACTGGTCCTGTATATGCTGGAATTATGACACACAGTACACTCTGTATGACACATATAATGGGTTACTGTGATCACTGGTCCTATATATGCTGGAATTATGACACACAGTACACTATGTATGACACATATAATGGGTTACTGTGATCACTGGTCCTGTATATGCTGGAATTATCACACACAATACACTATGTATGACACATATAATGGGTTACTGTGATCACTGGTCCTGTATATGCTGGAATTATCACACACAATACACTATGTATGACACATATAATGGGTTACTGTGATCACTGGTCCTGTATATTCTGGAATTATGACACACAATACACTATGTATGACACATATAATGGGTTACTGTGATCACTGGTCCTATATATGCTGGAATTATGACACACAATACACTATGTATGACACATATAATGGGTTACTGTGATCGCTGGTCCTGTATATTCTGGAATTATGACACACAATACACTATGTATGACACATATAATGGGTTACTGTGATCACTGGTCCTGTATATGCTGGAATTATGACACACAATACACTATGTATGACACACATATAATGGGTTACTGTGATCGCTGGTCCTGTATATGCTGGAATTATGACACACAATACCCTATGTATGACACATATAATGGTTACTGTGATCACTGGTCCTGTATATGCTGGAATTATGACACACAATACACTATGTAAGACACATATAATGGGTTACTGTGATCACTGGTCCTATATATGCTGGAATTATGACACACAATACACTATGTATGACACATATAATGGGTTACTGTGATCGCTGGTCCTGTATATGCTGGAATTATGACACACACAATACACTATGTATGACACATATAATGGGTTACTGTGATCACTGGTCCTCTATATGCTGGAATTATGACACACAATACACTAGGTATGACACATATAATGGGTTACTGTGATCACTGGTCCTGTATATGCTGGAATTATGACACAATACACTATGTATGACACATATAATGGGTTACTGTGATCACTGGTCCTGTATATGCTGGAATTATGACACACAATACACTATGTATGACACACATATAATGGGTTACTGTGATCGCTGGTCCTGTATATGCTGGAATTATGACACACAATACACTATGTATGACACATATAATGGGTTACTGTGATCACTGGTCCTATATATGCTGGAATTATGACACACAATACACTATGTATGACACATATAATGGGTTACTGTGATCACTGGTCCTCTATATGTTGGAATTATGACACACAATACACTAGGTATGACACATATAATGGGTTACTGTGATCACTGGTCCTGTATATGCTGGAATTATGACACAATACACTATGTATGACACATATAATGGGTTACTGTGATCACTGGTCCTGTATATGCTGGAATTATGACACACAATACACTATGTATGACACACATATAATGGGTTACTGTGATCGCTGGTCCTGTATATGCTGGAATTATGACACACAATACACTATGTATGACACATATAATGGGTTACTGTGATCACTGGTCCTATATATGCTGGAATTATGACACACAATACACTATGTATGACACATATAATGAGTTACTGTGATCACTGGTCCTATATATGCTGGAATTATGACACACAATACACTATGTATGACACATATAATGGGTTACTGTGATCACTGGTCCTGTATATGCTGTAATTATGACACACAATACACTATGTATGACACATATAATGGGTTACTGTGATCACTGGTCCTGTATATGCTGGAATTATGACACAAAATACACTATGTATGACACATATAATGGGTTACTGTGATCACTGGTCCTGTATATGCTGGAATTATGACACACAATACCCTATGTATGACACATATAATGGTTACTGTGATCACTGGTCCTGTATATGCTGGAATTATGACACACTACACTATGTATGACACATATAATGGGTTACTGTGATCACTGGTCCTATATATGCTGGAATTATGACACACAATACACTATGTATGACACATAATGAGTTACTGTGATCACTGGTCCTCTATATGCTGGAATTATGACACACAATACACTATGTATGACACATATAGTGGGTTACTGTGATCGCTGGTCCTATATATGCTGGAATTATGACACACAATACACTATGTATGACACATATAATGAGTTACTGTGATCACTGGTCCTATATATGCTGGTATTATGACACACAATACACTATGTATGACACATATAGTGGGTTACTGTGATCGCTGGTCCTATATATGCTGGAATTATGACACACAATACACTATGTATGACACATATAATGGGTTACTGTGATCACTGGTCCTGTATATGCTGAAATTATGACACACAATACACTATGTATGACACATATAATGGGTTACTGTGATCACTGGTCCTGTATATGCTGGAATTATGACACACAATACACTATGTATGACACATATAATGGGTTACTGTGATCACTGGTCCTATATATGCTGGAATTATGACACACAATACACTATGTATGACACATATAATGGGTTACTGTGATCACTGGTCCTGTATATGCTGGAATTATGACACACAATACACTATGTATGACACATATAATGGGTTACTGTGATCACTGGTCCTGTATATGCTGGAATTATGACACACAATACACTATGTATGACACATATAATGGGTTACTGTGATCGCTGGTCCTGTATATGCTGGAATTATGACACACAATACACTATGTATGACACATATACTGGGTTACTGTGATCACTGGTCCTATATATGCTGGAATTATGACACACAATACACTATGTATGACACATATAATGAGTTACTGTGATCGCTGGTCCTATATATGCTGGAATTATGACACACAATACACTATGTATGACACATATAGTGGGTTACTGTGATCGCTGGTCCTATATATGCTGGAATTATGACACACAATACACTATGTATGACACATATAATGGGTTACTGTGATCGCTGGTCCTGTATATTCTGGAATTATGACACACAATACACTATGTATGACACATATAATGGGTTACTGTGATCGCTGGTCCTATATATGCTGGAATTATGACACACAATACACTATGTATGACACATATAATGGGTTACTGTGATCACTGGTCCTGTATATGCTGGAATTATGACACAATAGACTATGTATGACACATATAATGGGTTACTGTGATCGCTGGTCCTGTATATTCTGGAATTATTACACACAATACACTATGTATGACACATATAATGGTTACTGTGATCACTGGTCCTGTATATGCTGGATATATGACACACAATACACTATGTATGACACATATAATGGGTTACTGTGATCACTGGTCCTATATATGCTGGAATTATGACACACAATACACTATGTATGACACATATAATGGGTTACTGTGATCACTGGTCCTGTATATGCTGGAATTATGACACACAATACACTATGTATGACACATATAATGGGTTACTGTGATCACTGGTCCTATATATGCTGGAATTATGACACACAATACACTATGTATGACACATATAATGGGTTACTGTGATCGCTGGTCCTGTATATTCTGGAATTATGACACACAATACACTATGTATGACACATATAATGAGTTACTGTGATCACTGGTCCTATATATGCTGGAATTATGACACACAATACACTATGTATGACACATATAATGGGTTACTGTGATCGCTGGTCCTGTATATTCTGGAATTATTACACACAATACACTATGTATGACACATATAATGGGTTACTGTGATCACTGGTCCTATATATGCTGGAATTATGACACACAATACACTATGTATGACACATATAATGGGTTACTGTGATCGCTGGTCCTGTATATTCTGGAATTATGACACACAATACACTATGTATGACACATATAATGGTTACTGTGATCACTGGTCCTATATATGCTGGAATTATGACACACAATACACTATGTATGACACATATAATGGGTTACTGTGATCGCTGGTCCTGTATATTCTGGAATTATGACACACAATACACTATGTATGACACATATAATGGTTACTGTGATCACTGGTCCTATATATGCTGGAATTATGACACACAATACACTATGTATGACACATATAATGGGTTACTGTGATCACTGGTCCTCTATATTCTGGAATTATGACACACAATACACTCTGTATGACACATATAATGGGTTACTGTGATCGCTGGTCCTGTATATTCTGGAATTATGACACACAATACACTCTGTATGACACATATAATGGGTTACTGTGATCACTGGTCCTCTATATTCTGGAATGATGACACACAATACACTATGTATGACACATATAATGGGTTACTATGATCACTGGTCCTGTATATGCTGGATATATGACACACAATACACTATGTATGACACATATAATGGGTTACTGTGATCACTGGTCCTGTATATGCTGGAATTATCACACACAATACACTATGTATGACACATATAATGGGTTACTGTGATCACTGGTCCAATATATGCTGGAATTATGACACACAATACACTATGTATGACACATATAATGGGTTACTGTGATCACTGGTCCTGTATATGCTGGAATTATGACACACAATACACTATGTATGACACATATAATGGGTTACTGTGATCACTGGTCCTGTATATGCTGGAATTATGACACACAATACACTATGTATGACACATATAATGGGTTACTGTGATCACTGGTCCTCTATATGCTGGAATTATGACACACAATACACTATGTATGACACATATAATGGGTTACTGTGATCACTGGTCCTGTATATGCTGGAATTATGACACACAATACACTATGTATGACACATATAATGGGTTACTGTGATCGCTGGTCCTGTATATGCTGGAATTATGACACACAATACACTATGTATGACACATATAATGGTTACTGTGATCACTGGTCCTCTATATGCTGGAATTATGACACAATACACTATGTATGACACATATAATGTGTTACTGTGATCACTGGTCCTGTATATGCTGGAATTATGACACACAATACACTATGTATGACACATATAATGTGTTACTGTGATCACTGGTCCTGTATATGCTGGAATTAGGACACACAATACACTATGTATGACACATATAATGGTTACTGTGATCACTGGTCCTCTATATGCTGGAATTATGACACACAATACACTATGTATGACACATATAATGGGTTACTGTGATCACTGGTCCTATATATGCTGGAATTATGACACACAATACACTATGTATGACAGATATAATGGGTTACTGTGATCACTGGTCCTATATATGCTGGAATTATGACACACAATACACTATGTATGAAACATATAATGGGTTACTGTGATCACTGGTCCTATATATGCTGGAATTATGACACACAAAACACTATGTATGACAGATATAATGGGTTACTGTGATCACTGGTCCTGTATATGCTGGAATTATGACACACAATACACTATGTATGACACATATAATGGGTTACTGTGATCACTGGTCCTATATATTCTGGAATTATGACACATAATACACTATGTATGAAACATATAATGGGTTACTGTGATCACTGGTCCTATATATGCTGGAATTATGACACACAATACACTATGTATGACAGATATAATGGGTTACTGTGATCACTGGTCCTGTATATGCTGGAATTATGACACACAGTACACTCTGTATGACACATATAATGGGTTACTGTGATCACTGGTCCTATATATGCTGGAATTATGACACACAGTACACTATGTATGACACATATAATGGGTTACTGTGATCACTGGTCCTGTATATGCTGGAATTATCACACACAATACACTATGTATGACACATATAATGGGTTACTGTGATCACTGGTCCTGTATATGCTGGAATTATCACACACAATACACTATGTATGACACATATAATGGGTTACTGTGATCACTGGTCCTGTATATTCTGGAATTATGACACACAATACACTATGTATGACACATATAATGGGTTACTGTGATCACTGGTCCTATATATGCTGGAATTATGACACACAATACACTATGTATGACACATATAATGGGTTACTGTGATCGCTGGTCCTGTATATTCTGGAATTATGACACACAATACACTATGTATGACACATATAATGGGTTACTGTGATCACTGGTCCTGTATATGCTGGAATTATGACACACAATACACTATGTATGACACACATATAATGGGTTACTGTGATCGCTGGTCCTGTATATGCTGGAATTATGACACACAATACCCTATGTATGACACATATAATGGTTACTGTGATCACTGGTCCTGTATATGCTGGAATTATGACACACAATACACTATGTAAGACACATATAATGGGTTACTGTGATCACTGGTCCTATATATGCTGGAATTATGACACACAATACACTATGTATGACACATATAATGGGTTACTGTGATCGCTGGTCCTGTATATGCTGGAATTATGACACACACAATACACTATGTATGACACATATAATGGGTTACTGTGATCACTGGTCCTCTATATGCTGGAATTATGACACACAATACACTAGGTATGACACATATAATGGGTTACTGTGATCACTGGTCCTGTATATGCTGGAATTATGACACAATACACTATGTATGACACATATAATGGGTTACTGTGATCACTGGTCCTGTATATGCTGGAATTATGACACACAATACACTATGTATGACACACATATAATGGGTTACTGTGATCGCTGGTCCTGTATATGCTGGAATTATGACACACAATACACTATGTATGACACATATAATGGGTTACTGTGATCACTGGTCCTATATATGCTGGAATTATGACACACAATACACTATGTATGACACATATAATGGGTTACTGTGATCACTGGTCCTCTATATGTTGGAATTATGACACACAATACACTAGGTATGACACATATAATGGGTTACTGTGATCACTGGTCCTGTATATGCTGGAATTATGACACAATACACTATGTATGACACATATAATGGGTTACTGTGATCACTGGTCCTGTATATGCTGGAATTATGACACACAATACACTATGTATGACACACATATAATGGGTTACTGTGATCGCTGGTCCTGTATATGCTGGAATTATGACACACAATACACTATGTATGACACATATAATGGGTTACTGTGATCACTGGTCCTATATATGCTGGAATTATGACACACAATACACTATGTATGACACATATAATGAGTTACTGTGATCACTGGTCCTATATATGCTGGAATTATGACACACAATACACTATGTATGACACATATAATGGGTTACTGTGATCACTGGTCCTGTATATGCTGTAATTATGACACACAATACACTATGTATGACACATATAATGGGTTACTGTGATCACTGGTCCTGTATATGCTGGAATTATGACACAAAATACACTATGTATGACACATATAATGGGTTACTGTGATCACTGGTCCTGTATATGCTGGAATTATGACACACAATACCCTATGTATGACACATATAATGGTTACTGTGATCACTGGTCCTGTATATGCTGGAATTATGACACACTACACTATGTATGACACATATAATGGGTTACTGTGATCACTGGTCCTATATATGCTGGAATTATGACACACAATACACTATGTATGACACATAATGAGTTACTGTGATCACTGGTCCTCTATATGCTGGAATTATGACACACAATACACTATGTATGACACATATAGTGGGTTACTGTGATCGCTGGTCCTATATATGCTGGAATTATGACACACAATACACTATGTATGACACATATAATGAGTTACTGTGATCACTGGTCCTATATATGCTGGTATTATGACACACAATACACTATGTATGACACATATAGTGGGTTACTGTGATCGCTGGTCCTATATATGCTGGAATTATGACACACAATACACTATGTATGACACATATAATGGGTTACTGTGATCACTGGTCCTGTATATGCTGAAATTATGACACACAATACACTATGTATGACACATATAATGGGTTACTGTGATCACTGGTCCTGTATATGCTGGAATTATGACACACAATACACTATGTATGACACATATAATGGGTTACTGTGATCACTGGTCCTATATATGCTGGAATTATGACACACAATACACTATGTATGACACATATAATGGGTTACTGTGATCACTGGTCCTGTATATGCTGGAATTATGACACACAATACACTATGTATGACACATATAATGGGTTACTGTGATCACTGGTCCTGTATATGCTGGAATTATGACACACAATACACTATGTATGACACATATAATGGGTTACTGTGATCGCTGGTCCTGTATATGCTGGAATTATGACACACAATACACTATGTATGACACATATACTGGGTTACTGTGATCACTGGTCCTATATATGCTGGAATTATGACACACAATACACTATGTATGACACATATAATGAGTTACTGTGATCGCTGGTCCTATATATGCTGGAATTATGACACACAATACACTATGTATGACACATATAGTGGGTTACTGTGATCGCTGGTCCTGTGTTTGCTGGAATTATGACACACAATACACTATGTATGACACATATAATGGGTTACTGTGATCACTGGTCCTATATATGCTGGAATTATGACACACAATACACTATGTATGACACATATAATGAGTTACTGTGATCACTGGTCCTATATATGCTGGAATTATGACACAGAATACACTTTGTATGACACATATAATGGGTTACTGTGATCACTGGTCCTGTATATGCTGCAATTATGACACACAATACACTATGTATGACACATAATGGGTTACTGTGATCACTGGTCCTGTATATGCTGGAATTATGACACACAATACACTATGTATGACACATTTAATTGGTTACTGTGATCACTGGTCCTATATATGCTGGAATTATGACACACAATACACTATGTATGACACATATAATGAGTTACTGTGATCACTGGTCCTATATATGCTGGAATTATGACACACAATACACTATGTATGACACATATAATGGGTTACTGTGATCACTGGTCCTGTATATGCTGGAATTATTACACACAATACACTATGTATGACACATATAATGGGTTACTGTGATCACTGGTCCTATATATGCTGGAATTATGACACACAATACACTATGTATGACACATAATGAGTTACTGTGATCACTGGTCCTCTATATGCTGGAATTATGACACACAATACACTATGTATGACACATATAGTGGGTTACTGTGATCGCTGGTCCTATATATATGCTGGAATTATGACACACAATACACTATGTATGACACATATAATGAGTTACTGTGATCACTGGTCCTATATATGCTGGTATTATGACACACAATACACTATGTATGACACATATAGTGGGTTACTGTGATCGCTGGTCCTATATATGCTGGAATTATGACACACAATACACTATGTATGACACATATAATGGGTTACTGTGATCACTGGTCCTGTATATGCTGAAATTATGACACACAATACACTATGTATGACACATATAATGGGTTACTGTGATCACTGGTCCTGTATATGCTGGAATTATGACACACAATACACTATGTATGACACATATAATGGGTTACTGTGATCACTGGTCCTATATATGCTGGAATTATGACACACAATACACTATGTATGACACATATAATGGGTTACTGTGATCACTGGTCCTGTATATGCTGGAATTATGACACACAATACACTATGTATGACACATATAATGGGTTACTGTGATCACTGGTCCTGTATATGCTGGAATTATGACACACAATACACTATGTATGACACATATAATGGGTTACTGTGATCGCTGGTCCTGTATATGCTGGAATTATGACACACAATACACTATGTATGACACATATACTGGGTTACTGTGATCACTGGTCCTATATATGCTGGAATTATGACACACAATACACTATGTATGACACATATAATGAGTTACTGTGATCGCTGGTCCTATATATGCTGGAATTATGACACACAATACACTATGTATGACACATATAGTGGGTTACTGTGATCGCTGGTCCTGTGTTTGCTGGAATTATGACACACAATACACTATGTATGACACATATAATGGGTTACTGTGATCACTGGTCCTATATATGCTGGAATTATGACACACAATACACTATGTATGACACATATAATGAGTTACTGTGATCACTGGTCCTATATATGCTGGAATTATGACACAGAATACACTTTGTATGACACATATAATGGGTTACTGTGATCACTGGTCCTGTATATGCTGCAATTATGACACACAATACACTATGTATGACACATAATGGGTTACTGTGATCACTGGTCCTGTATATGCTGGAATTATGACACACAATACACTATGTATGACTCATATAATGGGTTACTGTGATCACTGGTCCTGTATATGCTGGAATTATGACACACAATACACTATGTATGACACATTTAATTGGTTACTGTGATCACTGGTCCTATATATGCTGGAATTATGACACACAATACACTATGTATGACACATATAATGAGTTACTGTGATCACTGGTCCTATATATGCTGGAATTATGACACACAATACACTATGTATGACACATATAATGGGTTACTGTGATCACTGGTCCTGTATATGCTGGAATTATTACACACAATACACTATGTATGACACATATAATGGGTTACTGTGATCACTGGTCCTATATATGCTGGAATTATGACACACAATACACTATGTATGACACATATAATGGGTTACTGTGATCACTGGTCCTATATATGCTGGAATTATGACACACAATACACTATGTATGACACACATAATGGGTTACTGTGATGACTGGTCCTATATATGCTGGAATTATGACACACAATACACTATGTATGACAGATATAATGGGTTACTGTGATCACTGGTCCTATATATGCTGGAATTATGACACACAATACACTATGTATGACACATATAATTGGTTACTGTGATCACTGGTCCTATATATGCTGGAATTATGACACACAATACACTATGTATGACACATATAATGGGTTACTGTGATCACTGGTCCTGTATATGCTGGAATTATGACACACAATACACTATGTATGACACATATAATGGGTTACTGTGATCACTGGTCCTATATATGCTGGAATTATGACACACAATACACTATGTATGACAAATATAATGGGTTACTGTGATCACTGGTCCTATATATGCTGGAATTATGACACACAATACACTATGTATGACAGATATAATGGGTTACTGTGATGACTGGTCCTATATATGCTGGAATTATGACACACAATACACTATGTATGACACATATAATGAGTTACTGTGATCACTGGTCCTATATATGCTGGAATTATGACACACAATACACTATGTATGACACATATAGTGGGTTACTGTGATCGCTGGTCCTGTGTATGCTGGAATTATGACACACAATACACTATGTATGACACATATAATGGGTTACTGTGATCACTGGTCCTATATATGCTGGAATTATGACACTCAATACACTATGTATGACATATATAATGGGTTGCTGTGATCACTGGTCCTGTATATGCTGGAATTATGACACACTGGAATTATGACACACAATACACTATGTATGACACATATAATGGGTTACTGTGATTGCTGGTCCTGTATATGCTGGATTTAATACACACAATACTCTATGTATGACACATATAATGGGTTGCTGTGATCACTGGTCCTGTATATGCTGGATATATGACACACAATACACTATGTAGGACACATATAATGGGTTGCTGTGATCACTGGTCCTGTATATGCTGGAATTATGACACACAATACACTATGTATGACACATATAATGGGTTACTGTGATCACTGGTCCTATATATGCTGGAATTATGACACACAATACACTATGTATGACACATATAATGAGTTACTGTGATCACTGGTCCTATATATGCTGGAATTATGACACACAATACACTATGTATGACACATATAATGGGTTACTGTGATCACTGGTCCTGTATATGCTGGAATTATGACACACAATACACTATGTATGACACATATAATGGGTTACTGTGATCACTGGTCCTATATATGCTGGAATTATGACACACAATACACTATGTATGACATATATAATGGGTTACTGTGATCACTGGTCCTATATATGCTGGAATTATGACACACAATACACTATGTATGACACATATAATGGGTTACTGTGATCACTGGTCCTGTATATGCTGGAATTATGACACACAATACACTATGTATGACACATATAATGGGTTGCTGTGATCACTGGTCCTGTATATGCTGGAATTATGACACACAATACACTATGTATGACACATATAATGGGTTACTGTGATCGCTGGTCCTGTATATGCTGGAATTATGACACACAATACACTATGTATGACACATATAATGGGTTACTGTGATCGCTGGTCCTGTATATGCTGGAATTATGACACACAATACACTAGGTATGACACATATAATGGGTTACTGTGATCACTGGTCCTATATATGCTGGAATTATGACACACAATACACTAGGTATGACACATATAATGGGTTACTGTGATCACTGGTCCTATATATGCTGGAATTATGACACACAATACACTATGTATGACACATATAATGAGTTACTGTGATCGCTGGTCCTGTATATGCTGGAATTATGACACACAATACACTATGTATGACACATATAATGGGTTACTGTGATCACTGGCCATGTATATGCTGGAATTATGACACACAATACACTATGTATGACACATATAATGGGTTACTGTGATCACTGGTCCTGTATATGCTGGAATTATGACACACAATACACTATGTATGACACATATAATGAGTTACTGTGATCACTGGTCCTATATATGCTGGAATTATGACACACAATACACTATGTATGACACATATAATGGGTTACTGTGATCACTGGTCCTGTATATGCTGGAATTATGACACACAATACACTATGTATGACACATATAATGGGTTGCTGTGATCACTGGTCCTGTATATGCTGGAATTATGACACAAAATACACTATGTATGACACATATAATGGGTTACTGTGATCACTGGTCCTGTATATGCTGGAATTATGACACACAATACACTATGTATGACACATTTAATGGGTTGCTGTGATCACTGGTCCTGTATATACTGGAATTATGACACACAATACACTAGGTATGACACATATAATGGGTTACTGTGATCACTGGTCCTATATATGCTGGAATTATGACACACAATACACTAGGTATGACACATATAATGGGTTACTGTGATCACTGGTCCTATATATGCTGGAATTATGACACACAATACACTATGTATGACACATATAATGAGTTACTGTGATCGCTGGTCCTGTATATGCTGGAATTATGACACACAATACACTATGTATGACACATATAATGGGTTACTGTGATCACTGGCCATGTATATGCTGGAATTATGACACACAATACACTATGTATGACACATATAATGGGTTACTGTGATCACTGGTCCTGTATATGCTGGAATTATGACACACAATACACTATGTATGACACATATAATGAGTTACTGTGATCACTGGTCCTATATATGCTGGAATTATGACACACAATACACTATGTATGACACATATAATGGGTTACTGTGATCACTGGTCCTGTATATGCTGGAATTATGACACACAATACACTATGTATGACACATATAATGAGTTACTGTGATCGCTGGTCCTGTATATGCTGGAATTATGACACACAATACACTATGTATGACACATATAATGGGTTACTGTGATCACTGGCCATGTATATGCTGGAATTATGACACACAATACACTATGTATGACACATATAATGGGTTACTGTGATCACTGGTCCTGTATATGCTGGAATTATGACACACAATACACTATGTATGACACATATAATGAGTTACTGTGATCACTGGTCCTATATATGCTGGAATTATGACACACAATACACTATGTATGACACATATAATGGGTTACTGTGATCACTGGTCCTGTATATGCTGGAATTATGACACACAATACACTATGTATGACACATATAATGGGTTACTGTGATCACTGGTCCTGTATATGCTGGAATTATGACACAAAATACACTATGTATGACACATATAATGGGTTACTGTGATCACTGGTCCTGTATATGCTGGAATTATGACACACAATACACTATGTATGACACATATAATGGGTTACTGTGATCGCTGGTCCTGTATATGCTGGAATTATGACACACAATACACTATGTATGACACATATAATGAGTTACTGTAATCACTGGTCCTATATATGCTGGAATTATGACACACAATACACTATGTATGACACATATAATGAGTTACTGTGATCACTGGTCCTATATATGCTGGAATTATGACACACAATACACTATGTATGACACATATAGTGGGTTACTGTGATCACTGATCCTGTATATGCTGGAATTATGACACTCAATACACTATGTATGACACATATAATGGGTTACTGTGATCACTGGTCCTATATATGCTGGAATTATGACACACAATACACTATGTATGACACATATAATGGGTTACTGTGATCACTGGTCCTGTATATGCTGGAATTATGACACACAATACATTATGTTTGACACATATAATGGGTTACTGTGATCACTGGTCCTGTATATGCTGGAATTATGACACACAATACACTATGTATGACACATATAATGGGTTACTGTGATCGCTGGTCCTGTATATGCTGGAATTATGACACACAATACACTATGTATGACACATATAATGGGTTACTGTGATCACTGGTCCTGTATATGCTGGATATATGACACACAATACACTATGTATGACACATATAATGGGTTACTGTGATCACTGGTCCTGTATATGCTGGAATTATGACACACAATACACTATGTATGACACATATAATGGGTTACTGTGATCACTGGTCCTGTATATGCTGGAATTATGACACACAATACACTATGTATGACACATATAATGGGTTACTGTGATCACTGATCCTGTATATGCTGGAATTATGACACACAATACACTATGTATGACACATATAATGGGTTACTGTGATCACTGGTCCTGTATATGCTGGATATATGACACACAATACACTATGTATGACACATATAATGGGTTACTGTGATCGCTGGTCCT
The DNA here is from genome assembly GCA_031769625.1 of Taudactylus pleione. Lineage (NCBI taxonomy): Eukaryota > Metazoa > Chordata > Amphibia > Anura > Myobatrachidae > Taudactylus > Taudactylus pleione. The sequence goes on from JAUIMM010001814.1 coordinate 177,097, forward strand.
GTATATGCTGGAATTATGACACACAATACACTATGTATGACACATATAATGGGTTACTGTGATCACTGGTCCTGTATATGCTGGATATATGACACACAATACACTATGTATGACACATATAATGGGTTACTGTGATCACTGGTCCTGTATATGCTGGAAATATGACACACAATACACTATGTATGACACATTTAATGGGTTGCTGTGATCACTGGTCCTGTATATACTGGAATTATGACACACAATACACTAGGTATGACACATATAATGGGTTACTGTGATCACTGGTCCTGTATATGCTTGAAATACACACAATACACTTTGTAGGACGCTTATTAAAACTGGTTAAGTACTAATTCTGCCCTCTTCATTGGCAGGCCATACTCGCTCTAAAATTAAGCATTTGGAAACCCCCCTCTGGAAATCCTGCTTTTGCCACTGTATATCTAGACGCCTGTCATTTTCCCGACGCCAGGAGACAGTCGCCCTGCATCCCGATTGAAGGGATGCTGGGTGCCGCGAGCGGACAGCCGCGGGGGGAGGGTTAGGTTTAGGGCACCCAGGGGGGACTTAGGGTTAGGCACCCCCATGGGAAGGTTAGGGTTAGGCTAGGGGGAGGGAGGGTTAGACACTTACAGGGGGGGATTAGGTTTAGGCACTTGGGGGGGAGGTTAGGGTTAGGCACCCCTAAGGGGGGTTAGGTTAGATTTTACTTACTTACTTACGGACGATCGGGATTTCCAGCGCTGTTGGGCTCCGGATGCAGGGGTCTCTGCTTCTCAAACAAAAAAATGGCAGCTGCTCAATCAGTCTGATAGTACTTTTCAGGTGCATGAAAGGGAGGGGTCATACCAACTAGAAAAGAGAGGGGGGTTTAACCCCTTATTGTTCCTCAGCACACTGAATTGTACCAGCAACAATATATGAAGACTACATGGTAATCGAAATCAGAGATATTAGTTGCATGCATTTGCAAATACATGGGAAGCTGCTAGGTCTCGACACGGCTTCTCTGTCACTAGCAGTCCCTAACACTAAGGGGTTCACGTCTGGGGCGCAGGGCAGGTGCCTTTTTTTTGTTTTGATTATATAGTGATTATGGGTATACGGTATAGTGATTATATACTAGTGATTATATAGTGATTATGGGTATACGTTATAGTGATTATATAGTGATTATGGGTATACGTTATAGTGATTATATACTAGTGATTACATAGTAATTATGGGTATACGTTATAGTGATTATATAGTGATTATGGGTATACGTTATAGTGATTCAATACTAGTGATTATATAGTGATTATGGGTATACGTTATAGTGATGATATACTAGTGATTATATAGTAATTATGGGTATACGTTATAATGATTATATACTAGTGATTACATAGTGATTATGGGTATACGTTATAGTGATTATATACTAGTGATTACATAGTGATTATGGGTATACGTTATAGTGATTATATACTAGTGATTACATAGTGATTATGGGTATACGTTATAGTGATTATAATCACTATAACGTATACCCATGATCACTATATAATCACTAGTATATAATCACTATAACATATACCCATAATTACTATATAATCACTAGTATATAATCACTATAACATATACCCATGATCACTATATAATCACTAGTATATAATCACTATAACGTATACCCATAATCACTATATAATCACTAGTATTGAATCACTATAACGTATACCCATAATCACTATATAATCACTAGTATATAATCACTATAACGTATACCCATAATCACTATATAATCACTATAACGTATACCCATAATCACTATATAATCACTATAACGTATACCTATAATCACTATATAATCACTATATAATCACTAGTATATAATCACTATAACGTATACCCATAATCACTATATAATCACTATATAATCACTAGTATATAATCACTATACCGTATACCCATAATCACTATATAATCACTATAACGTATACCTATAATCACTATATAATCACTATATAATCACTAGTATATAATCACTATAACGTATACCCATAATCACTATATAATCACTAGTATATAATCACTATAACATATACCCATAATCACTATATAATCACTAGTATATAATCACTATAACATATACCCATAATCACTATATAATCACTAGTATATAATCACTATAACATATACCCATAATCACTATATAATCACTAGTATTGAATAGGGATGAGCGGGTTCGGTTCCCTGAGAACCGAACCCACCCGAACTTCGGGGATCCGGGGCGATCCGAGCCCAAGCTCGGATCTCCCTGTCTGCCCCGGATCCCTCTCCCGAGGCAAAACCTCGAGATCTGCTGTCGGATCTCGAGGTTTTGCCTCGAGCGGCCATTTAAAAAAAAATGCCTTTGCCTTTAATGGGCAAAGTGCTGATTGGCTGACAGAGCCGTCTGTCACGGCTCTCAGCCAATCAGCATTATGGTGCTCATTTGCATGTAGCACGGACTCGTGAGATCCGTGCTACATGCATCTGTGTGATTGACAGTGACACAGAGCACAGATGGGTCAGTGAGACCCGTCTGTGCTGCTGTGTATTTCAATGACACAGATGCACGCACGGACCAGGAGATCCGTGCTACTTGCATCTGTGTCATTGACACAGAGCACTAACGGGTCCGTGAGACCCGTCTGTGCTGCTGTGGTAAATAAAAAAAAAAAAACCTGTGTAAAAAGAGAAAAAAATGGCGTCCTCCCCCCCAAAAAAAGAGCAACCAGCCCCGGGCATTAGTGACCCAGTGCTGGGTGTGCTTAAATACAGGGGACAAACGACATAGGGGTCCCCTGTACTTAAACACAACCAGCACCGGGCTAGTCAGAACCAGAGCTGGTTGCCAAAATACGGGGGACAAACGACGTAGGGGTCCCCCGTATTCTGCGCAACCAGCTCTGGGCTCTGATCCGGTCCTGGTTCTGGAAATACAGGGGAAAAAAATGAGTAGGGTTCCCCTGTATGTTCCAGAACCAGCACTGGACTTTTTCTAGCGGGGGGCTGATGCCACAGCCAGGGGAGCCCTTTCACCGGGCCCCCCAGCCGCAGCATCAGCCCTGACCGCTAGTCAGCCCAGGCCGGGGATCCCTGGAGAGCTGGGGACCCCCCCAATAAAGGGGTCACCCTCTCCAGGGCACCCCAGGCCCAGGCTGATAGCCCGGGGCTATCCCCGCCACCCCTGGTGGCGGTGGGTGGCGGGTTGATTGTGTGGTGTGGTGTAAATAAAGAATATCAAACATTGTCTTTACAAGTAGAACTGCAAGTCCCAGCAAGCCTGCCCCGCATGCTGGTACTTGGAGAACCACAAGTACCAGCATGCAGGGCATTAAGGGCCCACTAGTACCTGTAGTTCACCTGTAAAAAAATGTTTAAAAAAAACACAGGACACACACACCGTGACAGTATAAGTTTATTAAACATACATACACACACACACACACACACACATGTACACATACTCACCTATGTAACCCTGTAGCATCGGTCCACTTGTCCGGTAAAGTATCCATAGGGGACCTGTGAAAAAAAACATACTCACCATCTCCTATGCGAGGTTCTGTCCTCTTCGTTCCAAAGTAGGCATCCCCGGACTTGGCAAAAAAAAAAAAACGAAAACGCGATCCACGAACTTAGTACCGTTCTATAGAACGGTACTTCCCGAATGAGAGCTTAGCGGCGGGGTATCACCATGGAAACCCCGCTGCTAAGCGTTCATTGGCTGAGAGAGGCCATCTCCCGTCTCTCTCAGCCAATGAACGGCTCCCTCCATTGTAGTCAATGCTGGGAGCCGCAAGGTTATTAAAGTTTACCCTGCGGTTCCCACCATTGACTACAATGGAGGGAGCCGTTCATTGGCTGAGAGACGGGAGATGACCTCTCTCAGCCAATGAACGCTTAGCAGCGGGGTTTCCATGGTGATACCCCGCCGCTAAGCTCTCATTCGGGAAGTACCGTTCTATAGAACGGTACTAAGTTCGTGGATCGCGTTTTCGTTTTTTTTTTTTGCCAAGTCCGGGGATGCCTACTTTGGAACGAAGAGGACAGAACCTCGCATAGGAGATGGTGAGTATGTTTTTTTTCACAGGTCCCCTAGGGATACTTTACCGGACAAGTGGACCGATGCTACAGGGTTACATAGGTGAGTATGTGTACATGTGTGTGTGTGTGTGTGTGTGTATGTATGTTTAATAAACTTATACTGTCACGGTGTGTGTGTCCTGTGTTTTTTTAAACATTTTTTTTACAGGTGAACTACAGGTACTAGTGGGCCCTTAATGCCCTGCATGCTGGTACTTGTGGTTCTCCAAGTACCAGCATGCGGGGCAGGCTAGCTGGGACTTGCAGTTCTACTTGTAAAGACAATGTTTGATATTCTTTATTTACACCACACCACACAATCAACCCGCCACCCACCGCCACCAGGGGTGGCGGGGATAGCCCCGGGCTATCAGCCTGGGCCTGGGGTGCCCTGGAGAGGGTGACCCCTTTATTGGGGGGGTCCCCAGCTCTCCAGGGATCCCCGGCCTGGGCTGACTAGCGGTCAGGGTTGATGCTGCGGCTGGGGGGCCCGGTGAAAGGGCTCCCCTGGCTGTGGCATCAGCCCCCCGCTAGAAAAAGTCCAGTGCTGGTTCTGGAACATACAGGGGAACCCTACTCATTTTTTGTCCCCTATATTTCCAGAACCAGGACCGGATCAGAGCCCAGAGCTGGTTGCGCAGAATACAGGGGACCCCTACGTCGTTTGTCCCCCGTATTTTGGCAACCAGCGCTGGTTCTGACTAGCCCGGTGCTGGTTGTGCTTAAGTACAGGGGACCCCTACGTCGTTTGTCCCCTGTATTTAAGCACACCCAGCACTGGGTTACTAATGCCCGGGGCTGGTTGCTCTTTTTTGGGGGGGTGCACGCCATTTTTTTCTTTTTTTACACAGGTTTTTTTTTTTTTTTTTTACCACAGCAGCACAGACGGGTCTCACGGACCTGTCATTGCTCTGTGCCAATCACACAGATGCATGTAGCACGGATCTCCCGGGTTCGTGCTACATGCAAATGGGCACCATAACGCTGATTGGCTTCCTGTCTGCCACTGCAGTGCCACTCCTAGATGGGCCACGTGTTTGTGCCGCCCCCTTGTGTCGCTTAGCATAGTCATCCAGCTTCCTCGGTACAACCTTTTGGCCTAAAAACAATATTGTGAGGTGTGAGGTGTTCAGAATAGAGTGGAAATGAGTGGAAATTAATGTTATTGGGGTTATTAATAGCGTAGGAACAAAAAAAGGCCCATTTATGTGATTTTAGCGTTTTTTTTTAATTTTTTAAGAAAAAATCCAGATCCAAAACACAAAACCCAGAACCCAAAACACGGAAGGGTGGTTTTGGCAAAACCAATCCAGATCCAAAACACGAAGAAAGATCCAGATCCAAAACCAAAACACAAAACACGAAAAGTGTCCGGTGCACACCCCTAGTATTGAATCACTGTACCGTATACCCATAATCACTATATAATCACTATAACGTATACCTATAATCACTATATAATCACTATATAATCACTAGTATATAATCACTATAACGTATAATCTCCCTCATTTTTATTAGGGTAGAACCGAGCGCTGTGTATTTCTGTTTTTCTTTGTATTTCGTGCATTTTTGAAGCTTTACACTTAGTGCCTGATTCAGATCCTGTCGCTAGATGCGATCGCTCGCTCCCAGCGTATGGAAATTCGGCTAAGTGACATCAAGGCAGCCGCTCGCAGGGCAATTTATAAGCACGCCCGCTATGTCTTGGCGAGCGATCACTTTTTGTTTGTAGACGCCCACCAGCCTGTCTAAAGACGCCCACTTGCATACGTCATCTCCAGGAAGTGCAAGAAAACATTGGAACATCGGGTACCATCGGATGCGATCGCAGCACTTGAGGTTGACTATACCCTGCCGCAAGCACTGCGATCACTTCAGTGTAGATTTCAAGCAAGTGACGCGTCTTATGACGCTGGGTGTTAATTATGCACGCCTCTGAAACGGCGTGGAATTTCTCAGGCACGCCTGTGTTCGCACCTCCACTCCCCCGTTTCCAGTGGCCTGCCCCTGTCACCACCCACAAACGGCCTCTCCTGTCACTCACTCCACTGGGCTGTCTATGCTGGGCGAGCGAGTGTTTCCCCATCGCTCCTATCAGTTTGTGCACGCACAGTACGAAGCGTACGCATGCGCAGATTGAATGCAGCCGCTTGCAATAGGGTCTGAAACAGGCCCTTCGCTTCAAACACATGCTGTTGGTTTGCTGATTGCCTTTGTATAGGAACATTGAACATTAGCACCGGGATTTGAGTAGTTCTTTTCCCTTGTTGTAGCACCCTGATGTTAGACTCAGCTATGCTCTTCACCCTGACGTTAGACTCAGCTATGCTCTTCACCCTGACGTTAGACTCGGCTATGCCCTGCACCCTGACGTTAGACTCGGCTATGCTGTGCACCCTGACGTTGGACTCGGCTATGCTGTGCACCCTGACGTTAGACTCAGCTATGCTCTGCACCCTGATGTTAGACTCAGCTATGCTCTCCACCCTCACATTAGACTCGGCTATGCCCTGCACCCTGACGTTGGACTCGGCTATGCTCTGCACCCTGACGTTAGACTCGGCTATGCTCTGCACCCTGACGTTAGACTCGGCTATGCCCTGCACCCTGACGTTAGACTCGGCTATGCTGTGCACCCTGACGTTGGACTCGGCTATGCTGTGCACTCTGACGTTAGACTCGGCTATGCTCTGCACCCTGACGTCACATTGGTTTGTTACATTACTCTCAGCCATGCTCTGCACCTTGATGCTGAACACTGGCATACTGTTCTGCAGCTATACCCATGTGAGTAGCTCTGTATGACACGTTGGAAGTGTAGTGTGGATTGGGCCGTGGCACCAGCCCTATATAGCAGAGAACGCTGAGGCTCCCAGGAGGAATATTATCAGTCATTCCTGGGCAGTGAGCTGATGCCACCTACAGAACCTTTATCAGCTCCCAGATGAGAAACAGCTGCCTGAGACCAGGAGATTCCCTCCCACGCCTGGAGATCCCTGGGCAGCTCCTGTATGGGAAATATCACCCATGTCAGCACAAAGCAGCTATTACCGCCAGAGGCCAGGAGCGCTGCACTGTCTGCATCTGAGTGGGAGAGTATGCTGGGACTTGTAGTTCCACCGGTTACCTGGGCCCGGCCTATAGTAACAATAGTTATTCCGGAGCCACTCTGTATCAGCACCTACATTCCTGACTCCTGACGTCTCTCCTAATAATAATAATATTAAAAACTATTTAAAAAAAAAAATACTTTATACCAAAGAGAAAGAAAGTGGTGTTCTGGGTAATGCCCGTCTCAGGCGGTGACACAGAACGGGCATCGCAGGGGTGCTGGTGCTGCAGAGATGTAGGTGAGATTCCAGCTGTCAGAATGCCGGTGCCAAAGTCCCGACCTCCGGCATCCCTATTGAGGTTAGGGGGAGGGTTAGGGTTATGCTGCATGGGGGGGGGTTAGGGTTAGGCTGCAGGGGGAGAGGGTTAGGGTTAGGCTGCTGGGGGAGCGGGAGGATTAGAGTTAGGCTGGGGGGGTCGATGGGTTAGGTTGCTGGGGGGGAAGGTTAGGCTGGGGGGGATTAAAGTTGGCTATGGAGAGGGGGAGGGTTAGGCTGCGGGGGGGATGGATGGTTAGAGTTAGGCTGTGAGGGGGGGAGGGTTAGGCTGTAGGAGGGATGGTTAGAGTTAGGCTGCAGGGGGGGAGGGTTAGGCTGCGGGGAGGGGGGAGGATTAGGGATAGGCTGCAGGGGGAGGGTTAGGCTTAGGCTGTGGGGGGGAGGGTTAGGCTTTGGGGAGGGGGAGGGTTAGGCTGCGGGGTGGGTTAGGCTGCAGTGGGGGGGTTAGGCTGCTGGGAGGGTTAGACTACGGGGGGAGGGGGAGGGTTGGGATAGGCTGTAGGAGGGATGGTTAGAGTTAGGCTGCAGGGGGGAGGGTTAGGCTGCAGGAGGAGGGCAAGTTAGAGTTAGGCTGTGGGGAGGGGGAAGGTTAGGCTGCGGGAGAAGGGAGGGTTAGAATTAGGCTGCGAGGGGGGAAGGGTTATGCTGCGGTGAGGGATAATGGTTAGAAATAGGCTGCGGTGGAGGGGTTAGGGTTAGACTGCAGGGAGGAAGGTAAATCGGGCATATGCAGTCTTGAGGGGGGTTAGGTTTCAGGGCTCCCGGGGGGACTTAGGGTTATGTACCTCCCCCAGGAGGGTTAGGTTTAGGCTAGGGGAAGGGTAGGGTTAGGGGCACCCACGGCAGGAGGTTAGGGTCAGGTTAGGGAAAGGGAGAGGAGGGTTAGGCTGCGTTGGGGGGGTCATGGTTAGGCTGCGGGGAGTAGGGTTAGTAAATACTTACCTTTGGATCTGTCAGGCTCTTCACTGCTGCCAGTCTTCCGGCATTGGAATGTGAACCGCGGGACATTGGGCCGGTGGTATTTCATACCGATCTTGACTGAAGGTAAATTTTATACAATATTTTTAATAATGTGCTTTAGACAAAGTTTGTGTACATTGGACCATCAGAAATTATCTCAGTTATGCCAAAATAATTCCGTATTTCGGAATATTTGGATATGGGAGACTCAACCTGTAATGTCACTGTGTATAAGGGTAAAGAGTGTGATTTCAAGATTATTTGTCCAAAAAAGAGTGTTGTGTCTATCTGAGTGAGCTGCACCCCAAACAATACCAATTTTACTGTTGTAAAACAAAATAAAAGTGAAAAAAGAAAATGCATCATTTACCGAAAAAAAAAATCCTGCAGTCTTTAAATTCAATTTAAATTGTATTTTTCAAGAAATGTGTGTTTTGGAGATGCAACATATATTACTGCTCTTACTGTGTGCAGTGGTATCGCCGTCCTGGTGTGTACAAGAAATGTGTGTTATGGAGATGCAGCGTATATTACTGTGCTTACTGTGTGCAGTGGTATCGCCGTCCTGGTGTGTACAAGAAATGTGTGTTATGGAGATGCAGCATATATTACTGTTCTTACTGTGTGCAGTGGTATCGCCGTCCGGGTGTGTACAAGAAATGTGTGTTATGGAGATGCAGCGTATATTACTGTTCTTACTGTGTGCAGTGGTATCCCCGTCCTGGTGTGTACAAGAAATGTGTGTTAAGGAGATGCAGGGTATATTACTGTTCTTACTGTGTGCAGTGGTATCGCCATCCTGGTGTGTACAAGATGTGTGTGTTATGGAGATGCAGCGTATATTACTGTTCTTACTGTGTGCAGTGGTATCGTCGTCCTGGTGTGTACAAGATATGTGTGTTATGGAGATGCAGCGTATATTACTATACTTACTGTGTGCAGTGGTATCGTCGTCCTGGTGTGTAAAAGATATGTGTGTTATGGAGATGCAGGGTATATTACTGTCCTTACTGTGTGCAGTGGTATCACCGTCCTGGTGTGTAAAAGATATGTGTGTTATGGAGATGCAGCGTATATTACTGTACTTACTGTGTGCAGTGGTATCATCGTCCTGGTGTGTAAAAGATATGTGTGTTATGGAGATGCAGCGTATATTACTGTACTTACTGTGTGCAGTGGTATCGCCATCCTGCTGTGTACAAGAAATGTGTGTTATGGAGATGCAGTATATATTACTGTACTTACTGTGTGCAGTGGTATCGCCGTCCTGGTGTGTACAAGAAATGTGTGTTATGGAGATGCAGCGTATATTACTGTCCTTACTGTGTGCAGTGGTCTCGCCGTCCTGGTGTGTACAAGAAATGTGTGTTATGGTGATGCAGCGTATATTACTGTCCTTACTGTGTGCAGTGGTATCGCCATCCTGGTGTGTACAAGAAATGTGTGTTATGGAGATGAAGCGTATATTACTGTACTTATTGGTGCGGTGGTATCGCCGTCCTGGTGTGTACAAGAAATGTGTGTTATGGAGATGCAGCGTATATTACTGTTCTTACTGTGTGCAGTGGTATCCCCGTCCTGGTGTGTACAAGAAATGTGTGTTATGGAGATGCAGTGTATATTACTGTTCTTACTGTGTGCAGTGGTATCGCCGTCCTGGTGTGTACAAGAAATGTGTGTTATGGAGATGCAGCGTATATTACTGTTCTTACTGAGTGCAGTGGTATCGCCGTCTTGGTGTGTACAAGAAATGTGTGTTATGGAGATGCAGCATATATTACTGTTCTTGCTGAGTGCAGTGGTATCGCCGTCCTGGTGTGTACAAGAAATGTGTGTTATGGAGATGCAGTGTATATTACTGTTCTTACTGTGTGCAGTGGTATCGCCATCCTGGTGTGTACAAGAAATGTGTGTTATGGAGATGCAGCATATATTAATGTTCTTACTGAGTGCAGTGGTATCGCCATCCTGGTGTGTACAAGATGTGTGTGTTATGGAGATGCAGCGTATATTACTGTCCTTACTGTGTGCAGTGGTATCGTCGTCCTGGTGTGTACAAGAAATGTGTGTTATGGAGATGCAGCGTATATTACTGTACTTACTGTGTGCAGTGGTCTCGCCGTCATGGTGTGTACAAGAAATGTGTGTTATGGAGATGAAGCGTATATTACTGTACTTACTGTGTGCAGTGGTATCGCCGTCCTGGTGTGTACAAGAAATGTGTGTTATGGAGATGCAGCGTATATTACTGTGCTTACTGTGTGCAGTGGTATCGCCGTCCTGGTGTGTACAAGAAATGTGTGTTATGGAGATGCAGCATATATTACTGTTCTTACTGTGTGCAGTGGTATCGCCGTCCGGGTGTGTACAAGAAATGTGTGTTATGGAGATGCAGCGTATATTACTGTTCTTACTGTGTGCAGTGGTATCCCCATCCTGGTGTGTACAAGAAATTTGTGTAAAGGAGATGCAGCGTATATTACTGTTCTTACTGTGTGCAGTGGTATCGCCATCCTGGTGTGTACAAGATGTGTGTGTTATGGAGATGCAGCGTATATTACTGTCCTTACTGTGTGCAGTGGTATCGTCATCCTGGTGTGTACAAGATATGTGTGTTATGGAGATGCAGGGTATATTACTGTCCTTACTGTGTGCAGTGGTATCACCGTCCTGGTGTGTAAAAGATATGTGTGTTATGGAGATGCAGCGTATATTACTGTACTTACTGTGTGCAGTGGTATCGTCATCCTGGTGTGTAAAAGATATGTGTGTTATGGAGATGCAGCGTATATTACTGTACTTACTGTGTGCAGTGGTATTGCCATCCTGCTGTGTACAAGAAATGTGTGTTATGGAGATGCAGTATATATTACTGTACTTACTGTGTGCAGTGGTATCGCCATCCAGGTGTGTACAAGAAATGTGTGTTATGGAGATGCAGCGTATATTACTGTCCTTACTGTGTGCAGTGGTCTCGCCGTCCTGGTGTGTACAAGAAATGTGTGTTATGGAGATGCAGCGTATATTACTGTCCTTACTGTGTGCAGTGGTATCGCCATCCTGGTGTGTACAAGAAATGTGTGTTATGGAGATGAAGCGTATATTACTGTACTTACTGTGTGCAGTGGTATCGCCGTCCTGGTGTGTACAAGAAATGTGTGTTATGGAGATGCATGTGTATATTACTGTTCTTACTGTGTGCAGTGGTATCGCCGTCCTGGTGTGTACAATAAATGTGTGTTATGGAGATGCAGTGTATATTACTGTTCTTACTGTGTGCAGTGGTATCGCCATCCTGGTGTGTACAAGAAATGTGTGTTATGGAGATGCAGCGTATATTACTGTTCTTACTGTGTGCAGTGGTCTCGCCGTCCTGGTGTGTACAAGAAATGTGTGTTAAGGAGATGCAGCGTATATTACTGTTCTTGCTGTGTGCAGTGGTATCGCCATCCTGGTGTGTACAAGATGTGTGTGTTATGGAGATGCAGCGTATATTACTGTCCTTACTGTGTGCAGTGGTATCATCGTCCTGGTGTGTACAAGATATGTGTGTTATGGAGATGCAGGGTATATTACTGTCCTTACTGTGTGCAGTGGTATCACCGTCCTGGTGTGTAAAAGATATGTGTGTTATGGAGATGCAGCGTATATTACTGTACTTACTGTGTGCAGTGGTATCACCGTCCTGGTGTGTAAAAGATATGTGTGTTATGGAGATGCAGCGTATATTACTGTAAATACTGTGTGCAGTGGTATCGCCATCCTGCTGTGTACAAGAAATGTGTGTTATGGAGATGCAGTATATATTACTGTACTTACTGTGTGCAGTGGTATCGCCGTCCTGGTGTGTACAAGAAATGTGTGTTATGGAGATGCAGCGTATATTACTGTCCTTACTGTGTGCAGTGGTCTCGCCGTCCTGGTGTGTACAAGATATGTGTGTTATGGGGATGCAGCGTATATTACTGTCCTTACTGTGTGCAGTGGTATCGCCATCCTGGTGTGTACAAGAAATGTGTGTTATGGAGATGAAGCGTATATTACTGTACTTACTGTGTGCAGTGGTATCGCCGTCCTGGTGTGTACAAGAAATGTGTGTTATGGAGATGCAGTGTATATTACTGTTCTTACTGTGTGCAGTGGTATCGCCATCCTGGTGAGTACAATAAATGTGTGTTATGGAGATGCAGTATATATTACTGTACTTACTGTGTGCAGTGGTATCGCCGTCCAGGTGTGTACAAGAAATGTGTGTTATGGAGATGCAGCGTATATTACTGTTCTTACTGTGTGCAGTGGTATCGCCATCCTGGTGTGTACAAGAAATGTGTGTTATGGAGATGCAACGTATATTACTGTACTTACTGTGTGCAGTGGTATCGCCGTCCTGGTGTGTACAAGAAATGTGTGTTATGGAGATGCAGAGTATGAATTATTTTCCTTACTGTGTGCAGTGGTATCGCCATCCTGGTGTGTACAAGATGTGTGTGTTATGGAGATGCAGCGTATATTACTGTCCTTACTGTGTGCAGTGGTATCGTCGTCCTGGTGTGTACAAGAAATGTGTGTTATGGAGATGCAGCGTATATTACTGTACTTACTGTGTGCAGTGGTCTCGCCGTCATGGTGTGTACAAGAAATGTGTGTTATGGAGATGCAGCGTATATTACTGTACTTACTGTATGCAGTGGTATCCCCGTCCTGGTGTGTACAAGAAATGTGTGTTATGGAGAAGCAGCGTATATTACTGTTCTTACTGTGTGCAGTGGTATCGCCATCCTGGTGTGTACAAGAAATGTGTGTTATGGAGATGCAGCGTACATTACTGTTCTTACTGTGTGCAGTGGTATCGCCGTCCTGGTGTGTACAAGAAATGGGTGTTATGGAGATGCAGCGTATATTACTGTTCTTACTGTGTGCAGTGGTATCGCCATCCTGGTGTGTACAAGAAATGTGTGTTATGGAGATGCAGCGTATATTACTGTTCTTACTGAGTGCAGTGGTATCGTCGTCCTGGTGTGTACAAGATGTGTGTTATGGAGATGCAGCGTATATTACTGTACTTACTGTGTGCACTGGTATCGCCATCCTGGTGTGTACAAGAAATGTGTGTTATGGAGATGCAACGTATATCACTGTACTTACTGTGTGCAGTGGTATCGCCGTCCTGGTGTGTACAAGAAATGTGTGTTATGGAGATGCAGCGTATGAATTATTTTCCTTACTGTGTGCAGTGGTATCACCGTCCTGCTGTGTACAAGATATGTGTGTTATGGAGATGCAGCGTATATTACTGTTCTTACTGTGTGCAGTGGTATCGCCATCCTGGCGTGTACAAGAAATGTGTGTTATGGAGATGCAACGTATATTACTGTACTTACTGTGTGCAGTGGTATCGCCGTCCTGGTGTGTACAAGAAATGTGTGTTATGGAGATGCAGCGTATGAATTTTTTTCCTTACTGTGTGCAGTGGTATCACCGTCCTGCTGTGTACAAGATATGTGTGTTATGGAGATGCAGCGTATATTACTGTTCTTACTGTGTGCAGTGGTATCGCCATCCTGGTGTGTACAAGAAATGTGTGTTATGGAGATGCAGCGTATATTACTGTTCTTACTGAGTGCAGAGGTATCGTCATCCTGGTGTGTACAAGAAATTTGTGTTATGGAGATGCAGCGTATATTACTGACCTTACTGTGTGCAGTGGTATCGCCGTCCTGGTGTGTACAAGATATGTGTGTTATGGAGATGCAGCATATATTACTGTTCTTACTGTGTGCAGTGGTATCGTCGTCCTGGTGTGTACAAGATGTGTGTTATGGAGATGCAGCATATAATACTGTACTTACTGTGTGCAGTGGTATCGCCATCCTGGTGTGTACAAGAAATGTGTGTTATGGAGATGCAGCGTATATTACTGTCCTTACTGTGTGCAGTGGTATCACCGTCCTGGTGTGTAAAAGATATGTGTGTTATGGAGATGCAGCGTATATTACTGTACTTACTGTGTGCAGTGGTATCGCCGTCCTGGTGTGTACAAGAAATGTGTGTTATGGAGATGCAGCGTATATTACTGTTCTTACTGTGTGCAGTGGTATCGCCATCCTGGTGTTTTCAAGAAATGTGTGTTATGGAGATGCAGCTTATATTACTGTTCTTACTGAGTGCAGTGGTATCGCCTTCCTGGTGTGTACAAGAAATGTGTGTTATGGAGATGCAGCGTATATTACTGTACTTACTGTGTGCAGTGGTATCGCCATCCTGGTGTGTACAAGAAATGTGTGTTATGGAGATGCAGCATATATTACTGTTCTTACTGACTGCAGTGGTATCGCGGTCCTGGTGTGTACAAGAAATGTGCCAGTCTTTTATAAACTAATGTAGTAATTTGTAGTGTATTTTTGAGTGACGTTAGTGGATGATGAGATGCGGCCTATATTAGTGATGTTAGTGGACGATGAGATGCGGCATATATTAGTGACGTTAGTGGATGATGAGATGCGGCCTATATTATTGACGTTAGTGGATGATGAGATGCGGCCTATATTAGTGACGTTAGTGGATGATGAGCTGCGGCCTATATTAGTGACGTTATTGGATGATGAGATGCGGACTATATTGGTGACTTTAGTGGATGATGAGATGCGGCCTATATTGGTGACGGTAGTGGATGATGAGATGCGGCCTATATTAGTGACGTTAGTGGAGGACGAGATGCGGCCTATATTAGAGACGTTAGTGGATGATGAGATGCGGCCTATATTGGTGACGTTAGAGGATGATGAGATGCGGCCTCTATAAGTGACATTAGAGGATGATGAGATGCGGCCTATTTTGGTGACGTTAGTGGATGATGAGATGCGGCCTATATTGGTGATGTTAGTGGATGATGAGATGCGGCCTATATTGGTGACGGTAGTGGATGATGAGATGCGGCCTATATTATTGACGTTAGTGGAGGACGAGATGCGGCCTATATTAGTGACGTTAGTGGATGATGAGATGCGGCCTATATTAGTGACGTTAGTGGCCTATATTGGTGACGTTAGTGGATGATGAGATGCGGCCTATATTAGTGACGTTAGTGGATGATGAGATGCGGCCTATAATAGTGACGTTAGTGGATGATGTGATGCGTACTATATTAGTGACGTTAGTGGATGACGAGATGCGGCCTATATTAGTGACGTTAGTGGAGGACGAGATGCGGCCTATATTAGTGACGTTAGTGGAGGATGAGATGCGGCCTATATTAGTGACGTTAGTGGATGATGAGATGCGGCCTATATAAGAGACGTTAGTGGATGACGAGATGCGGCCTATATTGGTGACGTTAGTGGATGACGAGATGCGGCCTATATTGGTGACGTTAGTGGATGACGGGATGAGGCCTATATTGGTGACGTTAGTGGATGATGAGATGCGGCCTATATTGGTGACGTTAGTGGATGACGAGATGAGGCCTATATTGGTGACGATAGTGGAGGACGAGATGCGGCCTATATTAGTGACGTTAGTGGATGATGAGATGCAGCCTATATTAGTGACGTTAGTGGAGGACGAGATGCGGCCTGTATTAGTGACGTTAGTGTAGGATGAGATGCGGCCTATATTAGTGACGTTAGTGGCCTATATTGGTGACGTTAGTGGATGATGAGATGCGGCCTATACTGGTGACGTTAGTGGATGATGAGATGCGGCCTATGTTAGTGACGTTAGTGGATGATGAGATGCGGCCTTATTAGTGACGTTAGTGGATGATGAGATGCGGCCTATATTGGTGACGTTAGTGGATGATGAGGTGCGGCCTATATTGGTGACGTTAGTGGATGATGAGATGCGGCCTATATTGGTGACGTTAGTGGATGATGATATGCGGCCTATATTGGTGACGTTAATGGATGATGAGATGCGGCCTATATTAGTGACGTTAGTGGATGATGAGATGCGGCCTACATTAGTGACGTTAGTGGATGATGAGATGCGGCCTATATTGGTGACGTTAGTGGATGATGAGATGCGGCCTATATTAGTGATGTTAGTGGATGATGAGATGCGGCCTATATTGGTGACGTTAGTGGATGATGAGATGCGGCCTATATTAGTGACGTTAGTGGATGGTGAGATGCGGCCTATATTAGTGACGTTAGTGGATGATGAGATGCGGCCTATATTGGTGATGTTAGTGGATGATGAGATGCGGCCTATATTAGTGAAGTTAGTGGATGATGAGATGCGACCTATGTTAGTGATGTTAGTGGATGATGAGATGCGGCCTATGTTAGTGACGTTAGTGGCCGATATTAGTGACGTTAGTGGATGACGAGATGCGGCCTATATTAGCGACGTTAGTGGATGACGAGATGCGGCCTATATTAGAGACGTTAGTGGTTGACGAGATGTGGCCTATATTAGAGACGTTAGTGGATGACGAGATGCGGCCTATATTGGTGACGTTAGTGGATGAGGAGATGCGGCCTATATTTGTGACGTTAGTGGATGACGAGATGCGGCCTATATTAGTGACGTTAGTGGATGACGAGATGCGGCCTATATTTGTGACGTTAGTGGATGACGAGATGCGGCCTATATTAGTGACGTTAGTGGATGACGAGATGCGGCCTATATTAGTGACGTTAGTGGATGACGAGATGCTGCCTATATTAGTGACGTTAGTGGATGACGAGATGCGGCCTTTATTAGTGACGTTAGTGGATGACGAGATGCGGCCTATATTGGTGACGTTAGTGGATGATGGGATGCGGCCTATATTGGTGACGTTAGTGGATGATGAGATGCGGCCTATATTAGTGACGTTAGTGGATGTTGAGATGCGGCCTATATTAGTGACGTTAGTGGATGACATGATGCGGCCTATATTAGTGACGTTAGTGGATGATGAGATGCGGCCTATATTAGTGACGTTAGTGGATGATGAGATGCGGCCTATATTAGTGACGTTAGTGGATGATGAGATGCGGCCTATATTGGTGACGTTAGTGAATGATGAGATGCGGCCTATATTGGTGACGTTAGTGGATGATGAGATGCGGCCTATATTAGTGACGTTGGTGGATGATGAGATGCGGCCAGTATTAGTGACGTTAGTGGATGATGAGATGCGGCCTATATTAGTGACGTTAGTGGATGATGAGATGCGGCCTATATTAGTGACGTTAGTGGATGATGAGATGTGGCCTATATTGGTGACGTTAGTGGATGAGGAGATGCGGCCTATATTAGTGACGTTAGTGGATGATGAGATGAGGCCTATATTAGTGACGTTTGGTGGAGGATGAGATGCGGCCCATATTAGTGACGTTAGTGGATGATGAGATGCGGCCTATATTAGTGACGTTAGTGGATGATGAGATGCGGCCTATATTAGTGACGTTAGTTGCCTATTTTAGTGACGTTAGTGGATGATGAGATGCGGCCTATATTAGTGACGTTAGTGGATGATGAGATGCGGCCTATATTATTGACGTTAGTGGATGATGAGATGCGGCCTACATTAGTGACGTTAGTGGATGATGAGATGCGGCCTATATTGGTGACGTTAGTGGATGATGAGATGCGGCCTATGTTAGTGATGTTAGTGGATGATGAGATGCGGCCTATGTTAGTGACGTTAGTGGCCTATATTAGTGACGTTAGTGGATGATGAGATGCGGCCTATATTGGTGACGTTAGTGGATGATGAGATGCGGCCTATATTAATGATGTTATTGGTTGATGACATGCGGCCTATATTAGTGACGTTAGTGGATGATGAGATGAGGCCTATATTAGTGACGTTTGGTGGAGGATGAGATGCGGCCCATATTAGTGACGTTAGTGGATGATGAGATGCGGCCTATATTAGTGACGTTAGTGGATGATGAGATGCGGCCTATATTAGTGACGTTAGTGGCCTATATTAGTGACGTTAGTGGATGATGAAATGCGGCCTATATTGGTGACGTTAGTGGATGATGAGATGCGGCCTATGTTAGTGATGTTAGTGGATGATGAGATGCGGCCTATGTTAGTGACGTTAGTGGCCTATATTAGTGACGTTAGTGGATGATGAGATGCGGCCTATATTAGTGACGTTAGTGGATGATGAGATGAGGCCTATATTAGTGACGTTTGGTGGAGGATGAGATGCGGCCCATATTAGTGACGTTAGTGGATGATGAGATGCGGCCTATATTAGTGACGTTAGTGGATGATGAGATGCGGCCTATATTATTGACGTTAGTGGATGATGAGATGCGGCCTATATTAGTGACGTTAGTGGATGATGAGCTGCGGCCTATATTAGTGACGTTATTGGATGATGAGATGCGGACTATATTGGTGACGTTAGTGGATGATGAGATGCGGCCTATATTGGTGACGGTAGTGGATGATGAGATGCGGCCTATATTAGTGACGTTAGTGGAGGACGAGATGCGGCCTATATTAGAGACGTTAGTGGATGATGAGATGCGGCCTATATTGGTGACGTTAGAGGATGATGAGATGCGGCCTCTATTAGTGACGTTAGAGGATGATGAGATGCGGCCTATTTTGGTGACGTTAGTGGATGATGAGATGCGGCCTATATTGGTGATGTTAGTGGATGATGAGATGCGGCCTATATTGGTGACGGTAGTGGATGATGAGATGCGGCGTATATTATTGACGTTAGTGGAGGACGAGATGCGGCCTATATTAGTGACGTTAGTGGATGATGAGATGCGGCCTATATTAGTGACGTTAGTGGCCTATATTGGTGACGTTAGTGGATGATGAGATGCGGCCTATAATAGTGACGTTAGTGGATGATGTGATGCGACCTATATTAGTGACGTTAGTGGATGACGAGATGCGGCCTATATTAGTGACGTTAGTGGAGGACGAGATGCGGCCTATATTAGTGACGTTAGTGGAGGATGAGATGCGGCCTATATTAGTGACGTTAGTGGATGATGAGATGCGGCCTATATAAGAGACGTTAGTGGATGACGAGATGCGGCCTATATTGGTGACGTTAGTGGATGACGAGATGCGGCCTATATTGGTGACGTTAGTGGATGACGGGATGAGGCCTATATTGGTGACGTTAGTGGATGATGAGATGCGGCCTATATTGGTGACGTTAGTGGATGACGAGATGAGGCCTATATTGGTGACGTTAGTGGATGATGAGATGCGGCCTATATTGGTGACGTTAGTGGATGATGAGATGCGGCCTATATTGGTGACGATAGTGGAGGACGAGATGCGGCCTATATTAGTGACGTTAGTGGATGATGAGATGCAGCCTATATTAGTGACGTTAGTGGAGGACGAGATGCGGCCTGTATTAGTGACGTTAGTGTAGGATGAGATGCGGCCTATATTAGTGACGTTAGTGGCCTATATTGGTGACGTTAGTGGATGATGAGATGCGGCCTATACTGGTGACGTTAGTGGATGATGAGATGCCGCCTATATTAGTGACGTTAGTGGATGATGAGATGCGGCCTATGTTAGTGACGTTAGTGGATGATGAGATGCGGCCTTATTAGTGACGTTAGTGGATGATGAGATGCGGCCTATATTGGTGACGTTAGTGGATGATGAGGTGCGGCCTATATTGGGGACGTTAGTGGATGATGAGATGCGGCCTATATTGGTGACGTTAGTGGATGATGATATGCGGCCTATATTGGTGAAGTTAATGGATGATGAGATGCGGCCTATATTAGTGACGTTAGTGGATGATGAGATGCGGCCTACATTAGTGACGTTAGTGGATGATGAGATGCGGCCTATATTGGTGACGTTAGTGGATGATGAGATGCGGCCTATATTAGTGATGTTAGTGGATGATGAGATGCGGCCTATATTGGTGACGTTAGTGGATGATGAGATGCGGCCTATATTAGTGACGTTAGTGGATGGTGAGATGCGGCCTATATTAGTGACGTTAGTGGATGATGAGATGCGGCCTATATTGGTGATGTTAGTGGATGATGAGATGCGGCCTATATTAGTGAAGTTAGTGGATGATGAGATGCGGCCTATGTTAGTGATGTTAGTGGATGATGAGATGCGGCCTATGTTAGTGACGTTAGTGGCCTATATTAGTGACGTTAGTGGATGACGAGATGCGGCCTATATTAGCGACGTTAGTGGATGACGAGATGCGGCCTATATTAGAGACGTTAGTGGTTGACGAGATGTGGCCTATATTAGAGACGTTAGTGGATGACGAGATGCGGCCTATATTGGTGACGTTAGTGGATGATGAGATGCGGCCTATATTTGTGACGTTAGTGGATGACGAGATGCGGCCTATATTAGTGACGTTAGTGGATGACGAGATGCGGCCTATATTTGTGACGTTAGTGGATGACGAGATGCGGCCTATATTAGTGACGTTAGTGGATGACGAGATGCGGCCTATATTAGTGACGTTAGTGGATGACGAGATGCTGCCTATATTAGTGACGTTAGTGGATGACGAGATGCAGCCTTTATTAGTGACGTTAGTGGATGATGAGATGCGGCCAGTATTAGTGACGTTAGTGGATGATGAGATGCGGCCTATATTAGTGACGTTAGTGGATGATGAGATGCGGCCTATATTAGTGACGTTAGTGGATGATGAGATGTGGCCTATATTGGTGACGTTAGTGGATGAGGAGATGCGGCCTATATTAGTGACTTTAGTGGATGATGAGATGAGGCCTATATTAGTGACGTTTGGTGGAGGATGAGATGCGGCCCATATTAGTGACGTTAGTGGATGATGAGATGCGGCCTATATTAGTAACGTTAGTGGATGATGAGATGCGGCCTATATTAGTGACGTTAGTGGCCTATTTTAGTGACGTTAGTGGATGATGAGATGCGGCCTATATTATTGACGTTAGTGGATGATGAGATGCGGCCTACATTAGTGACGTTAGTGGATGATGAGATGCGGCCTATATTGGTGATGTTAGTGGATGATGAGATGCGGCCTATGTTAGTGATCTTAGTGGATGATGAGATGCGGCCTATGTTAGTGACGTTAGTGGCCTATATTAGTGACGTTAGTGGATGATGAGATGCGGCCTATATTGGTGACGTTAGTGGATGATGAGATGCGGCCTATATTAATGATGTTATTGGTTGATGAGATGCGGCCTATATTAGTGACGTTAGTGGATGATGAGATGAGGCCTATATTAGTGACGTTTGGTGGAGGATGAGATGCGGCCCATATTAGTGACGTTAGTGGATGATGAGATGCGGCCTATATTAGTGACGTTAGTGGATGATGAGATGCGGCCTATATTAGTGACGTTAGTGGCCTATATTAGTGACGTTAGTGGATGATGAAATGCGGCCTATATTGGTGACGTTAGTGGATGATGAGATGCGGCCTATGTTAGTGATGTTAGTGGATGATGAGATGCGGCCTATGTTAGTGACGTTAGTGGCCTATATTAGTGACGTTAGTGGATGATGAGATGCGGCCTATATTGGTGACGTTAGTGGATGATGAGATGCGGCCTATATTAATGATGTTATTGGTTGATGAGATGCGGCCTATATTAGTGACGTTAGTGGATGATGAGATGAGGCCTATATTAGTGACGTTTGGTGGAGGATGAGATGCGGCCCATATTAGTGACGTTAGTGGATGATGAGATGCGGCCTATATTAGTGACGTTAGTGGATGATGAGATGCGGCCTATATTAGTGACGTTAGTGGCCTATATTAGTGACGTTAGTGGATGATGAGATGCGGCCTATATTGGTGACGTTAGTGGATGATGAGATGCGGCCTATGTTAGTGATGTTAGTGGATGATGAGATGCGGCCTATGTTAGTGACGTTAGTGGCCTATATTAGTGACGTTAGTGGATGATGAGATGCGGCCTATATTGGTGACGTTAGTGGATGATGAGATGCGGCCTATATTAATGATGTTATTGGTTGATGAGATGCGGCCTATATTAGTGACGTTAGTGGATGATGAGATGCGGCCTATATTAGTGACGTTTGGTGGAGGATGAGATGCGGCCCATATTAGTGACGTTAGTGGATGATGAGATGCGGCCTATATTAGTGACGTTAGTGGATGATGAGATGCGGCCTATATTAGTGACGTTAGTGGCCTATATTAGTGACATTAGTGGATGATGAGATGCGGCCTATAGTAGTGACGTTAGTGGATGATGAGATGCGGCCTATATTAGTGACATTAGTGGATGATGAGATGCGGCCTATATTGGTGACGTTAGTGGATGATGAGATGCGGCCTATATTGGTGACGTTAGTGGATGATGAGATGCGGCCTATATTAGTGACGTTAGTGGATGATGAGATGCGGCCTATATTGGTGACGTTAGTGGATGAGGAGATGCGGCCTATATTGGTGACGTTAGTGGATGACGAGATGCGGCCTATATTGGTGACGTTAGTGGATGACGAGATGCGGCCTATATTGGTGACGTTAGTGGATGATGAGATGCGGCCTATATTGGTGACGTTAGTGGATGATGAGATGCGGCCTATATTGGTGACGTTAGTGGATGACGAGATTCGGCCTATATTAGTGACGTTAGTGGATGATGAGATGCGGCCTATATTGGTGACGTTAGTAGATGATGAGATGCGGCCTATATTGGTGACGTTAGTGGATGACGAGATGCGGCCTATATTAGTGACGTTAGTGGATGATGAGATGCGGCCTCTATTAGTGACGTTAGTGGATGATGAGATGCGGCCTATATTGGTGACGTTAGTGGATGATGAGATGCGTCCTATATTGGTGACGTTAGTGGAGGACTAGATGCGGCCTATATTGGTGACGTTAGTGGATGATGACATGCGGCAAATATTAGTGACGTTAGTGGATGATGACATGCGGCCTATATTAGTGACGATAGTGGATGATGAGATGCGGCCTATATTAGTGACGTTAGTGGATGATGACATGCGGCCTATATTAGCGACGTTAGTGGATGATGAGATGCGGCCTATATTG
The DNA here is from genome assembly GCA_031769625.1 of Taudactylus pleione. Lineage (NCBI taxonomy): Eukaryota > Metazoa > Chordata > Amphibia > Anura > Myobatrachidae > Taudactylus > Taudactylus pleione. The sequence goes on from JAUIMM010001814.1 coordinate 200,557, forward strand.
GTGACGTTAGTGGATGATGAGATGCGGCCTATATTGGTGACGTTAGTTGATGTTGAGATGCGGCCTATATTAGTGACGTTAGTGGATGACGAGATGCGGCCTATATTAGTGACGTTAGTGGATGATGAGATGCGGCCTATATTAGTGACGTTAGTGGATGATGAGATGCGGCCTATATTAGTGACGTTAGTGGCCTATATTAGTGACTTTAGTGGATGATGAGATGCGGCCTATATTAGTGATGTTAGTGGATGATGAGATGCGGCCTATGTTAGTGACGTTAGTGGCCTATATTAGTGACGTTAGTGGATGATGAGATGCGGCCTATATTGGGGACGTTAGTGGATGATGAGATGCGGCCTATATTAATGATGTTATTGGTTGATGAGATGCGGCCTATATTAGTGACGTTAGTGGATGATGAGATGAGGCCTATATTAGTGACGTTTGGTGGAGGATGAGATGCGGCCCATATTAGTGACGTTAGTGGATGATGAGATGCGGCCTATATTAGTGACGTTAGAGGATGATGAGATGCGGCCTATATTAGTGACGTTAGTGGCCTATATTAGTGACGTTAGTGGATGATGAGATGTGGCCTATAGTAGTGACGTTAGTTGATGATGAGATGCGGCCTATATTAGTGACATTAGTGGATGATGAGATGCGGCCTATATTGGTGACGTTAGTGGATGATGAGATGCGGCCTATATTGGTGACGTTAGTGGATGATGAGATGCGGCCTATATTGGTGACGTTAGTGGATGATGAGATGCGGCCTATATTGGTGACGTTAGTGGATGAGGAGATGCGGCCTATATTGGTGACGTTAGTGGATGACGAGATGCGGCCTATATTGGTGACGTTAGTGGATGACGAGATGCGGCCTATATTGGTGACGTTAGTGGATGATGAGATGCGGCCTATATTGGTGACGTTAGTGGATGATGAGATGCGGCCTATACTGGTGACGTTAGTGGATGACGAGATTCGGCCTATATTAGTGACGTTAGTGGATGATGAGATGCGGCCTATATTGGTGACGTTAGTGGATGATGAGATGCGGCCTATATTGGTGACATTAGTGGATGAGGAGATGCGGCCTATATTAGTGACGTTAGTGGATGATGAGATGCGGCCTATATTAGTGACGTTAGTGGCACATATTAGTGACGATAGTGGATGATGAGATGCGGCCTATATTGGCGACGATAGTGGATGATGAGATGCGGCCTATATTAGTGACGTTAGTGGATGATGAGATGCGGCCTATATTGGCGACGTTAGTGGATGATGAGATGCGGCCTATATTGGTGACGTTAGTGGATGATGAGATGCGGCCTATATTGGTGACGTTAGTGGAGGACGAGATGCGGCCTATATTGGTGACGTTAGTGGATGATGACATGCGGCCTATATTAGTGACGTTAGTGGATGATGACATGCGGCCTATATTAGTGACGTTAGTGGATGATGAGATGCGGCCTATATTAGTGACGTTAGTGGATGATGAGATGCGGCCTATATTAGCGACGTTAGTGGATGATGAGATGCGGCCTATATTGGTGACGTTAGTGGATGATGAGATGCGGCCTATATTGGTGACGTTAGTGGATGTTGAGATGCGGCCTATATTAGTGATGTTAGTGGATGACGAGATGCGGCCTATATTAGTGACGTTAGTGGATGACGAGATGCGGCCTATATTGGTGACGTTAGTGGATGACGAGATGCGGCCTATATTGGTGACATCAGTGGATGATGAGATGCGGCCTATAATAGTGACGTCAGTGGATGATGAGATGCGGCCTATATTGATGACGTCAGTGGATGATGAGATGCGGCCTATATTGGTGACGTCAGTGGATGATGACATGCTGCCTATATTGGTGACGTTAGTGCATGATGACATGCGGCCTATATTGGTGACGTTAGTGGATGATGACATGCGGCCTATATTGGTGACGTTAGTGGATGAGGAGATGCGGCCTATATTGGTGACGTTAGTGGATGACGAGATGAGGCCTATATTGGTGACGTTAGTGGATGATGAGATGCGGCCTATATTGGTGACGTTAGTGGATGACGAGATGAGGCCTATATTGGTGACGTTAGTGGATGATGAGATGCGGCCTATATTGGTGACGTTAGTGGATGATGAGATGCGGCCTATATTGGTGACGATAGTGGAGGACGAGATGCGGCCTATATTAGTGACGTTAGTGGATGATGAGATGCAGCCTATATTAGTGACGTTAGTGGAGGACGAGATGCGGCCTATATTAGTGATGTTAGTGTAGGATGAGATGCGGCCTATATTAGTGACGTTAGTGGCCTATATTGGTGACGTTAGTGGATGATGAGATGCGGCCTATACTGGTGACGTTAGTGGATGATGAGATGCCGCCTATATTAGTGACGTTAGTGGATGATGAGATGCGGCCTATGTTAGTGATGTTAGTGGATGATGAGATGCGGCCTTATTAGTGACGTTAGTGGATGATGAGATGCGGCCTATATTGGTGACGTTAGTGGATGATGAGGTGCGGCCTATATTGGGGACGTTAGTGGATGATGAGATGCGGCCTATATTGGTGACGTTAGTGGATGATGATATGCGGCCTATATTGGTGACGTTAATGGATGATGAGATGCGGCCTATATTAGTGACGTTAGTGGATGATGAGATGCGGCCTACATTAGTGACGTTAGTGGATGATGAGATGCGGCCTATATTGGTGATGTTAGTGGATGATGAGATGCGGCCTATATTAGTGATGTTAGTGGATGATGAGATGCGGCCTATATTGGTGACGTTAGTGGATGATGAGATGCGGCCTATATTGGTGACGTTAGTGAATGATGAGATGCGGCCTATATTGGTGACGTTAGTGGATGATGAGATGCGGCCTATATTAGTGACGTTGGTGGATGATGAGAAGCGGCCAGTATTAGTGACGTTAGTGGATGATGAGATGCGGCCTATATTAGTGACGTTAGTGGATGATGAGATGCGGCCTATATTAGTGACGTTAGTGGATGATGAGATGTGGCCTATATTGGTGACGTTAGTGGATGAGGAGATGCGGCCTATATTAGTGACGTTAGTGGATGATGAGATGAGGCCTATATTAGTGACGTTTGGTGGAGGATGAGATGCGGCCCATATTAGTGACGTTAGTGGATGATGAGATGCGGCCTATATTAGTGACGTTAGTGGATGATGAGATGCGGCCTATATTAGTGACGTTAGTGGCCTATTTTAGTGACGTTAGTGGATGATGAGATGCGGCCTATATTAGTGACGTTAGTGGATGATGAGATGCGGCCTATATTATTGACGTTAGTGGATGATGAGATGCGGCCTACATTAGTGACGTTAGTGGATGATGAGATGCGGCCTATATTGGTGACGTTAGTGGATGATGAGATGCGGCCTATGTTAGTGATGTTAGTGGATGATGAGATGCGGCCAATGTTAGTGACGTTAGTGGCCTATATTAGTGACGTTAGTGGATGATGAGATGCGGCCTATATTGGTGACGTTAGTGGATGATGACATGCGGCAAATATTAGTGACGTTAGTGGATGATGACATGCGGCCTATATTAGTGACGATAGTGGATGATGAGATGCGGCCTATATTAGTGACGTTAGTGGATGATGACATGCGGCCTATATTAGCGACGTTAGTGGATGATGAGATGCGGCCTATATTGGTGACGTTAGTGGATGATGAGATGCGGCCTATATTGGTGACGTTAGTTGATGTTGAGATGCGGCCTATATTAGTGACGTTAGTGGATGACGAGATGCGGCCTATATTAGTGACGTTAGTGGATGATGAGATGCGGCCTATATTAGTGACGTTAGTGGATGATGAGATGCGGCCTATATTAGTGACGTTAGTGGCCTATATTAGTGACTTTAGTGGATGATGAGATGCGGCCTATATTAGTGACGTTAGTGGATGATGAGATGCGGCCTATGTTAGTGATGTTAGTGGATGATGAGATGCGGCCTATGTTAGTGACGTTAGTGGCCTATATTAGTGACGTTAGTGGATGATGAGATGCGGCCTATATTGGGGACGTTAGTGGATGATGAGATGCGGCCTATATTAATGATGTTATTGGTTGATGAGATGCGGCCTATATTAGTGACGTTAGTGGATGATGAGATGAGGCCTATATTAGTGACGTTTGGTGGAGGATGAGATGTGGCCCATATTAGTGACGTTAGTGGATGATGAGATGCGGCCTATATTAGTGACGTTAGAGGATGATGAGATGCGGCCTATATTAGTGACGTTAGTGGCCTATATTAGTGACGTTAGTGGATGATGAGATGTGGCCTATAGTAGTGACGTTAGTTGATGATGAGATGCGGCCTATATTAGTGACATTAGTGGATGATGAGATGCGGCCTATATTGGTGACGTTAGTGGATGATGAGATGCGGCCTATATTGGTGACGTTAGTGGATGATGAGATGCGGCCTATATTGGTGACGTTAGTGGATGATGAGATGCGGCCTATATTGGTGACGTTAGTGGATGAGGAGATGCGGCCTATATTGGTGACGTTAGTGGATGACGAGATGCGGCCTATATTGGTGACGTTAGTGGATGACGAGATGCGGCCTATAGTGGTGACGTTAGTGGATGATGAGATGCGGCCTATATTGGTGACGTTAGTGGATGATGAGGTGCGGCCTATACTGGTGACGTTAGTGGATGACGAGATTCGGCCTATATTAGTGACGTTAGTGGATGATGAGATGCGGCCTATATTGGTGACGTTAGTGGATGATGAGATGCGGCCTATATTGGTGACATTAGTGGATGACGAGATGCGGCCTATATTAGTGACGTTAGTGGATGATGAGATGCGGCCTATATTAGTGACGTTAGTGGCCTATATTAGTGACGATAGTGGATGATGAGATGCGGCCTATATTTGCGACGATAGTGGATGATGAGATGCGGCCTATATTAGTGACGTTAGTGGATGATGAGATGCGGCCTATATTGGCGACGTTAGTGGATGATGAGATGCGGCCTATATTGGTGACGTTAGTGGATGATGAGATGCGGCCTATATTGGTGACGTTAGTGGAGGACGAGATGCGGCCTATATTGGTGACGTTAGTGGATGATGACATGCGGCCTATATTAGTGACGTTAGTGGATGATGACATGCGGCCTATATTAGTGACGTTAGTGGATGATGAGATGCGGCCTATATTAGTGACGTTAGTGGATGATGAGATGCGGCCTATATTAGCGACGTTAGTGGATGATGAGATGCGGCCTATATTGGTGACGTTAGTGGATGATGAGATGCGGCCTATATTGGTGACGTTAGTGGATGTTGAGATGCGGCCTATATTAGTGATGTTAGTGGATGACGAGATGCGGCCTATATTAGTGACGTTAGTGGATGACGAGATGCGGCCTATATTGGTGACGTTAGTGGATGACGAGATTCGGCCAATATTGGTGACGTTAGTGGATGACGAGATGCGGCCTATATTGGTGACATCAGTGGATGATGAGATGCGGCCTATAATAGTGACGTCAGTGGATGATGAGATGCGGCCTATATTGATGACGTCAGTGGATGATGAGATGCGGCCTATATTGGTGACGTCAGTGGATGATGACATGCGGCCTATATTGGTGACGTTAGTGGATGACGAGATGCGGCCTATATTAGTGACGTTAGTGGATGATGAGATGCGGCCTATATTAGTGACGTTAGTGGATTATGAGATGCGGCCTATATTAGTGACGTTAGTGGCCTATATTAGTGACATTAGTGGATGATGAGATGCGGCCTATAGTAGTGACGTTAGTGGATGATGAGATGCGGCCTATATTAGTGACATTAGTGGATGATGAGATGCGGCCTATATTGGTGACGTTAGTGGATGATGAGATGCGGCCTATATTGGTGACGTTAGTGGATGATGAGATGCGGCCTATATTGGTGACGTTAGTGGATGACGAGATGCGGCCTATATTGGTGACGTTAGTGGATGACGAGATGCGGCCTATATTGGTGACGTTAGTGGATGACGAGATGCGGCCTATATTGGTGACGTTAGTGGATGACGAGATGCGGCCTATATTGGTGACGTTAGTGGATGATTAGATGCGGCCTATATTGGTGACGTTAGTGGATGATGAGATGCGGCCTATATTGGTGACGTTAGTGGATGACGAGATGCGGCCTATATTAGTGACGTTAGTGGATGATGAGATGCGGCCTATATTGGTGACGTTAGTAGATGATGAGATGCGGCCTATATTGGTGACGTTAGTGGATGACGAGATGCGGCCTATATTAGTGACGTTAGTGGATGATGAGATGCGGCCTATATTAGTGACGTTAGTGGCCTATATTAGTGACGATAGTGGATGATGAGATGCGGCCTATATTGGCGACGATAGTGGATGATGAGATGCGGCCTCTATTAGTGACGTTAGTGGATGATGAGATGCGGCCTATATTGGTGACGTTAGTGGATGATGAGATGCGTCCTATATTGGTGACGTTAGTGGAGGACTAGATGCGGCCTATATTGGTGACGTTAGTGGATGATGACATGCGGCAAATATTAGTGACGTTAGTGGATGATGACATGCGGCCTATATTAGTGACGATAGTGGATGATGAGATGCGGCCTATATTAGTGACGTTAGTGGATGATGACATGCGGCCTATATTAGCGACGTTAGTGGATGATGAGATGCGGCCTATATTGGTGACGTTAGTGGATGATGAGATGCGGCCTATATTGGTGACGTTAGTTGATGTTGAGATGCGCCCTATATTAGTGACGTTAGTGGATGATGAGATGCGGCCTATATTAGTGACGTTAGTGGATGATGAGATGCGGCCTATGTTAGTGATGTTAGTGGATGATGAGATGCGGCCTATGTTAGTGACGTTAGTGGCCTATATTAGTGACGTTAGTGGATGATGAGATGCGGCCTATATTGGGGACGTTAGTGGATGATGAGATGCGGCCTATATTAATGATGTTATTGGTTGATGAGATGCGGCCTATATTAGTGACGTTAGTGGATGATGAGATGAGGCCTATATTAGTGACGTTTGGTGGAGGATGAGATGCGGCCCATATTAGTGACGTTAGTGGATGATGAGATGCGGCCTATATTAGTGACGTTAGAGGATGATGAGATGCGGCCTATATTAGTGACGTTAGTGGCCTATATTAGTGACGTTAGTGGATGATGAGATGTGGCCTATAGTAGTGACGTTAGTTGATGATGAGATGCGGCCTATATTAGTGACATTAGTGGATGATGAGATGCGGCCTATATTGGTGACGTTAGTGGATGATGAGATGCGGCCTATATTGGTGACGTTAGTGGATGATGAGATGCGGCCTATATTGGTGACGTTAGTGGATGATGAGATGCGGCCTATATTGGTGACGTTAGTGGATGAGGAGATGCGGCCTATATTGGTGACGTTAGTGGATGACGAGATGCGGCCTATATTGGTGACGTTAGTGGATGACGAGATGCGGCCTATATTGGTGACGTTAGTGGATGATGAGATGCGGCCTATTTTGGTGACGTTAGTGGATGATGAGATGCGGCCTATACTGGTGACGTTAGTGGATGACGAGATTCGGCCTATATTAGTGACATTAGTGGATGATGAGATGCGGCCTATATTGGTGACGTTAGTGGATGATGAGATGCGGCCTATATTGGTGACATTAGTGGATGACGAGATGCGGCCTATATTGGTGACGTTAGTGGATGACGAGATGCGGCCTATATTGGTGACGTTAGTGGATGACGAGATGCGGCCTATATTGGTGACGTTAGTGGATGATGAGATGCGGCCTATTTTGGTGACGTTAGTGGATGATGAGATGCGGCCTATACTGGTGACGTTAGTGGATGACGAGATTCGGCCTATATTAGTGACATTAGTGGATGATGAGATGCGGCCTATATTGGTGACGTTAGTGGATGATGAGATGCGGCCTATATTGGTGACATTAGTGGATGACGAGATGCGGCCTATATTAGTGACGTTAGTGGATGATGAGATGCGGCCTATATTAGTGACGTTAGTGGCCTATATTAGTGACGATAGTGGATGATGAGATGCGGCCTATATTGGCGACGATAGTGGATGATGAGATGCGGCCTATATTAGTGACGTTAGTGGATGATGAGATGCGGCCTATATTGGCGACGTTAGTGGATGATGAGATGCGGCCTATATTGGTGACGTTAGTGGATGATGAGATGCGGCCTATATTGGTGACGTTAGTGGAGGACGAGATGCGGCCTATATTGGTGACGTTAGTGGATGATGACATGCGGCCTATATTAGTGACGTTAGTGGATGATGACATGCGGCCTATATTAGTGACGTTAGTGGATGATGAGATGCGGCCTATATTAGTGACGTTAGTGGATGATGAGATGCGGCCTATATTAGCGACGTTAGTGGATGATGAGATGCGGCCTATATTGGTGACGTTAGTGGATGATTTGATGCGGCCTATATTGGTGACGTTAGTGGATGTTGAGATGCGGCCTATATTAGTGATGTTAGTGGATGACGAGATGCGGCCTATATTAGTGACGTTAGTGGATGACGAGATGCGGCCTATATTGGTGACGTTAGTGGATGACGAGATTCGGCCAATATTGGTGACGTTAGTGGATGACGAGATGCGGCCTATATTGGTGACATCAGTGGATGATGAGATGCGGCCTATAATAGTGACGTCAGTGGATGATGAGATGCGGCCTATATTAGTGAAGTTAGTGGATGATGAGATGCGGCCTATATTGGTGACGTTAGTAGATGATGAGATGCGGCCTATATTGGTGACGTTAGTGGATGACGAGATGCGGCCTATATTAGTGACGTTAGTGGATGATGAGATGCGGCCTATATTAGTGACGTTAGTGGCCTATATTAGTGACGATAGTGGATGATGAGATGCGGCCTATATTGGCGACGATAGTGGATGATGAGATGCGGCCTCTATTAGTGACGTTAGTGGATGATGAGATGCGGCCTATATTGGTGACGTTAGTGGATGATGAGATGCGTCCTATATTGGTGACGTTAGTGGAGGACTAGATGCGGCCTATATTGGTGACGTTAGTGGATGATGACATGCGGCAAATATTAGTGACGTTAGTGGATGATGACATGCGGCCTATATTAGTGACGATAGTGGATGATGAGATGCGGCCTATATTAGTGACGTTAGTGGATGATGACATGCGGCCTATATTAGCGACGTTAGTGGATGATGAGATGCGGCCTATATTGGTGACGTTAGTGGATGATGAGATGCGGCCTATATTGGTGACGTTAGTTGATGTTGAGATGCGGCCTATATTAGTGACGTTAGTGGATGATGAGATGCGGCCTATATTAGTGACGTTAGTGGATGATGAGATGCGGCCTATATTAGTGACATTAGTGGCCTATATTAGTGACTTTAGTGGATGATGAGATGCGGCCTATATTAGTGACGTTAGTGGATGATGAGATGCGGCCTATGTTAGTGATGTTAGTGGATGATGAGATGCGGACTATGTTAGTGACGTTAGTGGCCTATATTAGTGACGTTAGTGGATGATGAGATGCGGCCTATATTGGGGACGTTAGTGGATGATGAGATGCGGCCTATATTAATGATGTTATTGGTTGATGAGATGCGGCCTATATTAGTGACGTTAGTGGATGATGAGATGAGGCCTATATTAGTGACGTTTGGTGGAGGATGAGATGCGGCCCATATTAGTGACGTTAGTGGATGATGAGATGCGGCCTATATTAGTGACGTTAGAGGATGATGAGATGCGGCCTATATTAGTGACGTTAGTGGCCTATATTAGTGACGTTAGTGGATGATGAGATGTGGCCTATAGTAGTGACGTTAGTTGATGATGAGATGCGGCCTATATTAGTGACATTAGTGGATGATGAGATGCGGCCTATATTGGTGACGTTAGTGGATGATGAGATGCGGCCTATATTGGTGACGTTAGTGGATGATGAGATGCGGCCTATATTGGTGACGTTAGTGGATGATGAGATGCGGCCTATATTGGTGACGTTAGTGGATGAGGAGATGCGGCCTATATTGGTGACGTTAGTGGATGACGAGATGCGGCCTATATTGGTGACGTTAGTGGATGACGAGATGCGGCCTATATTGGTGACGTTAGTGGATGATGAGATGCGGCCTATTTTGGTGACGTTAGTGGATGATGAGATGCGGCCTATACTGGTGACGTTAGTGGATGACGAGATTCGGCCTATATTAGTGACGTTAGTGGATGATGAGATGCGGCCTATATTGGTGACGTTAGTGGATGATGAGATGCGGCCTATATTGGTGACATTAGTGGATGACGAGATGCGGCCTATATTAGTGACGTTAGTGGATGATGAGATGCGGCCTATATTAGTGACGTTAGTGGCCTATATTAGTGACGATAGTGGATGATGAGATGCGGCCTATATTGGCGACGATAGTGGATGATGAGATGCGGCCTATATTAGTGACGTTAGTGGATGATGAGATGCGGCCTATATTGGCGACGTTAGTGGATGATGAGATGCGGCCTATATTGGTGACGTTAGTGGATGATGAGATGCGGCCTATATTGGTGACGTTAGTGGAGGACGAGATGCGGCCTATATTGGTGACGTTAGTGGATGTTGAGATGCGGCCTATATTAGTGATGTTAGTGGATGACGAGATGCGGCCTATATTAGTGACGTTAGTGGATGACGAGATGCGGCCTATATTGGTGACGTTAGTGGATGACGAGATTCGGCCAATATTGGTGACGTTAGTGGATGACGAGATGCGGCCTATATTGGTGACATCAGTGGATGATGAGATGCGGCCTAAAATAGTGACGTCAGTGGATGATGAGATGCGGCCTATATTGATGACGTCAGTGGATGATGAGATGCGGCCTATATTGGTGACGTCAGTGGATGATGACATGCGGCCTATATTGGTGACGTTAGTGCATGATGACATGCGGCCTATATTGGTGACGTTAGTGGATGATGACATGCGGCCTATATTGGTGACGTTAGTGGATGAGGAGATGCGGCCTATATTGGTGACGTTAGTGGATGACGAGATGAGGCCAATATTGGTGACGTTAGTGGATGATGAGATGCGGCCTATATTGGTGACGTTAGTGGATGACGAGATGAGGCCTATATTGGTGACGTTAGTGGATGATGAGATGCGGCCTATATTGGTGACGTTAGTGGATGATGAGATGCGGCTTATATTGGTGACGATAGTGGAGGACGAGATGCGGCCTATATTAGTGACGTTAGTGGATGATGAGATGCAGCCTATATTAGTGACGTTAGTGGAGGACGAGATGCGGCCTATATTAGTGACGTTAGTGTAGGATGAGATGCGGCCTATATTAGTGACGTTAGTGGCCTATATTGGTGACGTTAGTGGATGATGAGATGCGGCCTATACTGGTGACGTTAGTGGATGATGAGATGCCGCCTATATTAGTGACGTTAGTGGATGATGAGATGCGGCCTATGTTAGTGATGTTAGTGGATGATGAGATGCGGCCTTATTAGAGACGTTAGTGGATGATGAGATGCGGCCTATATTGGTGACGTTAGTGGATGATGAGGTGCGGCCTATATTGGGGACGTTAGTGGATGATGAGATGCGGCCTATATTGGTGACGTTAGTGGATGATGATATGCGGCCTATATTGGTGACGTTAATGGATGATGAGATGCGGCCTATATTAGTGACGTTAGTGGATGATGAGATGCGGCCTACATTAGTGACGTTAGTGGATGATGAGATGCGGCCTATATTGGTGACGTTAGTGGATGATGAGATGCGGCCTATATTAGTGATGTTAGTGGATGATGAGATGCGGCCTATATTGGTGACGTTAGTGGATGATGAGATGCGGCCTATATTAGTGACGTTAGTGGATGGTGAGATGCGGCCTATATTAGTGACGTTAGTGGATGATGAGATGCGGCCTATATTGGTGATGTTAGTGGATGATGAGATGCGGCCTATGTTAGTGAAGTTAGTGGATGATGAGATGCGGCCTATGTTAGTGATGTTAGTGGATGATGAGATGCGGCCTATGTTAGTGACGTTAGTGGCCTATATTAGTGACGTTAGTGGATGACGAGATGCGGCCTATATTAGCGACGTTAGTGGATGACGAGATGCGGCCTATATTAGAGACGTTAGTGGTTGACGAGATGTGGCCTATATTAGCGACGTTAGTGGATGACGAGATGCGGCCTATATTGGTGACGTTAGTGGATGATGAGATGCGGCCTATATTTGTGACGTTAGTGGATGACGAGATGCGGCCTATATTAGTGACGTTAGTGGATGACGAGATGCGGCCTATATTTGTGACGTTAGTGGATGACAAGATGTGGCCTATATTAGTGACGTTAGTGGATGACGAGATGCGGCCTATATTAGTGACGTTAGTGGATGACGAGATGCTGCCTATATTAGTGACGTTAGTGGATGACGAGATGCGGCCTTTATTAGTGACGTTAGTGGATGACGAGATGCGGCCTATATTAGTGACGTTAGTGGATGATGAGATGCGGCCTATATTAGTGACGTTAGTGGATGATGAGATGCGGCCTATATTAGTGACGTTAGTGGATGATGAGATGCGGCCTATATTGGTGACGTTAGTGAATGATGAGATGCGGCCTATATTGGTGACGTTAGTGGATGATGAGATGCGGCCTATATTGGTGACGTTAGTGGATGATGAGATGCGGCCTATATTAGTGACGTTAGTGGATGATGAGATGCGGCCTATATTAGTGACGTTAGTGGATGATGAGATGCGGCCTATATTAGTGACGTTAGTGGATGATGAGATGTGGCCTATATTGGTGACGTTAGTGGATGAGGAGATGCGGCCTATATTAGTGACGTTAGTGGATGATGAGATGAGGCCTATATTAGTGACGTTTGGTGGAGGATGAGATGCGGCCCATATTAGTGACGTTAGTGGATGATGAGATGCGGCCTATATTAGTGACGTTAGTGGATGATGAGATGCGCCCTATATTAGTGACGTTAGTGGCCTATTTTAGTGACGTTAGTGGATGATGAGATGCGGCCTATATTAGTGACGTTAGTGGATGATGAGATGCGGCCTATATTAGTGACGTTAGTGGATGATGAGATGCGGCTTACATTAGTGACGTTAGTGGATGATGAGATGCGGCCTATATTGGTGACGTTAGTGGATGATGAGATGCGGCCTATATTAGTGACGTTAGTGGATGATGAGATGCGGCCTATATTGGTGACATTAGTGGATGATGAGATGCGGCCTATATTAGTGACGTTAATGGATAATGAGATGCGGCCTATATTGGTGACGTTAGTGGATGATGAGATGCGGCCTATATTGGTGACGTTAGTGGATGATGAGATGCTGCCTATATTAGTGACGTTAGTGGATGATGAGATGCGGCCTATATTAGTGACTTTAGTGGATGATGTGATGCAGCCTATATTAGTGACGTTAGTGGATGATGAGAAGTGGCCTATATTAGTGACGTTAGTGGATGATGAGATGCGGCCTATATTGGTGACGTTAGTGGATGATGAGATGCGGCCTATGTTAGTGATGTTAGTGGATGATGAGATGCGGCCTATGTTAGTGACGTTAGTGGCCTATATTAGTGACGTTAGTGGATGATGAGATGCGGCCTATATTGGTGACGTTACTGGATGATGAGATGCGGCCTATATTAATGATGTTATTGGTTGATGAGATGCGGCCTATATTAGTGACGTTAGTGGATGATGAGATGAGGCCTATATTAGTGACGTTAGTGGATGATGAGATGCGGCCTATATTAGTGACGTTAGTGGATGATGAGATGCGGCCTATATTGGTGACGTTAGTGGATGATGAGATGCGGCCTATGTTAGTGATGTTAGTGGATGATGAGATGCGGCCTATGTTAGTGACGTTAGTGGCCTATATTAGTGACGTTAGTGGATGATGAGATGCGGCCTATATTGGTGACGTTACTGGATGATGAGATGCGGCCTATATTAATGATGTTATTGGTTGATGAGATGCGGCCTATATTAGTGACGTTAGTGGATGATGAGATGAGGCCTATATTAGTGACGTTTGGTGGAGAATGAGATGCGGCCCATATTAGTGACGTTAGTGGATGATGAGATGCGGCCTATATTAGTGACGTTAGTGGATGATGAGATGCGGCCTATATTAGTGACGTTAGTGGCCTATATTAGTGACGTTAGTGGATGATGAGATGCGGCCTATATTGGTGACGTTAGTGGATGATGAGATGCTGCCTATGTTAGTGATGTTAGTGGATGATGAGATGCGGCCTATGTTAGTGACGTTAGTGGCCTATATTAGTGACGTTAGTGGATGATGAGATGCGGCCTATATTAGTGACGTTAGTGGATGATGAGATGCGGCCTATATTAATGATGTTATTGGTTGATGAGATGCGGCCTATATTAGTGACGTTAGTGGATGATGAGATGAGGCCTATATTAGTGACGTTTGGTGGAGGATGAGATGCGGCCCATATTAGTGACGTTAGTGGATGATGAGATGCGGCCTATATTAGTGACGTTAGTGGATTATGAGATGCGGCCTATATTAGTGACGTTAGTGGCCTATATTAGTGACATTAGTGGATGATGAGATGCGGCCTATAGTAGTGACGTTAGTGGATGATGAGATGCGGCCTATATTAGTGACATTAGTGGATGATGAGATGCGGCCTATATTGGTGACGTTAGTGGATGATGAGATGCGGCCTATATTGGTGACGTTAGTGGATGATGAGATGCGGCCTTTATTGGTGACGTTAGTGGATGAGGAGATGCGGCCTATATTGGTGACGTTAGTGGATGACGAGATGCGGCCTATATTGGTGACGTTAGTGGATGACGAGATGCGGCCTATATTGGTGACGTTAGTGGATGATGAGATGCGGCCTATATTGGTGACGTTAGTGGATGATGAGATGCGGCCTATATTGGTGACGTTAGTGGATGACGAGATGCGGCCTATATTAGTGACGTTAGTGGATGATGAGATGCGGCCTATATTGGTGACGTTAGTGGATGAAGAGATGCGGCCTATATTGGTGACGTTAGTGGATGACGAGATGCGGCCTATATTAGTGACGTTAGTGGATGATGAGATGCGGCCTATATTAGTGACGTTAGTGGCCTATATTAGTGACGATAGTGGATGATGAGATGCGGCCTATATTGGCGACGATAGTGGATGATGAGATGCGGCCTCTATTAGTGACGTTAGTGGATGATGAGATGCGGCCTATATTGGTGACGTTAGTGGATGATGAGATGCGTCCTATATTGGTGACGTTAGTGGAGGACTAGATGCGGCCTATATTGGTGACGTTAGTGGATGATGACATTCGGCCTATATTAGTGACGATAGTGGATGATGAGATGCGGCCTATATTAGTGACGTTAGTGGATGATGACATGCGGCCTATATTAGCGACGTTAGTGGATGATGAGATGCGGCCTATATTGGTGACGTTACTGGATGATGAGATGCGGCCTATATTGGTGACGTTAGTTGATGTTGAGATGCGGCCTATATTAGTGACGTTAGTGGATGACGAGATGCGGCCTATATTAGTGACGTTAGTGGATGATGAGATGCGGCCTATATTAGTGACGTTAGTGGATGATGAGATGCGGCCTATATTAGTGACGTTAGTGGCCTATATTAGTGACGTTAGTGGATGATGAGATGCGGCCTATATTAGTGACGTTAGTGGATGATGAGATGCGGCCTATGTTAGTGATGTTAGTGGATGATGAGATGCGGCCTATGTTAGTGACGTTAGTGGCCTATATTAGTGACGTTAGTGGATGATGAGATGCGGCCTATATTGGGGACGTTAGTGGATGATGAGATGCGGACTATATTAATGATGTTATTGGTTGATGAGATGCGGTCTATATTAGTGACGTTAGTGGATGATGAGATGAGGCCTATATTAGTGACGTTTGGTGGAGGATGAGATGCGGCCCATATTAGTGACGTTAGTGGATGATGAGATGCGGCCTATATTAGTGACGTTAGTGGATGATGAGATGCGGCCTATATTAGTGACGTTAGTGGCCTATATTAGTGACGTTAGTGGATGATGAGATGTGGCCTATAGTAGTGACGTTAGTTGATGATGAGATGCGGCCTATATTAGTGACATTAGTGGATGATGAGATGCGGCCTATATTGGTGACGTTAGTGGATGATGAGATGCGGCCTATATTGGTGACGTTAGTGGATGATGAGATGCGGCCTATATTGGTGACGTTAGTGGATGATGAGATGCGGCCTATATTGGTGACGTTAGTGGATGAGGAGATGCGGCCTATATTGGTGACGTTAGTGGATGACGAGATGCGGCCTATATTGGTGACGTTAGTGGATGATGAGATGCGGCCTATATTGGTGACGTTAGTGGATGATGAGATGCGGCCTATACTGGTGACGTTAGTGGATGACGAGATTCGGCCTATATTAGTGACGTTAGTGGATGATGAGATGCGGCCTATATTGGTGACGTTAGTGGATGATGAGATGCGGCCTATATTGGTGACGTTAGTGGATGACGAGATGCGGCCTATATTAGTGACGTTAGTGGATGATGAGATGCGGCCTATATTAGTGACGTTAGTGGCCTATATTAGTGACGATAGTGGATGATGAGATGCGGCCTATATTGGCGACGATAGTGTATGATGAGATGCGGCCTATATTAGTGACGTTAGTGGATGATGAGATGCGGCCTATATTGGCGACGTTAGTGGATGATGACATGCGGCCTATATTAGTGACGTTAGTGGATGATGACATGCGGCCTATATTAGTGACGTTAGTGGATGATGACATGCGGCCTATATTAGTGACGTTAGTGGATGATGAGATGCGGCCTATATTAGTGACGTTAGTGGATGATGAGATGCGGCCTATATTAGCGACGTTAGTGGATGATGAGATGCGGCCTATATTGGTGACGTTAGTGTATGATGAGATGCGGCCTATATTGGTGACGTTAGTGGAAGTTGAGATGCGGCCTATATTAGTGATGTTAGTGGATGACGAGATGCGGCCTATATTAGTGACGTTAGTGGATGACGAGATGCGGCCTATATTGGTGACGTTAGTGGATGACGAGATTCGGCCAATATTGGTGACGTTAGTGGATGACGAGATGCGACCTATATTGGTGACATCAGTGGATGATGAGATGCGGCCTATATTAGTGACGTCAGTGGATGATGAGATGCGGCCTATATTGATGACGTCAGTGGATGATGAGATGCGGCCTATATTGGTGACGTCAGTGGATGATGACATGCGGCCTATATTGGTGACGCTAGTGCATGATGACATGCGGCCTATATTGGTGACGTTAGTGGATGATGACATGCGGCCTATATTGGTGACATTAGTGGATGAGGAGATGCGGCCTATATTGGTGACGGTAGTGGATGAGGAGATGCGGCCTATATTGGTGATGTTAGTGGATGACGAGATGCGGCCTATATTGGTGACGTTAGTGGATGATGAGATGCGGCCTATATTGGTGACGTTAGTGGATGATGAGATGCGGCCTATATTAGTGACGTTAGTGGATGACGAGATGCGGCCTATATTGGTGACGTTAGTGGATGACGAGATGCGGCCTATATTGGTGACGTTAGTGGATGATGAGATGCGGCCTATATTGGTGACGTTAGTGGATGATGAGATGCGGCCTATATTAGCGACGTTAGTGGATGATGAGATGCGGCCTATATTGGTGACGTTAGTGGATGATGAGATGCGGCCTATACTGGTGACGTTAGTGGATGACGAGATTCGGCCTATATTAGTGACGTTAGTGGATGATGAGATGCGGCCTATATTGGTGATGTTAGTGGATGATGAGATGCGGCCTATATTGGTGACGTTAGTGGATGACTAGATGCGGCCTATATTAGTGACGTTAGTGGATGATGAGATGCGGCCTATATTAGTGACGTTAGTGGCCTATATTAGTGACGATAGTGGATGATGAGATGCGGCCTATATTGGCGACGATAGTGTATGATGAGATGCGGCCTATATTAGTGACGTTAGTGGATGATGAGATGCGGCCTATATTGGCGACGTTAGTGGATGATGACATGCGGCCTATATTGGTGACGTTAGTGGATGATGACATGCGGCCTATATTAGTGACGTTAGTGGATGATGACATGCGGCCTATATTAGTGACGTTATTGGATGATGAGATGCGGCCTATATTAGTGACGTTAGTGGATGATGAGATGCGGCCTATATTAGCGACGTTAGTGGATGATGAGATGCGGCCTATATTGGTGACGTTAGTGGATGATGAGATGCGGCCTATATTGGTGACGTTAGTGGATGTTGAGATGCGGCCTATATTAGTGATGTTAGTGGATGACGAGATGCGGCCTATATTAGTGACGTTAGTGGATGACGAGATGCGGCCTATATTGGTGACGTTAGTGGATGACGAGATTCGGCCAATATTGGTGACGTTAGTGGATGACGAGATGCGGCCTATATTGGTGACATCAGTGGATGATGAGATGCGGCCTATATTAGTGACGTCAGTGGATGATGAGATGCGGCCTATATTGATGACGTCAGTGGATGATGAGATGCGGCCTATATTGGTGACGTCAGTGGATGATGACATGCGGCCTATATTGGTGACGTTAGTGCATGATGACATGCGGCCTATATTGGTGACGTTAGTGGATGATGACATGCGGCCTATATTGGTGACATTAGTGGATGAGGAGATGCGGCCTATATTGGTGACGGTAGTGGATGAGGAGATGCGGCCTATATTGGTGATGTTAGTGGATGACGAGATGCGGCCTATATTGGTGACGTTAGTGGATGATGAGATGCGGCCTATATTGGTGACGTTAGTGGATGATGAGATGCGGCCTATATTAATGACGTTAGTGGATGACGAGATGCGGCCTATATTGGTGACGTTAGTGGATGACGAGATGCGGCCTATATTGGTGACGTTAGTGGATGATGAGATGCGGCCTATATTGGTGACGTTAGTGGATGATGAGATGCGGCCTATATTGGTGACGTTAGTGGATGAAGAGATGCGGCCTATATTGGTGACGTTAGTGGATGATGAGATGCGGCCTATATTGGTGACGTTAGTGGATGACAAGATTCGGCCAATATTGGTGACGTTAGTGGATGCCGAGATGCGGCCTATATTGGTGACGTTAGTGGAAGACCAGATGCGGCCTATATTGGTGACGTTAGTGGATGATGAGATGCGGCCTATATTAGTGACGTCAGTGGATGATGAGATGCGGCCTACATTGGTGACGTCAGTGGATGAAGAGATGCGGCCTATATTGGTGACGTCAGTGGATGATGACATGCGGCCTATATTGGTGACGTTAGTGGCGGCCTATATTGGTGACGTCAGTGGATGATGACATGCGGCCTATATTGGTGACGTTAGTGGATGATGACATGCGGCCTATATTGGTGACGTTAGTGGATGATGACATGCGGCCTATATTGGTGACGTTAGTGGATGATGACATGCGGCCTATATTAGTGACGTTAGTGGATGAGGAGATGCGGCCTATATTGGTGACGTTAGTGGATGACGAGATGCGGCCTATATTAGTGACGTTAGTGGATGATGAGATGCGGCCTATATTAGTGACGTTAGTGGATGATGAGATGCGGCCTATATTAGTGACGTTAGTGGATGATGAGATGCGGCCTATATTAGTGACATTAGAGGATGATGAGATGCGGCCTTTATTAGTGACGTTAGTGGATGAGGAGATGCGGCCTATATTGGTGACGTTAGTGGATGACGACATGCGGCCTATATTGGTGACGTTAGTGGATGACGAGATGCGGCCTATATTGGTGACGTTAGTGGATGATGAGATGCGGCCTATATTGGTGACGTTAGTGGATGATGAGATGCGGCCTATATTAGCGACGTTAGTGGATGATGAGATGCAGCCTATATTAGTGACGTTAGTGGATGACGAGATGCGGCCTATATTAGTGACGTTAGTGGATGATGAGATGCGGCCTATATTAGCGACGATAGTGGATGATGAGATGCGGCCTATATTGACGTTAGTGGATGATGAGATGCGGCCTATATCAGTGACGTTAGTGGCCTATATTAGCGACGTTAGTGGATGATGAGATGCGGCCTATATTAGTGACGTTAGAAGATGACGAGATGCGGCCTATATTAGTGACGTTAGTGGATGATGAGATGCGGCCTATATTAGCGACGATAGTGGATGATGAGATGCGGCCTATATTAGTGACGTTAGTGGATGATGAGATGCGGCCTATATTAGTGACGTTAGTGGCCTATATTAGTGACGTTAGTGGATGATGAGATGCGGCCTATATTAGTGACGTTAGTGGATGATGAGATGCGGCCTATATTAGCGACGTTAGTGGATGATGAGATGCGGCCTTTATTAGCGACGTTAGTGGATGATGAGATGCGGCCTATATTAGTGACGTTAGTGGAGGATGAGATGCGGCCTATATTAGTGACGTCAGTGGAGGATGAGATGCGGCCTATATTAGTGACGTCAGTGGATGATGAGATGCGGCCTATATTAGTGACGTCAGTGGATGATGAGATGTGGCCTATGTTAGTGACGTCAGTGGATGATGAGATGCGGCCTATGTTAGTGACGTCAGTGGATGATGAGATGCGGCCTATGTTAGTGACGTTAGTGGATGATGAGATGCGGCCTATATTGGTGACGTTAGTGGATGATGAGATGCGGCCTATATTGGTGACGTTAGTGGATGATGAGATGCGGCCTATATTGGCGACGTTAGTGGATGATGAGATGCGGCCTGTATTAGCGACGATATTGGATGTTGAGATGCGGCCTATATTAGTGACGTTAGTGGATGACGAGATGCGGCCTATATTAGTGACGTCAGTGGATGACGAGATGCGGCCTATATTAGTGACGTTAGTGGATGACGAGATGCGGCCTATATTGGTGACGTTAGTGGATGACGAGATGCGGCCTATATTAGTGACGATAGTGGATGATGAGATGCGGCCTATATTGGTGACGTTAGTGGATGACGAGATGCGGCCTATATTGGTGACGTTAGTGGATGATGAGATGCGGCCTATATTGGTGACGTTAGTGGATGATGAGATGCGGCCTATATTAGTGACGTTAGTGGATGATGAGATGCGGCCTATATTGGTGACGTTAGTTGATGTTGAGATGCGGCCTATATTAGTGACGTTAGTGGATGACGAGATGCGGCCTATATTAGTGACGTTAGTGGATGATGAGATGCGGCCTATATTGGTGACGTTAGTGGATGACGAGATGCGGCCTATATTGGTGACGTTAGTGGATGATGAGATGCGGCCTATATTGGTGACGTTAGTGGATGATGAGATGCGGCCTATATTGGTGACGTTAGTGGAAGACGAGATGCGGCCTATATTAGTGACGTTAGTGGATGACGAGATGCGGCCTATATTAGTGACGTTAGTGGATGATGAGATGCGGCCTATATTAGTGACGTTAGTGGATGATGAGATGCGGCCTATATTAGTGACGTTAGTGGCCTATATTAGTGACGTTAGTGGATGATGAGATGCGGCCTATATTAGTGACGTTAGTGGATGATGAGATGCGGCCTATGTTAGTGATGTTAGTGGATGATGAGATGCGGCCTATGTTAGTGACGTTAGTGGCCTATATTAGTGACGTTAGTGGATGATGAGATGCGGCCTATATTGGGGACGTTAGTGGATGATGAGATGCGGCCTATATTAATGATGTTATTGGTTGATGAGATGCGGTCTATATTAGTGACGTTAGTGGATGATGAGATGAGGCCTATATTAGTAACGTTTGGTGGAGGATGAGATGCGGCCCATATTAGTGACGTTAGTGGATGATGAGATGCGGCCTATATTAGTGACGTTAGTGGATGATGAGATGCGGCCTATATTAGTGACGTTAGTGGCCTATATTAGTGACGTTAGTGGATGATGAGATGTGGCCTATAGTAGTGACGTTAGTTGATGATGAGATGCGGCCTATATTAGTGACGTTAGTGGATGATGAGATGCGGCCTATATTGGTGACGTTAGTGGATGATGAGATGCGGCCTATATTGGTGACGTTAGTGGATGATGAGATGCGGCCTATATTGGTGACGTTAGTGGATGATGAGATGCGGCCTATATTGGTGACGTTAGTGGATGAGGAGATGCGGCCTATATTGGTGACGTTAGTGGATGACGAGATGCGGCCTATATTGGTGACGTTAGTGGATGACGAGATGCGGCCTATATTGGTGACGTTAGTGGATGATGAGATGCGGCCTATATTGGTGACGTTAGTGGATGATGAGATGCGGCCTATACTGGTGACTTTAGTGGATGACGAGATTCGGCCTATATTAGTGACGTTAGTGGATGATAAGATCCAGCCTATATTGGTGACGTTAGTGGATGATGAGATGCGGCCTATATTGGTGACGTTAGTGGATGACGAGATGCGGCCTATATTAGTGACGTTAGTGGATGATGAGATGCGGCCTATATTAGTGACGTTAGTGGCCTATATTAGTGACGATAGTGGATGATGAGATGCGGCCTATATTGGCGACGATAGTGGATGATGAGATGCGGCCTATATTAGTGACGTTAGTGGATGATGAGATGCGGCCTATATTGGCGACGTTAGTGGATGACGAGATGCGGCCTATATTGGTGACGTTAGTGGAAGACCAGATGCGGCCTATATTGGTGACGTTAGTGGATGATGAGATGCGGCCTATATTAGTGACGTCAGTGGATGATGAGATGCGGCCTATATTGGTGACGTCAGTGGATGATGAGATGCGGCCTATATTGGTGACATCAGTGGATGATGACATGCGGCCTATATTGGTGACGTTAGTGGCGGCCTATATTGGTGACGTCAGTGGATGATGACATGCGGCCTATATTGGTGACGTTAGTGGATGATGACATGCGGCCTATATTGGTGACGTTAGTGGATGATGAGATGCGGCCTATATTGGTGACGTTAGTGGATGATGAGATGCGGCCTATATTGGCGACGTTAGTGGATGATGAGATGCGGCCTATATTAGCGACGTTAGTGGATGATGAGATGCGGCCTATATTAGTGACGTTAGTGGATGACGAGATGCGGCCTATATTAGTGACGTTAGTGGATGATGAGATGCGGCCTATATTAGCGACGATAGTGGATGATGAGATGCGGAATATATTGACGTTAGTGGATGATGAGATGCGGCCTATATCAGTGACGTTAGTGGCCTATATTAGCGACGTTAGTGGATGATGAGATGCGGCCTATATTAGTGACGTTAGAAGATGACGAGATGCGGCCTATATTAGTGACGTTAGTGGATGATGAGATGCGGCCTATATTAGCGACGATAGTGGATGATGAGATGCGGCCTATATTAGTGACGTTAGTGGATGATGAGATGCGGCCTATATTAGTGACGTTAGTGGCCTATATTAGTGACGTTAGTGGATGATGAGATGCGGCCTATATTAGTGACGTTAGTGGATGATGAGATGCGGCCTATATTAGCGACGTTAGTGGATGATGAGATGCGGCCTTTATTAGCGACGTTAGTGGATGATGAGATGCGGCCTATATTAGTGACGTTAGTGGATGATGAGATGCGGCCTATATTAGTGACGTCAGTGGAGGATGAGATGCGGCCTATATTAGTGACGTCAGTGGATGATGAGATGCGGCCTATATTAGTGACGTCAGTGGATGATGAGATGCGGCCTATATTAGTGACGTCAGTGGATGATGAGATGTGGCCTATGTTAGTGACGTCAGTGGATGATGAGATGCGGCCTATGTTAGTGACGTCAGTGGATGATGAGATGCGGCCTATGTTAGTGACGTTAGTGGATGATGAGATGCGGCCTATATTGGTGACGTTAGTGGATGATGAGATGCGGCCTATATTGGTGACGTTAGTGGATGATGAGATGCGGCCTATATTGGCGACGTTAGTGGATGATGAGATGCGGCCTATATTAGCGACGATATTGGATGTTGAGATGCGGCCTATATTGGTGACGTTAGTGGATGATGACATGCGGCCTATATTGGTGACGTTAGTGCATGATGACATGCGGCCTATATTGGTGACGTTAGTGGATGATGACATGCGGCCTATATTGGTGACATTAGTGGATGAGGAGATGCGGCCTATATTGGTGACGGTAGTGGATGAGGAGATGCGGCCTATATTGGTGATGTTAGTGGATGACGAGATGCGGCCTATATTGGTGACGTTAGTGGATGATGAGATGCGGCCTATATTGGTGACGTTAGTGGATGATGAGATGCGGCCTATATTAGTGACGTTAGTGGATGACGAGATGCGGCCTATATTGGTGACGTTAGTGGATGACGAGATGCGGCCTATATTGGTGACGTTAGTGGATGATGAGATGCGGCCTATATTGGTGACGTTAGTGGATGATGAGATGCGGCCTATATTGGTGACGTTAGTGGATGAAGAGATGCGGCCTATATTGGTGACGTTAGTGGATGATGAGATGCGGCCTATATTGGTGACGTTAGTGGATGACAAGATTCGGCCAATATTGGTGACGTTAGTGGATGACGAGATGCGGCCTATATTGGTGACGTTAGTGGAAGACCAGATGCGGCCTATATTGGTGACGTTAGTGGATGATGAGATGCGGCCTATATTAGTGACGTCAGTGGATGATGAGATGCTGCCTATATTGGTGACGTCAGTGGATGATGAGATGCGGCCTATAATGGTGACGTCAGTGGATGATGAGATGCGGCCTATATTGGTGACGTTAGTGGCGGCCTATATTGGTGACGTCAGTGGATGATGACATGCGGCCTATATTGGTGACGTTAGTGGATGATGACATGCGGCCTATATTGGTGACGTTAGTGGATGATGACATGCGGCCTATATTGGTGACGTTAGTGGATGATGACATGCGGCCTATATTAGTGACGTTAGTGGATGAGGAGATGCGGCCTATATTGGTGACGTTAGTGGATGACGAGATGCGGCCTATATTAGTGACGTTAGTGGATGATGAGATGCGGCCTATATTAGTGACGTTAGTGGATGATGAGATGCGGCCTTTATTAGTGACGTTAGTGGATGATGAGATGCGGCCTATATTAGTGACGTTAGAGGATGATGAGATGCGGCCATTATTAGTGACGTTAGTGGATGAGGAGATGCGGCCTATATTGGTGACGTCAGTGGATGATGAGATGCGGCCTATAATGGTGACGTCAGTGGATGATGACATGCGGCCTATATTGGTGACGTTAGTGGCGGCCTATATTGGTGACGTCAGTGGATGATGACATGCGGCCTATATTGGTGACGTTAGTGGATGATGACATGCGGCCTATATTGGTGACGTTAGTCGATGATGACATGCGGCCTATATTGGTGACGTTAGTGGATGATGACATGCGGCCTATATTAGTGACGTTAGTGGATGAGGAGATGCGGCCTATATTGGTGACGTTAGTGGATGACGAGATGCGGCCTATATTAGTGACGTTAGTGGATGATGAGATGCGGCCTATATTAGTGACGTTAGTGGATGATGAGATGCGGCCTATATTAGTGACGTTAGTGGATGATGAGATGCGGCCTATATTAGTGACGTTAGAGGATGATGAGATGCGGCCTTTATTAGTGACGTTAGTGGATGAGGAGATGCGGCCTATATTGGTGACGTTAGTGGATGACGAGATGCGGCCTATATTGGTGACGTTAGTGGATGACGAGATGCGGCCTATATTGGTGACGTTAGTGGATGATGAGATGCGGCCTATATTGGTGACGTTAGTGGATGATGAGATGCGGCCTATATTGGCGACGTTAGTGGATGATGAGATGCGGCCTATATTAGCGACGTTAGTGGATGACGAGATGCGGCCTATATTAGTGACGTTAGTGGATGACGAGATGCGGCCTATATTAGCGACGTTAGTGGATGATGAGATGCGGCCTATATTAGAGACGATAGTGGATGATGAGATGCGGCCTATATTGACGTTAGTGGATGATGAGATGCGGCCTATATCAGTGACGTTAGTGGCCTATATTAGCGACGTTAGTGGATGATGAGATGCGGCCTATATTAGTGACGTTAGAAGATGACGAGATGCGGCCTATATTAGTGACGTTAGTGGATGATGAGATGCGGCCTATAATAGCGACGATAGTGGATGATGAGATGCGGCCTATATTAGTGACGTTAGTGGATGATGAGATGCGGCCTATATTAGTGACGTTAGTGGCCTATATTAGTGACGTTAGTGGATGATGAGATGCGGCCTATATTAGTGACGTTAGTGGATGATGAGATGCGGCCTATATTAGCGACGTTAGTGGATGATGAGATGCGGCCTTTATTAGCGACGTTAGTGGATGATGAGATGCGGCCTATATTAGTGACGTTAGTGGATGATGAGATGCGGCCTATATTAGTGACGTCAGTGGAGGATGAGATGCGGCCTATATTAGTGACGTCAGTGGATGATGAGATGCGGCCTATGTTAGTGACGTCAGTGGATGATGAGATGCGGCCCATGTTAGTGACGTCAGTGGATGATGAGATGCGGCCTATGTTAGTGACGTTAGTGGATGACGAGATGCGGCCTATATTGGTGACGTTAGTGGAAGACCAGATGCGGCCTATATTGGTGACGTTAGTGGATGATGAGATGCGGCCTATATTAGTGACGTCAGTGGATGATGAGATGCTGCCTATATTGGTGACGTCAGTGGATGATGAGATGCGGCCTATAATGGTGACGTCAGTGGATGATGAGATGCGGCCTATATTGGTGACGTTAGTGGCGGCCTATATTGGTGACGTCAGTGGATGATGACATGCGGCCTATATTGGTGACGTTAGTGGATGATGACATGCGGCCTATATTGGTGACGTTAGTGGATGATGACATGCGGCCTATATTGGTGACGTTAGTGGATGATGACATGCGGCCTATATTAGTGACGTTAGTGGATGAGGAGATGCGGCCTATATTGGTGACGTTAGTGGATGACGAGATGCGGCCTATATTAGTGACGTTAGTGGATGATGACATGCGGCCTATATTAGCGACGATAGTGGATGATGAGATGCGGCCTATATTAGTGACGTTAGTGGAGGATGAGATGCGGCCTATATTGGTGACGTTAGTGGATGACGAGATGCGGCCTATATTGGTGACGTTAGTGGATGATGAGATGCGGCCTATATTGGTGACGTTAGTGGATGATGAGATGCGGCCTATATTGGTGACGTTAGTGGATGATGAGATGCGGCCTATATTGGTGACGTTAGTGGATGATGAGATTCGGCCAATATTGGTGACGTTAGTGGATGACGAGATGCGGCCTATATTAGTGACGTCAGTGGATGATGAGATGCGGCCTATATTGGTGACGTCAGTGGATGATGAGATGCGGCCTATATTGGTGACATCAGTGGATGATGACATGCGGCCTATATTGGTGACGTTAGTGGCGGCCTATATTGGTGACGTCAGTGGATGATGACATGCGGCCTATATTGGTGACGTTAGTGGATGATGACATGCGGCCTATATTGGTGACGTTAGTGGATGATGAGATGCGGCCTATATTGGTGACGTTAGTGGATGATGAGATGCGGCCTATATTGGCGACGTTAGTGGATGATGAGATGCGGCCTATATTAGCGACGTTAGTGGATGATGAGATGCGGCCTATATTAGTGACGTTAGTGGATGACGAGATGCGGCCTATATTAGTGACGTTAGTGGATGATGAGATGCGGCCTATATTAGCGACGATAGTGGATGATGAGATGCGGAATATATTGACGTTAGTGGATGATGAGATGCGGCCTATATCAGTGACGTTAGTGGCCTATATTAGCGACGTTAGTGGATGATGAGATGCGGCCTATATTAGTGACGTTAGAAGATGACGAGATGCGGCCTATATTAGTGACGTTAGTGGATGATGAGATGCGGCCTATATTAGCGACGATAGTGGATGATGAGATGCGGCCTATATTAGTGACGTTAGTGGATGATGAGATGCGGCCTATATTAGTGACGTTAGTGGCCTATATTAGTGACGTTAGTGGATGATGAGATGCGGCCTATATTAGTGACGTTAGTGGATGATGAGATGCGGCCTATATTAGCGACGTTAGTGGATGATGAGATGCGGCCTTTATTAGCGACGTTAGTGGATGATGAGATGCGGCCTATATTAGTGACGTTAGTGGAGGATGAGATGCGGCCTATATTAGTGACGTCAGTGGAGGATGAGATGCGGCCTATATTAGTGACGTCAGTGGATGATGAGATGCGGCCTATATTAGTGACGTCAGTGGATGATGAGATGTGGCCTATGTTAGTGACGTCAGTGGATGATGAGATGCGGCCTATGTTAGTGACGTCAGTGGATGATGAGATGCGGCCTATGTTAGTGACGTTAGTGGATGATGAGATGCGGCCTATATTGGTGACGTTAGTGGATGATGAGATGCGGCCTATATTGGTGACGTTAGTGGATGATGAGATGCGGCCTATATTGGCGACGTTAGTGGATGATGAGATGCGGCCTGTATTAGCGACGATATTGGATGTTGAGATGCGGCCTATATTAGTGACGTTAGTGGATGACGAGATGCGGCCTATATTAGTGACGTCAGTGGATGACGAGATGCGGCCTATATTAGTGACGTTAGTGGATGACGAGATGCGGCCTATATTGGTGACGTTAGTGGATGACGAGATGCGGCCTATATTAGTGACGATAGTGGATGATGAGATGCGGCCTATATTGGTGACGTTAGTGGATGACGAGATGCGGCCTATATTGGTGACGTTAGTGGATGATGAGATGCGGCCTATATTGGTGACGTTAGTGGATGATGAGATGCGGCCTATATTAGTGACGTTAGTGGATGATGAGATGCGGCCTATATTGGTGACGTTAGTTGATGTTGAGATGCGGCCTATATTAGTGACGTTAGTGGATGACGAGATGCGGCCTATATTAGTGACGTTAGTGGATGATGAGATGCGGCCTATATTGGTGACGTTAGTGGATGACGAGATGCGGCCTATATTGGTGACGTTAGTGGATGATGAGATGCGGCCTATATTGGTGACGTTAGTGGATGATGAGATGCGGCCTATATTGGTGACGTTAGTGGAAGACGAGATGCGGCCTATATTAGTGACGTTAGTGGATGACGAGATGCGGCCTATATTAGTGACGTTAGTGGATGATGAGATGCGGCCTATATTAGTGACGTTAGTGGATGATGAGATGCGGCCTATATTAGTGACGTTAGTGGCCTATATTAGTGACGTTAGTGGATGATGAGATGCGGCCTATATTAGTGACGTTAGTGGATGATGAGATGCGGCCTATGTTAGTGATGTTAGTGGATGATGAGATGCGGCCTATGTTAGTGACGTTAGTGGCCTATATTAGTGACGTTAGTGGATGATGAGATGCGGCCTATATTGGGGACGTTAGTGGATGATGAGATGCGGCCTATATTAATGATGTTATTGGTTGATGAGATGCGGTCTATATTAGTGACGTTAGTGGATGATGAGATGAGGCCTATATTAGTAACGTTTGGTGGAGGATGAGATGCGGCCCATATTAGTGACGTTAGTGGATGATGAGATGCGGCCTATATTAGTGACGTTAGTGGATGATGAGATGCGGCCTATATTAGTGACGTTAGTGGCCTATATTAGTGACGTTAGTGGATGATGAGATGTGGCCTATAGTAGTGACGTTAGTTGATGATGAGATGCGGCCTATATTAGTGACATTAGTGGATGATGAGATGCGGCCTATATTGGTGACGTTAGTGGATGATGAGATGCGGCCTATATTGGTGACGTTAGTGGATGATGAGATGCGGCCTATATTGGTGACGTTAGTGGATGATGAGATGCGGCCTATATTGGTGACGTTAGTGGATGAGGAGATGCGGCCTATATTGGTGACGTTAGTGGATGACGAGATGCGGCCTATATTGGTGACGTTAGTGGATGACGAGATGCGGCCTATATTGGTGACGTTAGTGGATGATGAGATGCGGCCTATATTGGTGACGTTAGTGGATGATGAGATGCGGCCTATACTGGTGACTTTAGTGGATGACGAGATTCGGCCTATATTAGTGACGTTAGTGGATGATAAGATCCAGCCTATATTGGTGACGTTAGTGGATGATGAGATGCGGCCTATATTGGTGACGTTAGTGGATGACGAGATGCGGCCTATATTAGTGACGTTAGTGGATGATGAGATGCGGCCTATATTAGTGACGTTAGTGGCCTATATTAGTGACGATAGTGGATGATGAGATGCGGCCTATATTGGCGACGATAGTGGATGATGAGATGCGGCCTATATTAGTGACGTTAGTGGATGATGAGATGCGGCCTATATTGGCGACGTTAGTGGATGACGAGATGCGGCCTATATTGGTGACGTTAGTGGAAGACCAGATGCGGCCTATATTGGTGACGTTAGTGGATGATGAGATGCGGCCTATATTAGTGACGTCAGTGGATGATGAGATGCGGCCTATATTGGTGACGTCAGTGGATGATGAGATGCGGCCTATATTGGTGACATCAGTGGATGATGACATGCGGCCTATATTGGTGACGTTAGTGGCGGCCTATATTGGTGACGTCAGTGGATGATGACATGCGGCCTATATTGGTGACGTTAGTGGATGATGACATGCGGCCTATATTGGTGACGTTAGTGGATGATGAGATGCGGCCTATATTGGTGACGTTAGTGGATGATGAGATGCGGCCTATATTGGCGACGTTAGTGGATGATGAGATGCGGCCTATATTAGCGACGTTAGTGGATGATGAGATGCGGCCTATATTAGTGACGTTAGTGGATGACGAGATGCGGCCTATATTAGTGACGTTAGTGGATGATGAGATGCGGCCTATATTAGCGACGATAGTGGATGATGAGATGCGGAATATATTGACGTTAGTGGATGATGAGATGCGGCCTATATCAGTGACGTTAGTGGCCTATATTAGCGACGTTAGTGGATGATGAGATGCGGCCTATATTAGTGACGTTAGAAGATGACGAGATGCGGCCTATATTAGTGACGTTAGTGGATGATGAGATGCGGCCTATATTAGCGACGATAGTGGATGATGAGATGCGGCCTATATTAGTGACGTTAGTGGATGATGAGATGCGGCCTATATTAGTGACGTTAGTGGCCTATATTAGTGACGTTAGTGGATGATGAGATGCGGCCTATATTAGTGACGTTAGTGGATGATGAGATGCGGCCTATATTAGCGACGTTAGTGGATGATGAGATGCGGCCTTTATTAGCGACGTTAGTGGATGATGAGATGCGGCCTATATTAGTGACGTTAGTGGATGATGAGATGCGGCCTATATTAGTGACGTCAGTGGAGGATGAGATGCGGCCTATATTAGTGACGTCAGTGGATGATGAGATGCGGCCTATATTAGTGACGTCAGTGGATGATGAGATGCGGCCTATATTAGTGACGTCAGTGGATGATGAGATGTGGCCTATGTTAGTGACGTCAGTGGATGATGAGATGCGGCCTATGTTAGTGACGTCAGTGGATGATGAGATGCGGCCTATGTTAGTGACGTTAGTGGATGATGAGATGCGGCCTATATTGGTGACGTTAGTGGATGATGAGATGCGGCCTATATTGGTGACGTTAGTGGATGATGAGATGCGGCCTATATTGGCGACGTTAGTGGATGATGAGATGCGGCCTATATTAGCGACGATATTGGATGTTGAGATGCGGCCTATATTGGTGACGTTAGTGGATGATGACATGCGGCCTATATTGGTGACGTTAGTGCATGATGACATGCGGCCTATATTGGTGACGTTAGTGGATGATGACATGCGGCCTATATTGGTGACATTAGTGGATGAGGAGATGCGGCCTATATTGGTGACGGTAGTGGATGAGGAGATGCGGCCTATATTGGTGATGTTAGTGGATGACGAGATGCGGCCTATATTGGTGACGTTAGTGGATGATGAGATGCGGCCTATATTGGTGACGTTAGTGGATGATGAGATGCGGCCTATATTAGTGACGTTAGTGGATGACGAGATGCGGCCTATATTGGTGACGTTAGTGGATGACGAGATGCGGCCTATATTGGTGACGTTAGTGGATGATGAGATGCGGCCTATATTGGTGACGTTAGTGGATGATGAGATGCGGCCTATATTGGTGACGTTAGTGGATGAAGAGATGCGGCCTATATTGGTGACGTTAGTGGATGATGAGATGCGGCCTATATTGGTGACGTTAGTGGATGACAAGATTCGGCCAATATTGGTGACGTTAGTGGATGACGAGATGCGGCCTATATTGGTGACGTTAGTGGAAGACCAGATGCGGCCTATATTGGTGACGTTAGTGGATGATGAGATGCGGCCTATATTAGTGACGTCAGTGGATGATGAGATGCTGCCTATATTGGTGACGTCAGTGGATGATGAGATGCGGCCTATAATGGTGACGTCAGTGGATGATGAGATGCGGCCTATATTGGTGACGTTAGTGGCGGCCTATATTGGTGACGTCAGTGGATGATGACATGCGGCCTATATTGGTGACGTTAGTGGATGATGACATGCGGCCTATATTGGTGACGTTAGTGGATGATGACATGCGGCCTATATTGGTGACGTTAGTGGATGATGACATGCGGCCTATATTAGTGACGTTAGTGGATGAGGAGATGCGGCCTATATTGGTGACGTTAGTGGATGACGAGATGCGGCCTATATTAGTGACGTTAGTGGATGATGAGATGCGGCCTATATTAGTGACGTTAGTGGATGATGAGATGCGGCCTTTATTAGTGACGTTAGTGGATGATGAGATGCGGCCTATATTAGTGACGTTAGAGGATGATGAGATGCGGCCATTATTAGTGACGTTAGTGGATGAGGAGATGCGGCCTATATTGGTGACGTCAGTGGATGATGAGATGCGGCCTATAATGGTGACGTCAGTGGATGATGACATGCGGCCTATATTGGTGACGTTAGTGGCGGCCTATATTGGTGACGTCAGTGGATGATGACATGCGGCCTATATTGGTGACGTTAGTGGATGATGACATGCGGCCTATATTGGTGACGTTAGTCGATGATGACATGCGGCCTATATTGGTGACGTTAGTGGATGATGACATGCGGCCTATATTAGTGACGTTAGTGGATGAGGAGATGCGGCCTATATTGGTGACGTTAGTGGATGACGAGATGCGGCCTATATTAGTGACGTTAGTGGATGATGAGATGCGGCCTATATTAGTGACGTTAGTGGATGATGAGATGCGGCCTATATTAGTGACGTTAGTGGATGATGAGATGCGGCCTATATTAGTGACGTTAGAGGATGATGAGATGCGGCCTTTATTAGTGACGTTAGTGGATGAGGAGATGCGGCCTATATTGGTGACGTTAGTGGATGACGAGATGCGGCCTATATTGGTGACGTTAGTGGATGACGAGATGCGGCCTATATTGGTGAC
This sequence comes from Taudactylus pleione, assembly GCA_031769625.1. Taxonomy (NCBI): domain Eukaryota; kingdom Metazoa; phylum Chordata; class Amphibia; order Anura; family Myobatrachidae; genus Taudactylus; species Taudactylus pleione. The sequence continues at coordinate 234,419 of JAUIMM010001814.1, forward strand.
GTTAGTGGATGATGAGATGCGGCCTATATTGGTGACGTTAGTGGATGATGAGATGCGGCCTATATTGGCGACGTTAGTGGATGATGAGATGCGGCCTATATTAGCGACGTTAGTGGATGACGAGATGCGGCCTATATTAGTGACGTTAGTGGATGACGAGATGCGGCCTATATTAGCGACGTTAGTGGATGATGAGATGCGGCCTATATTAGAGACGATAGTGGATGATGAGATGCGGCCTATATTGACGTTAGTGGATGATGAGATGCGGCCTATATCAGTGACGTTAGTGGCCTATATTAGCGACGTTAGTGGATGATGAGATGCGGCCTATATTAGTGACGTTAGAAGATGACGAGATGCGGCCTATATTAGTGACGTTAGTGGATGATGAGATGCGGCCTATAATAGCGACGATAGTGGATGATGAGATGCGGCCTATATTAGTGACGTTAGTGGATGATGAGATGCGGCCTATATTAGTGACGTTAGTGGCCTATATTAGTGACGTTAGTGGATGATGAGATGCGGCCTATATTAGTGACGTTAGTGGATGATGAGATGCGGCCTATATTAGCGACGTTAGTGGATGATGAGATGCGGCCTTTATTAGCGACGTTAGTGGATGATGAGATGCGGCCTATATTAGTGACGTTAGTGGATGATGAGATGCGGCCTATATTAGTGACGTCAGTGGAGGATGAGATGCGGCCTATATTAGTGACGTCAGTGGATGATGAGATGCGGCCTATGTTAGTGACGTCAGTGGATGATGAGATGCGGCCCATGTTAGTGACGTCAGTGGATGATGAGATGCGGCCTATGTTAGTGACGTTAGTGGATGATGAGATGCGGCCTATATTGGTGACGTTAGTGGATGATGAGATGCGGCCTATATTGGTGACGTTAGTGGATGATGAGATGCGGCCTATATTTGCGACGTTAGTGGATGATGAGATGCGGCCTATATTAGCGACGATATTGGATGTTGAGATGCGGCCTATATTAGTGACGTTAGTGGATGACGAGATGCGGCCTATATTAGTGACGTCAGTGGATGACGAGATGCGGCCTATATTAGTGACGTTAGTGGATGACGAGATGCGGCCTATATTGGTGACGTTAGTGGATGAAGAGATGCGGCCTATTTTAGTGACGATAGTGGATGATGAGATGCGGCCTATATTGGTGACGTTAGTGGATGACGAGATGCGGCCTATATTGATGACGTTAGTGGATGATGAGATGCGGCCTATATTGGTGACGTTAGTGGATGATGAGATGCGGCCTATATTGGTGACGTTAGTGGAAGACGAGATGCGGCCTATATTAGTGACGTTAGTGGATGATGAGATGTGGCCTATATTAGTGACGTTAGTGGATGATGAGATGCGGCCTATATTAGTGACGTTAGTGGATGATGAGATGCGGCCTATATTAGTGACGTTAGTGGCCTATATTAGTGACGTTAGTGGATGATGAGATGCGGCCTATATTAGTGACGTTAGTGGATGATGAGATGCGGCCTATATAAGCGACGTTAGTGGATGATGAGATGCGGCCTATATTAGCGACGTTAGTGGATGATGAGATGCGGCCTATATTAGTGACGTTAGTAGATGATGAGATGCGGCCTATATTAGTGACGTCAGTGGATGATGAGATGCGGCCTATATTAGTGACATCAGTGGATGATGAGATGCGGCCTATATTAGTGACATCAGTGGATGATGAGATGCGGCCTATGTTAGTGACGTCAGTGGATGATGAGATGCGGCCTATGTTAGTGACGTCAGTGGATGATGAGATGCGGCCTATGTTAGTGACGTTAGTGGATGATGAGATGCGCCCTATATTGGTGACGTTAGTGGATGATGAGATGCGGCCTACATTGGTGACGTTAGTCGATGATGAGATGCGGCCTGTATTGGTGACGTTAGTGGATGATGAGATGCGGCCTATATTGGTGACGTTAGTGGATGATGAGATGCGGCCTATATTGGTGACGTTAGTGGATGATGAGATGCGGCCTATATTAGTGACGTTAGTGGATGATGAGATGCGGCCTATATTAGTGACGTTAGTGGATGACGAGATGCGGCCTATTTTAGTGACGTTAGTGGATGATGAGATGCGGCCTATATTAGTGACGTTAGTGGCCTATATTAGTGACGTTAGTGGATGATGAGATGCGGCCTATATTAGTGACGTTAGTGGATGATGAGATGCAGCCTATGTTAGTGATGTTAGTGGATGATGAGATGCGGCCTATGTTAGTGACGTTAGTGGCCTATATTAGTGACGTTAGTGGATGATGAGATGCGGCCTATATTGGGGACGTTAGTGGATGATGAGATGCGGCCTATATTAATGATGTTATTGGTTGATGAGATGCGGTCTATATTAGTGACGTTAGTGGATGATGAGATGAGGCCTATATTAGTGACGTTTGGTGGAGGATGAGATGCGGCCCATATTAGTGACGTTAGTGGATGATGAGATGCGTCCTATATTAGTGACGTTAGTGGATGATGAGATGCGGCCTATATTAGTGACGTTAGTGGCCTATATTAGTGACGTTAGTGGATGATGAGATGTGGCCTATAGTAGTGATGTTAGTTGATGATAAGATGCGGCCTATATTAGTGACATTAGTGGATGATGAGATGCGGCCTATATTGGTGACGTTAGTGGATAATGAGATGCGGCCTATATTGGTGACGTTAGTGGATGATGAGATGCGGCCTATATTGGTGACGTTAGTGGATGATGAGATGCGGCCTATATTGGTCACGTTAGTGGATGAGGAGATGCGGCCTATATTGGTGACGTTAGTGGATGACGAGATGCGGCCTATATTGGTGACGTTAGTGGATGACGAGATGCGGCCTATATTGGTGACGTTAGTGGATGATGAGATGCGGCCTATATTGGTGACGTTAGTGGATGATGAGATGCGGCCTATACTGGTGACTTTAGTGGATGACGAGATTCGGCCTATATTAGTGACGTTAGTGGATGATGAGATGCGGCCTATATTGGTGACGTTAGTGGATGATGAGATGCGGCCTATATTGGTGACGTTAGTGGATGACGAGATGCGGCCTATATTAGTGACGTTAGTGGATGATGAGATGCGGCCTATATTAGTGACGTTAGTGGCCTATATTAGTGACGATAGTGGATGATGAGATGCGGCCTATATTGGCGACGATAGTGGATGATGAGATGCGGCCTATATTGGCGACGATAGTGGATGATGAGATGCGGCCTATATTAGTGACGTTAGTGGATGATGAGATGCGGCCTATATTGGCGACGTTAGTGGATGATGACATGCGGCCTATATTAGTGACGTTAGTGGATGATGACATGCCGCCTATATTAGTGACGTTAGTGGATGATGACATGCGGCCTATATTAGTGACGTTAGTGGATGATGAGATGCGGCCTATATTAGTGACGTTAGTGGATGATGAGATGCGGCCTATATTAGCGACGTTAGTGGATGATGACATGCGGCCTATATTGGTGACATTAGTGGATGATGACATGCGGCCTATATTAGTGACGTTAGTGGATGAGGAGATGCGGCCTATATTGGTGACGTTAGTGGATGACGAGATGCGGCCTATATTAGTGACGTTAGTGGATGATGAGATGCGGCCTATATTAGTGACGTTAGTGGATGATGAGATGCGGCCTATATTAGTGACGTTAGTGGATGATGAGATGCGGCCTATATTAGTGACGTTAGAGGATGATGAGATGCGGCCTTTATTAGTGACGTTAGTGGATGAGGAGATGCGGCCTATATTGGTGACGTTAGTGGATGACGAGATGCGGCCTATATTGGTGACGTTAGTGGATGACGAGATGCGGCCTATATTGGTGACGTTAGTGGATGATGAGATGCGGCCTATATTGGTGACGTTAGTGGATGACGAGATGCGGCCTATATTGGTGACGTTAGTGGATGATGAGATGCGGCCTATATTGGTGACGTTAGTGGATGATGAGATGCGGCCTATATTGCTGACGTTAGTGGAAGACGAGATGCGGCCTATATTAGTGACGTTAGTGGATGACGAGATGCGGCCTATATTAGTAACGTTAGTGGATGATGAGATGCGGCCTATATTAGTGACGTTAGTGGATGATGAGATGCGGCCTATATTAGTGACGTTAGTGGCCTATATTAGTGACGTTAGTGGATGATGAGATGCGGCCTATATTAGTGACGTTAGTGGATGATGAGATGCAGCCTATGTTAGTGATGTTAGTGGATGATGAGATGCGGCCTATGTTAGTTACGTTAGTGGCCTATATTAGTGACGTTAGTGGATGATGAGATGCGGCCTATATTGGGGACGTTAGTGGATGATGAGATGCGGCCTATATTAATGATGTTTTTGGTTGATGAGATGCGGTCTATATTAGTGACGTTAGTGGATGATGAGATGAGGCCTATATTAGTGACGTTTGGTGGAGGATGAGATGCGGCCCATATTAGTGACGTTAGTGGATGATGAGATGCGTCCTATATTAGTGACGTTAGTGGATGATGAGATGCGGCCTATATTAGTGACGTTAGTGGCCTATATTAGTGACGTTAGTGGATGATGAGATGTGGCCTATAGTAGTGACGTTAGTTGATGATGAGATGCGGCCTATATTAGTGACATTAGTGGATGATGAGATGCGGCCTATATTGGTGACGTTAGTGGATGATGAGATGCGGCCTATATTGGTGACGTTAGTGGATGATGAGATGCGGCCTATATTGGTGACGTTAGTGGATGATGAGATGCGGCCTATATTGGTGACGTTAGTGGATGAGGAGATGCGGCCTATATTGGTGACGTTAGTGGATGACGAGATGCAGCCTATATTGGTGACGTTAGTGGATGACGAGATGCGGCCTATATTGGTGACGTTAGTGGATGATGAGATGCGGCCTATATTGGTGACGTTAGTGGATGATGAGATGCGGCCTATACTGGTGACTTTAGTGGATGACGAGATTCGGCCTATATTAGTGACGTTAGTGGATGATGAGATGCGGCCTATATTGGTGACGTTAGTGGATGATGAGATGCGGCCTATATTGGTGACGTTAGTGGATGACGAGATGCGGCCTATATTAGTGACGTTAGTGGATGATGAGATGCGGCCTATATTAGTGACGTTAGTGGCCTATATTAGTGACGATAGTGGATGATGAGATGCGGCCTATATTGGCGACGATAGTGGATGATGAGATGCGGCCTATATTGGCGACGATAGTGGATGATGAGATGCGGCCTATATTAGTGACGTTAGTGGATGATGAGATGCGGCCTATATTGGCGACGTTAGTGGATGATGACATGCGGCCTATATTAGTGACGTTAGTGGATGATGACATGCGGCCTATATTAGTGACGTTAGTGGATGATGACATGCGGCCTATATTAGTGACGTTAGTGGATGATGAGATGCGGCCTATATTAGTGACGTTAGTGGATGATGAGATGCGGCCTATATTAGCGACGTTAGTGGATGATGACATGCGGCCTATATTGGTGACATTAGTGGATGATGACATGCGGCCTATATTAGTGACGTTAGTGGATGAGGAGATGCGGCCTATATTGGTGACGTTAGTGGATGACGAGATGCGGCCTATATTAGTGACGTTAGTGGATGATGAGATGCGGCCTATATTAGTGACGTTAGTGGATGATGAGATGCGGCCTATATTAGTGACGTTAGTGGATGATGAGATGCGGCCTATATTAGTGACGTTAGAGGATGATGAGATGCGGCCTTTATTAGTGACGTTAGTGGATGAGGAGATGCGGCCTATATTGGTGACGTTAGTGGATGACGAGATGCGGCCTATATTGGTGACGTTAGTGGATGACGAGATGCGGCCTATATTGGTGACGTTAGTGGATGATGAGATGCGGCCTATATTGGTGACGTTAGTGGATGACGAGATGCGGCCTATATTGGTGACGTTAGTGGATGATGAGATGCGGCCTATATTGGTGACGTTAGTGGATGATGAGATGCGGCCTATATTGCTGACGTTAGTGGAAGACGAGATGCGGCCTATATTAGTGACGTTAGTGGATGACGAGATGCGGCCTATATTAGTAACGTTAGTGGATGATGAGATGCGGCCTATATTAGTGACGTTAGTGGATGATGAGATGCGGCCTATATTAGTGACGTTAGTGGCCTATATTAGTGACGTTAGTGGATGATGAGATGCGGCCTATATTAGTGACGTTAGTGGATGATGAGATGCGGCCTATGTTAGTGATGTTAGTGGATGATGAGATGAGGCCTATGTTAGTGACGTTAGTGGTCTATATTAGTGACGTTAGTGGATGATGAGGTGCGGCCTATATTGGGGACGTTAGTGGATGATGAGATGCGGCCTATATTAATGATGTTATTGGTTGATGAGATGCGGTCTATATTAGTGACGTTAGTGGATGATGAGATGAGGCCTATATTAGTGACGTTTGGTGGAGGATGAGATGCGGCCCATATTAGTGACGTTAGTGGATGATGAGATGCGGCCTATATTAGTGACGTTAGTGGATGATGAGATGCGGCCTATATTAGTGACGTTAGTGGCCTATATTAGTGACGTTAGTGGATGATGAGATGTGGCCTATAGTAGTGACGTTAGTTGATGATGAGATGCGGCCTATATTAGTGACATTAGTGGATGATGAGATGCGGCCTATATTGGTGACGTTAGTGGATGATGAGATGCGGCCTATATTGGTGACGTTAGTGGATGATGAGATGCGGCCTATATTGGTGACGTTAGTGGATGATGAGATGCGGCCTATATTGGTGACGTTAGTGAATGAGGAGATGCGGCCTATATTGGTGACGTTAGTGGATGACGAGATGCGGCCTATATTGGTGACGTTAGTGGATGACGAGATGCGGCCTATATTGGTGACGTTAGTGGATGATGAGATGCGGCCTATATTGGTGACGTTAGTGGATGATGAGATGCGGCCTATACTGGTGACTTTAGTGGATGACGAGATTCGGCCTATATTAGTGACGTTAGTGGATGATAAGATGCAGCCTATATTGGTGACGTTAGTGGATGCTGAGTTGCGGCCTATATTGCTGAAGTTAGTGGATGACGAGATGCGGCCTATATTAGTGACGTTAGTGGATGATGAGATGCGGCCTATATTAGTGACGTTAGTGGCCTATATTAGTGACGATAGTGTATGATGAGATGCGGCCTATATTGGCGACGATAGTGGATGATGAGATGCGGCCTATATTAGTGACGTTAGTGGATGATGAGATGCGGCCTATATTGGCGACGTTAGTGGATGATGACATGCGGCCTATATTAGTGACGTTAGTGGATGATGACATGCGGCCTATATTAGTGACGTTAGTGGATGATGACATGCGGCCTATATTAGTGACGTTAGTGGATGATGAGATGCGGCCTATATTAGTGACGTTAGTGGATAATGAGATGCGGCCTATATTATCGACGTTAGTGGATGATGAGATGCGGCCTATATTGGTGACGTTAGTGGATGATGAGATGCGGCCTATATTGGTGACGTTAGTGGATGTTGAGATGCGGCCTATATTAGTGATGTTAGTGGATGACGAGATGCGGCCTATATTAGTGACGTTAGTGGATGACGAGATGCGGCCTATATTGGTGACGTTAGTGGATGACGAGATTCGGCCAATATTGGTGACGTTAGTGGATGACGAGATGCGGCCTATATTGGTGACATCAGTGGATGATGAGATGCGGCCTATATTAGTGACGTCAGTGGATGATGAGATGCTGCCTATACTGGTGACTTTAGTGGATGACGAGATTCGGCCTATATTAGTGACGTTAGTGGATGATAAGATGCAGCCTATTTTGTTGACGTTAGTGGATGCTGAGTTGCGGCCTATATTGGTGACGTTAGTGGATGACGAGATGCGGCCTATATTAGTGACGTTAGTGGATGATGAGATGCGGCCTATATTAGTGACGTTAGTGGCCTATATTAGTGACGATAGTGGATGATGAGATGCGGCCTATATTGGCGACGATAGTGGATGATGAGATGCGGCCTATATTAGTGACGTTAGTGGATGATGAGATGCGGCCTATATTGGCGACGTTAGTGGATGATGACATGCGGCCTATATTAGTGACGTTAGTGGATGATGACATGCGGCCTATATTAGTGACGTTAGTGGATGATGACATGCGGCCTATATTAGTGACGTTAGTGGATGATGAGATGCGGCCTATATTAGTGACGTTAGTGGATGATGAGATGCGGCCTATATTAGCGACGTTAGTGGATGATGAGATGCGGCCTATATTGGTGACGTTAGTGGATGATGAGATGCGGCCTATATTGGTGACGTTAGTGGATGTTGAGATGCGGCCTATATTAGTGATGTTAGTGGATGACGAGATTCGGCCAATATTGGTGACGTTAGTGGATGACGAGATGCGGCCTATATTGGTGACATCAGTGGATGATGAGATGCGGCCTATATTAGTGACGTCAGTGGATGATGAGATTCGGCCTATATTGATGACGTCAGTGGATGATGAGATGCGGACTATATTGGTGACGTCAGTGGATGATGACATGCGGCCTATATTGGTGACGTTAGTGCATGATGACATGCAGCCTATATTGGTGACGTTAGTGGATGATGACATGCGGCCTATATTGGTGACATTAGTGGATGAGGAGATGCGGCCTATATTGGTGACGGTAGTGGATGAGGAGATGCGGCCTATATTGGTGATGTTAGTGGATGACGAGATGCGGCCTATATTGCTGACGTTAGTGGATGATGAGATGCGGCCTATATTGGTGACGTTAGAGGATGATGAGATGCGGCCTATATTGGTGACGTTAGTGGATGATGAGATGCGGCCTATATTAGTGACGTTAGTGGATGACGAGATGCGGCCTATATTGGTGACGTTAGTGGATGACGAGATGCGGCCAATATTGGTGACGTTAGTGGATGATGAGATGCGGCCTATATTGGTGACGTTAGTGGATGATGAGATGCGGCCTATATTGGTGACGTTAGTGGATGAAGAGATGCGGCCTATATTGGTGACGTTAGTGGATGATGAGATGCGGCCTATATTGGTGACGTTAGTGGATGACAAGATTCGGCCAATATTGGTGACGTTAGTGGATGACGAGATGCGGCCTATATTGGTGACGTTAGTGGAAGACCAGATGCGGCCTATATTGGTGACGTTAGTGGATGATGAGATGCGGCCTATATTAGTGACGTCAGTGGATGATGAGATGCGGCCTATATTGGTGACTTCAGTGGATGATGAGATGCGGCCTATATTGGTGACGTCAGTGGATGATGACATGCGGCCTATATTGGTGACGTTAGTGGCGGCCTATATTGGTGACGTCAGTGGATGATGACATGCGGCCTATATTGGTGACGTTAGTGGATGATGACATGCGGCCTATATTGGTGACGTTAGTGGATGATGACATGCGGCCTATATTGGTGACGTTAGTGGATGATGACATGCGGCCTATATTAGTGACGTTAGTGGATGAGGAGATGTGGCCTATATTGGTGACGTTAGTGGATGACGAGATGCGGCCTATATTATTGACGTTAGTGGATGATGAGATGCGGCCTATATTAGTGACGTTAGTGGATGATGAGATGCGGCCTATATTAGTGACGTTAGTGGATGATGAGATGCGGCCTATATTAGTGACGTTAGAGGATGATGAGATGCGGCCTTTATTAGTGACGTTAGTGGATGAGGAGATGCGGCCTATATTGGTGACGTTAGTGGATGACGAGATGCGGCCTATATTGGTGACGTTAGTGGATGACGAGATGCGGCCTATATTGGTGACGTTAGTGGATGATGAGATGCGGCCTATATTGGTGACGTTAGTGGATGATGAGATGCGGCCTATATTAGTGACGTCAGTGGATGATGAGATGCGGCCTATGTTAGTGACGTTAGTGGATGATGAGATGCGGCCTATGTTAGTGACGTTAGTGGATGATGAGATGCGCCCTATATTGGTGACGTTAGTGGATGATGAGATGCGGCCTACATTGGTGACGTTAGTCGATGATGAGATGCGGCCTGTATTGGTGACGTTAGTGGATGATGAGATGCGGCCTATATTGGTGACGTTAGTGGATGATGAGATGCGGCCTATATTGGTGACGTTAGTGGATGATGAGATGCGGCATATATTAGTGACGTGAGTGGATGATGAGATGCGGCCTATATTAGTGACGTTAGTGGATGACGAGATGCGGCCTATTTTAGTGACGTTAGTGGATGATGAGATGCGGCCTATATTAGTGACGTTAGTGGATGATGAGATGCGGCCTATATTAGTGACGTTAGTGGCCTATATTAGTGACGTTAGTGGATGATGAGATGCGGCCTATATTAGTGACGTTAGTGGATGATGAGATGCAGCCTATGTTAGTGATGTTAGTGGATGATGAGATGCGGCCTATGTTAGTGACGTTAGTGGCCTATATTAGTGACGTTAGTGGATGATGAGATGCGGCCTATATTGGGGACGTTAGTGGATGATGAGATGCGGCCTATATTAATGATGTTATTGGTTGATGAGATGCGGTCTATATTAGTGACGTTAGTGGATGATGAGATGAGGCCTATATTAGTGACGTTTGGTGGAGGATGAGATGCGGCCCATATTAGTGACGTTAGTGGATGATGAGGTGCGTCCTATATTAGTGACGTTAGTGGATGATGAGATGCGGCCTATATTAGTGACGTTAGTGGCCTATATTAGTGACGTTAGTGGATGATGAGATGTGGCCTATAGTAGTGACGTTAGTTGATGATGAGATGCGGCCTATATTAGTGACATTAGTGGATGATGAGATGCGGCCTATATTGGTGACGTTAGTGGATGATGAGATGCGGCCTATATTGGTGACGTTAGTGGATGATGAGATGCGGCCTATATTGGTGACGTTAGTGGATGATGAGATGCGGCCTATATTGGTGACGTTAGTGGATGAGGAGATGCGGCCTATATTGGTGACGTTAGTGGATGACGAGATGCGGCCTATATTGGTGACGTTAGTGGATGACGAGATGCGGCCTATATTGGTGACGTTAGTGGATGATGACATGCGGCCTATATTGGTGACGTTAGTGGATGATGAGATGCGGCCTATACTGGTGACTTTAGTGGATGACGAGATTCGGCCTATATTAGTGACGTTAGTGGATGATGAGATGCGGCCTATATTGGTGACGTTAGTAGATGATGAGATGCGGCCTATATTGGTGACGTTAGTGGATGACGAGATGCGGCCTATATTAGTGACGTTAGTGGATGATGAGATGCGGCCTATATTAGTGACGTTAGTGGCCTATATTAGTGACGATAGTGGATGATGAGATGCGGCCTATATTGGCGACGATAGTGGATGATGAGATGCGGCCTATATTGGCGACGATAGTGGATGATGAGATGCGGCCTATATTGGCGACGTTAGTGGATGATGACATGCGGCCTATATTAGTGACGTTAGTGGATGATGACATGCGGCCTATATTAGTGACGTTAGTGGATGATGACATGCGGCCTATATTAGTGACGTTAGTGGATGATGAGATGCGGCCTATATTAGTGACGTTAGTGGATGATGAGATGCGGCCTATATTAGCGACGTTAGTGGATGATGACATGCGGCCTATATTGGTGACATTAGTGGATGATGACATGCGGCCTATATTAGTGACGTTAGTGGATGAGGAGATGCGGCCTATATTGGTGACGTTAGTGGATGACGAGATGCGGCCTATATTAGTGACGTTAGTGGATGATGAGATGCGGCCTATATTAGTGACGTTAGTGGATGATGAGATGCGGCCTATATTAGTGACGTTAGTGGATGATGAGATGCGGCCTATATTAGTGACGTTAGAGGATGATGAGATGCGGCCTTTATTAGTGACGTTAGTGGATGAGGAGATGCGGCCTATATTGGTGACGTTAGTGGATGACGAGATGCGGCCTATATTGGTGACGTTAGTGGATGACGAGATGCGGCCTATATTGGTGACGTTAGTGGATGATGAGATGCGGCCTATATTGGTGACGTTAGTGGATGACGAGATGCGGCCTATATTGGTGACGTTAGTGGATGATGAGATGCGGCCTATATTGGTGACGTTAGTGGATGATGAGATGCGGCCTATATTGCTGACGTTAGTGGAAGACGAGATGCGGCCTATTTTAGTGACGTTAGTGGATGACGAGATGCGGCCTATATTAGTAACGTTAGTGGATGATGAGATGCGGCCTATATTAGTGACGTTAGTGGATGATGAGATGCGGCCTATATTAGTGACGTTAGTGGCCTATATTAGTGACGTTAGTGGATGATGAGATGCGGCCTATATTAGTGACGTTAGTGGATGATGAGATGCGGCCTATGTTAGTGATGTTAGTGGATGATGAGATGCGGCCTATGTTAGTGACGTTAGTGGCCTATATTAGTGACGTTAGTGGATGATGAGGTGCGGCCTATATTGGGGACGTTAGTGGATGATGAGATGCGGCCTATATAAATGATGTTATTGGTTGATGAGATGCGGTCTATATTAGTGACGTTAGTGGATGATGAGATGAGGCCTATATTAGTGACGTTTGGTGGAGGATGAGATGCGGCCCATATTAGTGACGTTAGTGGATGATGAGATGCGGCCTATATTAGTGACGTTAGTGGATGATGAGATGCGGCCTATATTAGTGACGTTAGTGGCCTATATTAGTGACGTTAGTGGATGATGAGATGTGGCCTATAGTAGTGACGTTAGTTGATGATGAGATGCGGCCTATATTAGTGACATTAGTGGATGATGAGATGCGGCCTATATTGGTGACGTTAGTGGATGATGAGATGCGGCCTATATTGGTGACGTTAGTGGATGATGAGATGCGGCCTATATTGGTGACGTTAGTGGATGATGAGATGCGGCCTATATTGGTGACGTTAGTGGATGAGGAGATGCGGCCTATATTGGTGACGTTAGTGGATGACGAGATGCGGCCTATATTGGTGACGTTAGTGGATGACGAGATGCGGCCTATATTGGTGACGTTAGTGGATGATGAGATGCGGCCTATATTGGTGACGTTAGTGGATGATGAGATGCGGCCTATACTGGTGACTTTAGTGGATGACGAGATTCGACCTATATTAGTGACGTTAGTGGATGATAAGATGCAGCCTATATTGGTGACGTTAGTGGATGCTGAGTTGCGGCCTATATTGGTGACGTTAGTGGATGACGAGATGCGGCCTATATTAGTGACGTTAGTGGATGATGAGATGCGGCCTATATTAGTGACGTTAGTGGCCTATATTAGTGACGATAGTGGATGATGAGATGCGGCCTATATTGGCGACGATAGTGGATGATGAGATGCGGCCTATATTAGTGACGTTAGTGGATGATGAGATGCGGCCTATATTGGCGACGTTAGTGGATGATGACATGCGGCCTATATTAGTGACGTTAGTGGATGATGACATGCGGCCTATATTAGTGACGTTAGTGGATGATGACATGCGGCCTATATTAGTGACGTTAGTGGATGATGAGATGCGGCCTATATTAGAGACGTTAGTGGATGATGAGATGCGGCCTATATTAGCGACGTTAGTGGATGATGAGATGCGGCCTATATTGGTGACGTTAGTGGATGATGAGATGCGGCCTATATTGGTGACGTTAGTGGATGTTGAGATGCGGCCTATATTAGTGATGTTAGTGGATGACGAGATGCGGCCTATATTAGTGACGTTAGTGGATGACGAGATGCGGCCTATATTGGTGACGTTAGTGGATGACGAGATTCGGCCAATATTGGTGACGTTAGTGGATGACGAGATGCGGCCTATATTGGTGACATCAGTGGATGATGAGATGCGGCCTATATTAGTGACGTCAGTGGATGATGAGATTCGGCCTATATTGATGACTTCAGTGGATGATGAGATGCGGACTATATTGGTGACGTCAGTGGATGATGACATGCGGCCTATATTGGTGACGTTAGTGCATGATGACATGCAGCCTATATTGGTGACGTTAGTGGATGATGACATGCGGCCTATATTGGTGACATTAGTGGATGAGGAGATGCGGCCTATATTGGTGACGGTAGTGGATGAGGAGATGCGGCCTATATTGATGATGTTAGTGGATGACGAGATGCGGCCTATATTGCTGACGTTAGTGGATGATGAGATGCGGCCTATATTGGTGACGTTAGAGGATGATGAGATGCGGCCTATATTGGTGACGTTAGTGGATGATGAAATGCGGCCTATATTAGTGACGTTAGTGGATGACGAGATGCGGCCTATATTGGTGACGTTAGTGGATGACGAGATGCGGCCTATATTGGTGACGTTAGTGGATGATGAGATGCGGCCTATATTGGTGACGTTAGTGGATGATGAGATGCGGCCTATATTGGTGACGTTAGTGGATGAAGAGATGCGGCCTATATTGGTGACGTTAGTGGATGATGAGATGCGGCCTATATTGGTGACGTTAGTGGATGACAAGATTCGGCCAATATTGGTGACGTTAGTGGATGACGAGATGCGGCCTATATTGGTGACGTTAGTGGAAGACCAGATGCGGCCTATATTGGTGACGTTAGTGGATGATGAGATGCGGCCTATATTAGTGACGTCAGTGGATGATGAGATGCGGCCTATATTGGTGACGTCAGTGGATGATGAGATGCGGCCTATATTGGTGACGTCAGTGGATGATGACATGCGGCCTATATTGGTGACGTTAGTGGCGGCCTATATTGGTGACGTCAGTGGATGATGACATGCGGCCTATATTGGTGACAATAGTGGATGATGACATGCGGCCTATATTGGTGACGTTAGTGGATGATGACATGCGGCCTATATTGGTGACGTTAGTGGATGATGACATGCGGCCTATATTAGTGACGTTAGTGGATGAGGAGATGCGGCCTATATTGGTGACGTTAGTGGATGACGAGATGCGGCCTATATTAGTGACGTTAGTGGATGATGAGATGCGGCCTATATTAGTGACGTTAGTGGATGATGAGATGCGGCCTATATTAGTGACGTTAGTGGATGATGAGATGCGGCCTATATTAGTGACGTTAGAGGATGATGAGATGCGGCCTTTATTAGTGACGTTAGTGGATGAGGAGATGCGGCCTATATTGGTGACGTTAGTGGATGACGAGATGCGGCCTATATTGGTGACGTTAGTGGATGACGAGATGCGGCCTATATTGGTGACGTTAGTGGATGATGAGATGCGGCCTATATTGGTGACGTTAGTGGATGATGAGATGCGGCCTATATTGGCGACGTTAGTGGATGATGAGATGCGGCCTATATTAGCGACGTTAGTGGATGATGAGATGCGGCCTATATTAGTGACGTTAGTGGATGACGAGATGCGGCCTATATTAGTGACGTTAGTGGATGATGAGATGCGGCCTATATTAGCGACGATAGTGGATGATGAGATGCGGCCTATATTGACGTTAGTGGATGATGAGATGCGGCCTATATCAGTGACGTTAGTGGCCTATATTAGCGACGTTAGTGGATGATGAGATGCGGCCTATATTAGTGACGTTAGAAGATGACGAGATGCAGCCTATATTAGTGACGTTAGTGGATGATGAGATGCGGCCTATATTAGCGACGATAGTGGATGATGAGATGCGGCCTATATTAGTGACGTTAGTGGATGATGAGGTGCGGCCTATATTAGTGACGTTAGTGGCCTATATTAGTGACGTTAGTGGATGATGAGATGCGGCCTATATTAGTGACGTTAGTGGATGATGAGATGCGGCCTATATTAGCGACGTTAGTGGATGATGAGATGCGGCCTTTATTAGCGACGTTAGTGGATGATGAGATGCGGCCTATATTAGTGACGTTAGTGGATGATGAGATGCGGCCTATATTAGTGACGTCAGTGGAGGATGAGATGCGGCCTATATTAGTGAAGTCAGTGGATGATGAGATGCGGCCTATATTAGTGACGTCAGTGGATGATGAGATGTGGCCTATGTTAGTGACGTCAGTGGATGATGAGATGCGGCCTATGTTAGTGACGTCAGTGGATGATGAGATGCGGCCTATGTTAGTGACGTTAGTGGATGATGAGATGCGGCCTATATTGGTGACGTTAGTGGATGATGAGATGCGGCCTATATTGGTGACGTTGGTGGATGATGAGATGCGGCCTATATTGGCGACGTTAGTGGATGATGAGATGCGGCCTATATTAGCGACGATATTGGATGTTGAGATGCGGCCTATATTAGTGACGTTAGTGGATGACGAGATGCGGCCTATATTAGTGACGTCAGTGGATGACGAGATGCGGCCTATATCAGTGACGTTAGTGGATGACGAGATGCGGCCTATATTGGTGACGTTAGTGGATGACGAGATGCGGCCTATATTGGTGACGTTAGTGGATGATGAGATGCGGCCTATATTGGTGACGTTAGTGGATGATGAGATGCGGCCTATATTGGTGACGTTAGTGGAAGACGAGATGCGGCCTATATTAGTGACGTTAGTGGATGATGAGATGTGGCCTATATTAGTGACGTTAGTGGATGATGAGATGCGGCCTATATTAGTGATGTTAGTGGATGATGAGATGCGGCCTATATTAGTGACGTTAGTGGCCTATATTAGTGACGTTAGTGGATGATGAGATGCGGCCTATAT
Source organism: Taudactylus pleione (assembly GCA_031769625.1). NCBI lineage: Eukaryota > Metazoa > Chordata > Amphibia > Anura > Myobatrachidae > Taudactylus > Taudactylus pleione. Next base: position 251,255 of record JAUIMM010001814.1, read on the forward strand.
TAGTGACGTTAGTGGATGATGAGATGCGGCCTATATAAGCGACGTTAGTGGATGATGAGATGCGGCCTATATTAGCGACGTTAGTGGATGATGAGATGCGGCCTATATTAATGACGTTAGTAGATGATGAGATGCGGCCTATATTAGTGACGTCAGAGGATGATGAGATGCGGCCTATATTAGTGACATCAGTGGATGATGAGATGCGGCCTATATTAGTGACATCAGTGGATGATGAGATGCGGCCTATGGTAGTGACGTCAGTGGATGATGAGATGCGGCCTATGTTAGTGACGTCAGTGGATGATGAGATGCGGCCTATGTTAGTGACGTTAGTGGATGATGAGATGCGCCCTATATTGGTGACGTTAGTGGATGATGAGATGCGGCCTACATTGGTGACGTTAGTCGATGATGAGATGCGGCCTATATTGGTGACGTTAGTGGATGATGAGATGCGGCCTATATTGGTGACGTTAGTGGATGATGAGATGCGGCCTATATTAGTGACGTTAGTGGATGATGAGATGCGGCCTATATTAGCGACGTTAGTGGATGATGAGATGCGGCCTATATTAGCGACGTTAGTGGATGATGAGATGCGGCCTATATTAGCGACGTTAGTGGATGATGAGATGCGGCCTATATTAGCGACGTTAGTGGATGATGAGATGCGGCCTATATTGGCGACGATAGTGGATGATGAGATGCGGCCTATATTAGTGACGTTAGTGGATGATGAGATGCAGCCTATATTAGTGACGTTAGTGGATGATGAGATGCGGCCTATATTCGTGACGTTAGTGGATGATGAGATGCGGCCTATATTAGTGACGTCAGTGGATGATGAGATGCGGCCTAAATTAGTGACGTCAGTGGATGATGAGATGCGGCCTATATTAGTGACGTCAGTGGATGATGAGATACGGCCTATATTAGTGACGTTAGTGGATGATGAGATGCGGCCTATATTAGTGACGTTAGTGGATGATGAGATGCGGCCTATATTAGTGACGTTAGTGGATGACGAGATGCGGCCTATATCAGTGACGTTAGTGGATGACGAGATGCGGCCTATATTAGTGACGTTAGTGGATGATGAGATGCGGCTTATATTGGTGACGTTAGTGGATGATGAGATGCGGCCTATATTAGTGACGTTAGTGGATGATGAGATGCGGCCTTATTAGTGACGTTAGTGGATGATGAGATGCGGCCTATATTGGTGACGTTAGTGGATGATGAGATGCGGCCTATATTGGTGACATTAGTGGATGATGAGATGCGGCCTATATTGGTGACGTTAGTGGATGATGAGATGCGGCCTAAATTGGTGACGCTAGTGGATGATGAGATGCGGCCTATATTAGTGACGTTAGTGGATGATGAGATGCGGCCTATATCAGTGACGTTAGTGGCTTATATTAGCGACGTTAGTGGATGATGAGATGCGGCCTATATTAGTGACGTTAGTAGATGACGAGATGCGGCCTATATTAGTGACGTTAGTGGATGATGAGATGCGGCCTATATTAGCGACGATAGTGGATGATGAGATGCGGCCTATATTAGTGACGTTAGTGGATGATGAGATGCGGCCTATATTAGTGACGTTAGTGGCCTATATTAGTGACGTTAGTGGATGATGAGATGCGGCCTATATTAGTGACGTTAGTGGATGATGAGATGCGGCCTATATTAGCGACGTTAGTGGAGGATGAGATGCGGCCTATATTAGTGACGTTAGTGGATGATGAGATGCGGCCTATATTAGTGACGTCAGTGGAGGATGAGATGCGGCCTATATTAGTGACGTCAGTGGATGATGAGATGCGGCCTATATTAGTGACGTCAGTGGATGATGAGATGTGGCCTATGTTAGTGACGTCAGTGGATGATGAGATGCGGCCTATGTTAGTGACGTCAGTGGATGATGAGATGCGGCCAATACTGGTGACGTTAGTGGATGATGAGATGCGGCCTATATTGGCGACGTTAGTGGATGATGAGATGCGGCCTATATTAGCGACGATATTGGATGTTGAGATGCGGCCTATATTAGTGACGTTAGTGGATGACGAGATGCGGCCTATATTAGTGACGTCAGTGGATGACGAGATGCGGCCTATATTAGTGACGTTAGTGGATGACGAGATGCGGCCTATATTGGTGACGTTAGTGGATGATGAGATGCGGCCTATATTAGTGACGTCAGTGGATGATGAGATGCGGCCTATATTGGTGACGTTAGTGGATGACGAGATGCGTCCTATATTGGTGACGTTAGTGGATGATGAGATGCGGCCTATATTGGTGACGTTAGTGGATGATGAGATGCGGCCTATATTGGTGACGTTAGTGGAAGAAGAGATGCGGCCTATATTAGTGACGTTAGTGGATGATGAGATGTGGCCTATATTAGTGACGTTAGTGGATGATGAGATGCGGCCTATATTAGTGACGTTAGTGGATGATGAGATGCGGCCTATATTAGTGACGTTAGTGGCCTATATTAGTGACGTTAGTGGATGATGAGATGCGGCCTATATTAGTGACGTTAGTGGATGATGAGATGCGGCCTATATAAGCGACGTTGGTGGATGATGAGATGCGGCCTATATTAGCGACGTTAGTGGATGATGAGATGCGGCCTATATTAGTGACATCAGTGGATGATGAGATGCGGCCTATATTAGTGACATCAGTGGATGATGAGATGCGGCCTATATTAGTGACATCAGTGGATGATGAGATGCGGCCTATGTTAGTGACGTCAGTGGATGATGAGATGCGGCCTATATTGGTGACGTTAGTGGATGATGACATGCGCCCTATATTGGTGACGTTAGTGGATGATGACATGCGGCCTATATTGGTGACGTTAGTGGATGTTGAGATGCGGCCTATATTAGTGATGTTAGTGGATGACGAGATGCGACCTATATTGGTGACATCAGTGGATGATGAGATGCGGCCTATATTGGTGACGTCAGTGGATGATGACATGCGGCCTATATTGGTGACGTTAGTGCATGATGACATGCGGCCTATATTGGTGACGTTAGTGGATGATGACATGCGGCCTATATTGGTGACGTTAGTGGATGAGGAGATGCGGCCTATATTGGTGACGTTAGTGGATGAGGAGATGCGGCCTATATTGGTGATGTTAGTGGATGACGAGATGCGGCCTATATTGGTGACGTTAGTGGATGATGAGATGCGGCCTATATTGGTGACGTTAGAGGATGATGAGATGCGGCCTATATTGGTGACCTTAGTGGATGATGAGATGCGGCCTATATTAGTGACGTTAGTGGATGACGAGATGCGGCCTATATTGGTGACGTTAGTGGATGACGAGATGCGGCCTATATTGGTGACGTTAGTGGATGACGAGATGCGGCCTATATTGGTGACGTTAGTGGATGATGAGATGCGGCCTATATTGGTGACGTTAGTGGATGATGAGATGCGGCCTATATTGGTGACGTTAGTGGATGATGAGATGCGGCCTATATTGGTGACGTTAGTGGATGATGAGATTCGGCCAATATTGGTGACGTTAGTGGATGACGAGATGCGGCCTATATTGGTGACGTCAGTGGATGATGACATGCGGCCTATATTGGTGACGTTAGTGGCGGCCTATATTGGTGACGTCAGTGGATGATGACATGCGGCCTATATTGGTGACGTTAGTGGATGATGACATGCGGCCTATATTGGTGACGTTAGTGGATGATGACATGCGACCTATATTGGTGACGTTAGTGGATGATGACATGCGGCCTATATTAGTGACGTTAGTGGATGAGGAGATGCGGCCTATATTGGTGACGTTAGTGGATGACGAGATGCGGCCTATATTGGTGACGTTAGTGGATGACGAGATGCGGCCTATATTGGTGACGTTAGTGGATGATGAGATGCGGCCTATATTGGTGACGTTAGCGGATGATGAGATGCGGCCTATATTGGCGACGTTAGTGGATGATGAGATGCGGCCTATATTAGCGACGTTAGTGGATGATGAGATGCGGCCTATATTAGTGACGTTAGTGGATGACGAGATGCGGCCTATATTAGTGACGTTAGTGGATGATGAGATGCGGCCTATATCAGTGACGTTAGTGGCCTATATTAGCGACGTTAGTGGATGATGAGATGCGGCCTATATTAGTGACGTTAGTGGATGATGAGATGCGGCCTATATCAGTGACGTTAGTGGCCTATATTAGCGATGTTAGTGGATGATGAGATGCGGCCTATATTAGTGACGTTAGAAGATGACGAGATGCGGCCTATATTAGTGACGTTAGTGGATGATGAGATGCGGCCTATATTAGCGACGATAGTGGATGATGAGATGCGGCCTATATTAGTGACGTTAGTGGATGATGAGATGCGGCCTATATTAGTGACGTTAGTGGCCTATATTAGTGACGTTAGTGGATGATGAGATGCGGCCTATATTAGTGACGTTAGTGGATGATGAGATGCGGCCTATATTAGCGACGTTAGTGGATGATGAGATGCGGCCTATATTAGCGACGTTAGTGGATGATGAGATGCGGCCTATATTAGTGACGTTAGTGGATGATGAGATGCGGCCTATATTAGTGACATCAGTGGAGGATGAGATGCGGCCTATATTGGTGACGTCAGTGGATGATGAGATGCGGCCTATATTAGTGACGTCAGTGGATGATGAGATGTGGCCTATGTTAGTGACGTCAGTGGATGATGAGATGCGGCCTATGTTAGTGACGTCAGTGGATGATGAGATGCGGCCTATGTTAGTGACGTTAGTGGATGATGAGATGCGGCCTATATTGGTGACGTTAGTGGATGATGAGATGCGGCCTATATTGGTGACGTTATTGGATGTTGAGATGCGGCCTATATTAGTTACGTTAGTGGATGACGAGATGCGGCCTATATTAGTGACGTCAGTGGATGACGAGATGCGGCCTATATTAGTGACGTTAGTGGATGACGAGATGCGGCCTATATTGGTGACGTTAGTGGATGACGAGATGCGGCCTATATTAGTGATGTCAGTGGATGATGAGATGCGGCCTATATTGGTGACGTTAGTGGATGACGAGATGCGGCCTATATTGGTGACGTTAGTGGATGACGAGATGCGGCCAATATTGGTGACGTTAGTGGATGACTAGATGCGGCCTATATTGGTGACGTTAGTGGATGATGAGATGCGGCCTATATTGGTGACGTCAGTGGATGATGAGATGCGGCCTATATTAGTGACGTTAGTGGATGATGAGATGCGGCCTATATTAGTGACGTTAGTGGATGATGAGATGCGGCCTATATTAGTGACGTTAGTGGATGATGAGATGCGGCCTATATTAGTGACGTTAGTGGATGACGAGATGCGGCCTATATTGGTGACGTTAGTGGATGACGAGATGCGGCCAATATTGGTGACGTCAGTGGATGACTAGATGCGGCCTATATTGGTGACGTTAGTGGATGCTGAGTTGCGGCCTGTATTGGTGACGTTAGTGGATGACGAGATGCGGCCTATATTAGTGACGTTAGTGGATGATGAGATGCGGCCTATATTAGTGACGTTAGTGGCCTATATTAGTGACGATAGTGGATGATGAGATGCGGCCTATATTGGCGACGATAGTGGATGATGAGATGCGGCCTATATTAGTGACGTTAGTGGATGATGAGATGCGGCCTATATTGGCGACATTAGTGGATGATGACATGCGGCCTATATTAGTGACGTTAGTGGATGATGACATGCGGCCTATATTAGTGACGTTAGTGGATGATGACATGCGGCCTATATTAGTGACGTTAGTGGATGATGAGATGCGGCCTATATTAGTGACGTTAGTGGATGATGAGATGCGGCCTATATTAGCGACGTTAGTGGATGATGAGATGCGGCCTATATTGGTGACGTTAGTGGATGATGAGATGCGGCCTATATTGGTGACGTTAGTGGATGTTGAGATGCGGCCTATTTTAGTGATGTTAGTGGATGACGAGATGCGGCCTATATTAGTGACGTTAGTGGATGACGAGATGCGGCCTATATTGGTGACGTTAGTGGATGACGAGATTCGGCCAATATTGGTGACGTTAGTGGATGACGAGATGCGGCCTATATTGGTGACATCAGTGGATGATGAGATGCGGCCTATATTAGTGACGTCAGTGGATGATGAGATTCGGCCTATATTGATGACGTCAGTGGATGATGAGATGCGGACTATATTGGTGACGTCAGTGGATGATGACATGCGGCCTATATTGGTGACGTTAGTGCATGATGACATGCAGCCTATATTGGTGACGTTAGTGGATGATGACATGCGGCCTATATTGGTGACATTAGTGGATGAGGAGATGCGGCCTATATTGGTGACGGTAGTGGATGAGGAGATGCGGCCTATATTGGTGATGTTAGTGGATGACGAGATGCGGCCTATATTGCTGACGTTAGTGGATGATGAGATGCGGCCTATATTGGTGACGTTAGAGGATGATGAGATGCGGCCTATATTGGTGACGTTAGTGGATGATGAGATGCGGCCTATATTAGTGACGTTAGTGGATGACGAGATGCGGCCTATATTGGTGACGTTAGTGGATGACGAGATGCGGCCTATATTGGTGACGTTAGTGGATGATGAGATGCGGCCTATATTGGTGACGTTAGTGGATGATGAGATGCGGCCTATATTGGTGACGTTAGTGGATGAAGAGATGCGGCCTATATTGGTGACGTTAGTGGATGATGAGATGCGGCCTATATTGGTGACGTTAGTGGATGACAAGATTCGGCCAATATTGGTGACGTTAGTGGATGACGAGATGCGGCCTATATTGGTGACGTTAGTGGAAGACCAGATGCGGCCTATATTGGTGACGTTAGTGGATGATGAGATGCGGCCTATATTAGTGACGTCAGTGGATGATGAGATGCGGCCTATATTGGTGACGTCAGTGGATGATGACATGCGGCCTATATTGGTGACGTTAGTGGCGGCCTATATTGGTGACGTCAGTGGATGATGACATGCGGCCTATATTGGTGACGTTAGTGGATGATGACATGCGGCCTATATTGGTGACGTTAGTGGATGATGACATGCGGCCTATATTGGTGACGTTAGTGGATGATGACATGCGGCCTATATTAGTGACGTTAGTGGATGAGGAGATGCGGCCTATATTGGTGACGTTAGTGGATGACGAGATGCGGCCTATATTAGTGACGTTAGTGGATGATGAGATGCGGCCTATATTAGTGACGTTAGTGGATGATGAGATGCGGCCTATATTAGTGACGTTAGTGGATGATGAGATGCGGCCTATATTAGTGACGTTAGAGGATGATGAGATGCGGCCTTTATTAGTGACGTCAGTGGATGAGGAGATGCGGCCTATATTGGTGACGTTAGTGGATGACGAGATGCGGCCTATATTGGTGACGTTAGTGGATGACGAGATGCGGCCTATATTGGTGACGTTAGTGGATGATGAGATGCGGCCTATATTGGTGACGTTAGTGGATGATGAGATGCGGCCTATATTGGCGACGTTAGTGGATGATGAGATGCGGCCTATATTAGCGACGTTAGTGGATGATGAGATGCGGCCTATATTAGTGACGTTAGTGGATGACGAGATGCGGCCTATATTAGTGACGTTAGTGGATGATGAGATGCGGCCTATATTAGCGACGATAGTGGATGATGAGATGCGGCCTATATTGACGTTAGTGGATGATGAGATGCGGCCTATATCAGTGACGTTAGTGGCCTATATTAGCGACGTTAGTGGATGATGAGATGCGGCCTATATTAGTGACGTTAGAAGATGACGAGATGCAGCCTATATTAGTGACGTTAGTGGATGATGAGATGCGGCCTATATTAGCGACGATAGTGGATGATGAGATGCGGCCTATATTAGTGACGTTAGTGGATGATGAGGTGCGGCCTATATTAGTGACGTTAGTGGCCTATATTAATGACGTTAGTGGATGATGAGATGCGGCCTATATTAGTGACGTTAGTGGATGATGAGATGCGGCCTATATTAGCGACGTTAGTGGATGATGAGATGCGGCCTTTATTAGCGACGTTAGTGGATGATGAGATGCGGCCTATATTAGTGACGTTAGTGGATGATGAGATGCGGCCTATATTAGTGACGTCAGTGGAGGATGAGATGCGACCTATATTAGTGAAGTCAGTGGATGATGAGATGCGGCCTATATTAGTGACGTCAGTGGATGATGAGATGTGGCCTATGTTAGTGACGTCAGTGGATGATGAGATGCGGCCTATGTTAGTGACGTCAGTGGATGATGAGATGCGGCCTATGTTAGTGACGTTAGTGGATGATGAGATGCGGCCTATATTGGTGACGTTAGTGGATGATGAGATGCGGCCTATATTGGTGACGTTGGTGGATGATGAGATGCGGCCTATATTGGCGACGTTAGTGGATGATGAGATGCGGCCTATATTAGCGACGATATTGGATGTTGAGATGCGGCCTATATTAGTGACGTTAGTGGATGACGAGATGCGGCCTATATTAGTGACGTCAGTGGATGACGAGATGCGGCCTATATCGGTGACGTTAGTGGATGACGAGATGCGGCCTATATTGGTGACGTTAGTGGATGACGAGATGCGGCCTATATTGGTGACGTTAGTGGATGATGAGATGCGGCCTATATTGGTGACGTTAGTGGATGATGAGATGCGGCCTATATTGGTGACGTTAGTGGAAGACGAAATGCGGCCTATATTAGTGACGTTAGTGGATGATGAGATGTGGCCTATATTAGTGACGTTAGTGGATGATGAGATGCGGCCTATATTAGTGACGTTAGTGGATGATGAGATGCGGCCTATATTAGTGACGTTAGTGGCCTATATTAGTGACGTTAGTGGCTGATGAGATGCGGCCTATATTAGTGACGTTAGTGGATGATGAGATGCGGCCTATATAAGCGACGTTAGTGGATGATGAGATGCGGCCTATATTAGCGACGTTAGTGGATGATGAGATGCGGCCTATATTAATGACGTTAGTAGATGATGAGATGCGGCCTATATTAGTGACGTCAGAGGATGATGAGATGCGGCCTATATTAGTGACATCAGTGGATGATGAGATGCGGCCTATATTAGTGACATCAGTGGATGATGAGATGCGGCCTATGGTAGTGACGTCAGTGGATGATGAGATGCGGCCTATGTTAGTGACGTCAGTGGATGATGAGATGCGGCCTATGTTAGTGACGTTAGTGGATGATGAGATGCGCCCTATATTGGTGACGTTAGTGGATGATGAGATGCGGCCTACATTGGTGACGTTAGTGGATAATGAGATGCGGCCTATATTGGTGACGTTAGTGGATGATGAGATGCGGCCTATATTAGCGACGTTAGTGGATGATGAGATGCGGCCTATATTAGCGACGTTAGTGGATGATGAGATGCGGCCTATATTAGCGACGTTAGTGGATGATGAGATGCGGCCTATATTAGCGACGTTAGTGGATGATGAGATGCGGCCTATATTAGCGACGTTAGTGGATGATGAGATGCGGCCTATATTGGCGACGATAGTGGATGATGAGATGCGGCCTATATTAGTGACGTTAGTGGATGATGAGATGCGGCCTATATTAGTGACGTTAGTGGATGATGAGATGCGGCCTATATTCGTGACGTTAGTGGATGATGAGATGCGGCCTATATTAGTGACGTCAGTGGATGATGAGATGCGGCCTAAATTAGTGACGTCAGTGGATGATGAGATGCGGCCTATATTAGTGACGTCAGTGGATGATGAGATACGGCCTATATTAGTGACGTTAGTGGATGATGAGATGCGGCCTATATTAGTGACGTTAGTGGATGATGAGATGCGGCCTATATTAGTGACGTTAGTGGATGACGAGATGCGGCCTATATTAGTGACGTTAGTGGATGACGAGATGCGGCCTATATTAGTGACGTTAGTGGATGATGAGATGCGGCCTATATTGGTGACGTTAGTGGATGATGAGATGCGGCCTATATTAGTGACGTTAGTGGATGATGAGATGCGGCCTTATTAGTGACGTTAGTGGATGATGAGATGCGGCCTATATTGGTGACGTTAGTGGATGATGAGATGCGGCCTATATTGGTGACATTAGTGGATGATGAGATGCGGCCTATATTGGTGACGTTAGTGGATGATGAGATGCGGCCTAAATTGGTGACGCTAGTGGATGATGAGATGCGGCCTATATTAGTGACGTTAGTGGATGATGAGATGCGGCCTATATCAGTGACGTTAGTGGCCTATATTAGCGACGTTAGTGGATGATGAGATGCGGCCTATATTAGTGACGTTAGTAGATGACGAGATGCGGCCTATATTAGTGACGTTAGTGGATGATGAGATGCGGCCTCCTATATTAGCGACCATAGTGGATGATGAGAGGCGGCCTATATTAGTGACGTTAGTGGATGATGAGATGCGGCCTATATTAGTGACGTTAGTGGCCTATATTAGTGACGTTAGTGGATGATGAGATGCGGCCTATATTAGTGACGTTAGTGGATGATGAGATGCGGCCTATATTAGCGACGTTAGTGGAGGATGAGATGCGGCCTATATTAGTGACGTTAGTGGATGATGAGATGCGGCCTATATTAGTGACGTCAGTGGAGGATGAGATGCGGCCTATATTAGTGACGTCAGTGGATGATGAGATGCGGCCTATATTAGTGACGTCAGTGGATGATGAGATGCGGCCTATGTTAGTGACGTCAGTGGATGATGAGATGCGGCCTATGTTAGTGACGTCAGTGGATGATGAGATGCGGCCAATATTGGTGACGTTAGTGGATGATGAGATGCGGCCTATATTGGCGACGTTAGTGGATGATGAGATGCGGCCTATATTAGCGACGATATTGGATGTTGAGATGCGGCCTATATTAGTGACGTTAGTGGATGACGAGATGCGGCCTATATTAGTGACGTCAGTGGATGACGAGATGCGGCCTATATTAGTGACGTTAGTGGATGACGAGATGCGGCCTATATTGGTGACGTTAGTGGATGATGAGATGCGGCCTATATTAGTGACGTCAGTGGATGATGAGATGCGGCCTATATTGGTGACGTTAGTGGATGACGAGATGCGTCCTATATTGGTGACGTTAGTGGATGATGAGATGCGGCCTATATTGGTGACGTTAGTGGATGATGAGATGCGGCCTATATTGGTGACGTTAGTGGAAGAAGAGATGCGGCCTATATTAGTGACGTTAGTGGATGATGAGATGTGGCCTATATTAGTGACGTTAGTGGATGATGAGATGCGGCCTATATTAGTGACGTTAGTGGATGATGAGATGCGGCCTATATTAGTGACGTTAGTGGCCTATATTAGTGACGTTAGTGGATGATGAGATGCGGCCTATATTAGTGACGTTAGTGGATGATGAGATGTGGCCTATATAAGCGACGTTGGTGGATGATGAGATGCGGCCTATATTAGCGACTTTAGTGGATGATGAGATGCGGCCTATATTAGTGACATCAGTGGATGATGAGATGCGGCCTATATTAGTGACATCAGTGGATGATGAGATGCGGCCTATATTAGTGACATCAGTGGATGATGAGATGCGGCCTATGTTAGTGACGTCAGTGGATGATGAGATGCGGCCTATATTGGTGACGTTAGTGGATGATGACATGCGCCCTATATTGGTGACGTTAGTGGATGATGACATGCGGCCTATATTGGTGACGTTAGTGGATGTTGAGATGCGGCCTATATTAGTGATGTTAGTGGATGACGAGATGCGGCCTATATTGGTGACATCAGTGGATGATGAGATGCGGCCTATATTGGTGACGTCAGTGGATGATGACATGCGGCCTATATTGGTGACGTTAGTGCATGATGACATGCGGCCTATATTGGTGACGTTAGTGGATGATGACATGCGGCCTATATTGGTGACGTTAGTGGATGAGGAGATGCGGCCTATATTGGTGACGTTAGTGGATGAGGAGATGCGGCCTATATTGGTGATGTTAGTGGATGACGAGATGCGGCCTATATTGGTGACGTTAGTGGATGATGAGATGCGGCCTATATTGGTGACGTTAGAGGATGATGAGATGCGGCCTATATTGGTGACCTTAGTGGATGATGAGATGCGGCCTATATTAGTGACGTTAGTGGATGACGAGATGCGGCCTATATTGGTGACGTTAGTGGATGACGAGATGCGGCCTATATTGGTGACGTTAGTGGATGACGAGATGCGGCCTATATTGGTGACGTTAGTGGATGATGAGATGCGGCCTATATTGGTGACGTTAGTGGATGATGAGATGCGGCCTATATTGGTGACGTTAGTGGATGATGAGATGCGGCCTATATTGGTGACGTTAGTGGATGATGAGATTCGGCCAATATTGGTGACGTTAGTGGATGACGAGATGCGGCCTATATTGGTGACGTTAGTGGAAGACCAGATGCGGCCTATATTGGTGACGTTAGTGGATGATGAGATGTGGCCTATATTAGTGACGTCAGTGGATGATGAGATGCGGCCTATATTGGTGACGTCAGTGGATGATGAGATGCGGCCTATATTGGTGACGTCAGTGGATGATGACATGCGGCCTATATTGGTGACGTTAGTGGCGACCTATATTGGTGACGTCAGTGGATGATGACATGCGGCCTATATTGGTGACGTTAGTGGATGATGACATGCGGCCTATATTGGTGACGTTAGTGGATGATGACATGCGACCTATATTGGTGACGTTAGTGGATGATGACATGCGGCCTATATTAGTGACGTTAGTGGATGAGGAGATGCGGCCTATATTGGTGACGTTAGTGGATGACGAGATGCGGCCTATACTGGTGACGTTAGTGGATGACGAGATGCGGCCTATATTGGTGACGTTAGTGGATGATGAGATGCGGCCTATATTGGTGACGTTAGTGGATGATGAGATGCGGCCTATATTGGCGACGTTAGTGGATGATGAGATGCGGCCTATATTAGCGACGTTAGTGGATGATGAGATGCGGCCTATATTAGTGACGTTAGTGGATGACGAGATGCGGCCTATATTAGTGACGTTAGTGGATGATGAGATGCGGCCTATATTAGCGACGATAGTGGATGATGAGATGCGGCCTATATTGACGTTAGTGGATGATGAGATGCGGCCTATATCAGTGACGTTAGTGGCCTATATTAGCTATGTTAGTGGATGATGAGATGCGGCCTATATTAGTGACGTTAGAAGATGATGAGATGCGGCCTATATTAGTGACGTTAGTGGATGATGAGATGCGGCCTATATTAGCGACGATAGTGGATGATGAGATGCGGCCTATATTAGTGACGTTAGTGGATGATGAGATGCGGCCTATATTAGTGACGTTAGTGGCCTATATTAGTGACGTTAGTGGATGATGAGATGCGGCCTATATTAGTGACGTTAGTGGATGATGAGATGCGGCCTATATTAGCGACGTTAGTGGATGATGAGATGCGGCCTATATTAGCGACGTTAGTGGATGATGAGATGCGGCCTATATTAGTGACGTTAGTGGATGATGAGATGCGGCCTATATTAGTGACGTCAGTGGAGGATGAGATGCGGCCTATATTGGTGACGTCAGTGGATGATGAGATGCGGCCTATATTAGTGACGTCAGTGGATGATGAGATGTGGCCTATGTTAGTGACGTCAGTGGATGATGAGATGCGGCCTATGTTAGTGACGTCAGTGGATGATGAGATGCGGCCTATGTTAGTGACGTTAGTGGATGATGAGATGCGGCCTATATTGGTGACGTTAGTGGATGATGAGATGCGGCCTATATTGGTGACGTTATTGGATGTTGAGATGCGGCCTATATTAGTGACGTTAGTGGATGACGAGATGCGGCCTATATTAGTGACGTCAGTGGATGACGAGATGCGGCCTATATTAGTGACGTTAGTGGATGACGAGATGCGGCCTATATTGGTGACGTTAGTGGATGACGAGATGCGGCCTATATTAGTGATGTCAGTGGATGATGAGATGCGGCCTATATTGGTGACGTTAGTGGATGACGAGATGCGGCCTATATTGGTGACGTTAGTGGATGACGAGATGCGGCCTATATTGGTGACGTTAGTGGATGACGAGATGCGGCCTATATTGGTGACGTTAGTGGATGACGAGATGCGGCCAATATTGGTGACGTTAGTGGATGACTAGATGCGGCCTATATTGGTGACGTTAGTGGATGATGAGATGCGGCCTATATTGGTGACGTCAGTGGATGATGAGATGCGGCCTATATTAGTGACGTTAGTGGATGATGAGATGCGGCCTATATTAGTGACGTTAGTGGATGATGAGATGCGGCCTATATTAGTGACGTTAGTGGATGATGAGATGCGGCCTATATTAGTGACGTTAGTGGATGACGAGATGCGGCATATATTAGAGACGTTAGTGGAGGACGAGATGCGGCCTATATTAGTGACGTTAGTGGATGATGAGATGCGGCCTATATTAGTGACGTTAGTGGATGATGAGATGCGACCTATATTAGTGACGTTAGTGGATGATGAGATGCGGCCTATATTAGTGACGTTAGTGGAGGATGAGATGCGGCCTATATTAGTGACGTTAGTGGAGGATGAGATGCGGCCTATATTAGTGAAGTTAGTGGATGATGAGATGCGGCCTATATTAGCGACGTTAGTGGATGATGAGATGCGGCCTATATTGGTGACGTTAGTGGATGATGAGATGCGGCCTATATTGGTGACGTTAGTGGTTGATGAGATGCGGCCTATATTGTTGACGTTAGTGGATGATGAGATGCGGCCTATATTAGTGACGTTAGTGGAGGATGAGATGCGGCCCATATTTGTGACGTTAGTGGATGACGAGATGCGGCCTATATTAGTGACGTTAGTGGATGATGAGATGCGGCCTATATTAGTGACGTTAGTGGATGTTGAGATGCGGCCTATATTAGTGACGTAAGTGGGTGATGAGATGCGGCATATATTGGTGACGTTAGTGGATAATGAGATGCGGCCTATATTGATGACGTTAGTGGATGATGAGATGCGGCCTATATTGGTGACGTTAGTGGATGATGAGATGCGGCCTATATTGGTGACGTTAGTGGAAGACGAGATGCGGCCTATATTAGTGACGTTAGTGGATGATGAGATGTGGCCTATATTAGTGACGTTAGTGGATGATGAGATGCGGCCTATATTAGTGACGTTAGTGGATGATGAGATGCGGCCTATATTAGTGACGTTAGTGGCCTATATTAGTGACGTTAGTGGATGATGAGATGCGGCCTATATTAGTGACGTTAGTGGATGATGAGATGCGGCCTATATAAGCAACGTTAGTGGATGATGAGATGCGGCCTATATTAGCGACGTTAGTGGATGATGAGATGCGGCCTATATTAGTGACGTTAGTAGATGATGAGATGCGGCCTATATTAGTGACGTCAGTGGATGATGAGATGCGGCCTATATTAGTGACATCAGTGGATGATGAGATGCGGCCTATATTAGTGACATCAGTGGATGATGAGATGCGGCCTATGTTAGTGACGTCAGTGGATGATGAGATGCGGCCTATGTTAGTGACGTCAGTGGATGATGAGATGCAGCCTATGTTAGTGACGTTAGTGGATGATGAGATGCGCCCTATATTGGTGACGTTAGTGGATGATGAGATGCGGCCTACATTGGTGACGTTAGTCGATGATGAGATGCGGCCTATATTGGTGACGTTAGTGGATGATGAGATGCGGCCTATATTGGTGACGTTAGTGGATGATGAGATGCGGCCTATATTAGTGACGTTAGTGGATGATGAGATGCGGCCTATATTAGCGACGTTAGTGGATGATGAGATGCGGCCTATATTAGCGACGTTAGTGGATGATGAGATGCGGCCTATATTAGCGACGTTAGTGGATGATGAGATGCGGCCTATATTAGCGACGTTAGTGGATGATGAGATGCGGCCTATATTGGCGACGATAGTGGATGATAAGATGCGGCCTATAGTAGTGACGTTAGTGGATGATGAGATGCGGCCTATATTAGTGACGTTAGTGGATGATGAGATGCGGCCTATATTCGTGACGTTAGTGGATGATGAGATGCGGCCTATATTAGTGACGTCAGTGGATGATGAGATGCGGCCTAAATTAGTGAAGTCAGTGGATGATGAGATGCGGCCTATATTAGTGACGTCAGTGGATGATGAGATACGGCCTATATTAGTGACGTTAGTGGATGATGAGATGCGGCCTATATTAGCGACGTTAGTGGATGATGAGATGCGGCCTATATTGGTGACGTTAGTGGATGATGAGATGCGGCCTATATTGGTGACGTTAGTTGATGTTGAGATGCGGCCTATATTAGTGACGTTAGTGGATGACGAGATGCGGCCTATTTTAGTGACGTTAGTGGATGATGAGATGCGGCCTATATTAGTGACGTTAGTGGATGATGAGATGCGGCCTATATTAGTGACGTTAGTGGCCTATATTAGTGACGTTAGTGGATGATGAGATGCGGCCTATATTAGTGACGTTAGTGGATGATGAGATACAGCCTATGTTAGTGATGTTAGTGGATGATGAGATGCGGCCTATGTTAGTGACGTTAGTGGCCTATATTAGTGACGTTAGTGGATGATGAGATGCGGCCTATATTGGGGACGTTAGGGGATGATGAGATGCGGCCTATATTAATGATGTTATTGGTTGATGAGATGCGGTCTATATTAGTGACGTTAGTGGATGATGAGATGAGGCCTATATTAGTGAAGTTTGGTGGAGGATGAGATGCGGCCCATATTAGTGACGTTAGTGGATGATGAGATGCGTCCTATATTAGTGACGTTAGTGGATGATGAGATGCGGCCTATATTAGTGACGTTAGTGGCCTATATTAGTGACGTTAGTGGATGATGAGATGTGGCCTATAGTAGTGACGTTAGTTGATGATGAGATGCGGCCTATATTAGTGACATTAGTGGATGATGAGATGCGGCCTATATTGGTGACGTTAGTGGATGATGAGATGCGGCCTATATTGGTGACGTTAGTGGATGATGAGATGCGGCCTATATTGGTGACGTTAGTGGATGATGAGATGCGGCCTATATTGGTGACGTTAGTGGATGAGGAGATGCGGCCTATATTGGTGACGTTAGTGGATGACGAGATGCGGCCTATATTGGTGACGTTAGTGGATGACGAGATGCGGCCTATATTGGTGACGTTAGTGGATGATGAGATGCGGCCTATATTGGTGACTTTAGTGGATGATGAGATGCGGCCTATACTGGTGACTTTAGTGGATGACGAGATTCGGCCTATATTAGTGACGTTAGTGGATGATGAGATGCGGCCTATATTGGTGACGTTAGTGGATGATGAGATGCGGCCTATATTGGTGACGTTAGTGGATGACGAGATGCGGCCTATATTAGTGACGTTAGTGGATGATGAGATGCGGCCTATATTAGTGACGTTAGTGGCCTATATTAGTGACGATAGTGGATGATGAGATGCGGCCTATATTGGCGACGATAGTGGATGATGAGATGCGGCCTATATTGGCGACGATAGTGGATGATGAGATGCGGCCTATATTAGTGACGTTAGTGGATGATGAGATGCGGCCTATATTGGCGACGTTAGTGGATGATGACATGCGGCCTATATTAGTGACGTTAGTGGATGATGACATGCGGCCTATATTAGTGACGTTAGTGGATGATGACATGCGGCCTATATTAGTGACGTTAGTGGATGATGAGATGCGGCCTATGTTAGTGACGTCAGTGGATGATGAGATGCGGCCTATATTGGTGACGTTAGTGGATGATGACATGCGCCCTATATTGGTGACGTTAGTGGATGATGACATGCGGCCTATATTGGTGACGTTAGTGGATGTTGAGATGCGGCCTATATTAGTGATGTTAGTGGATGACGAGATGCGGCCTATATTGGTGACATCAGTGGATGATGAGATGCGGCCTATATTGGTGACGTCAGTGGATGATGACATGCGGCCTATATTGGTGACGTTAGTGCATGATGACATGCGGCCTATATTGGTGACGTTAGTGGATGATGACATGCGGCCTATATTGGTGACGTTAGTGGATGAGGAGATGCGGCCTATATTGGTGACGTTAGTGGATGAGGAGATGCGGCCTATATTGGTGATGTTAGTGGATGACGAGATGCGGCCTATATTGGTGACGTTAGTGGATGATGAGATGCGGCCTATATTGGTGACGTTAGAGGATGATGAGATGCGGCCTATATTGGTGACCTTAGTGGATGATGAGATGCGGCCTATATTAGTGACGTTAGTGGATGACGAGATGCGGCCTATATTGGTGACGTTAGTGGATGACGAGATGCGGCCTATATTGGTGACGTTAGTGGATGACGAGATGCGGCCTATATTGGTGACGTTAGTGGATGATGAGATGCGGCCTATATTGGTGACGTTAGTGGATGATGAGATGCGGCCTATATTGGTGACGTTAGTGGATGATGAGATGCGGCCTATATTGGTGACGTTAGTGGATGATGAGATTCGGCCAATATTGGTGACGTTAGTGGATGACGAGATGCGGCCTATATTGGTGACGTTAGTGGAAGACCAGATGCGGCCTATATTGGTGACGTTAGTGGATGATGAGATGTGGCCTATATTAGTGACGTCAGTGGATGATGAGATGCGGCCTATATTGGTGACGTCAGTGGATGATGAGATGCGGCCTATATTGGTGACGTCAGTGGATGATGACATGCGGCCTATATTGGTGACGTTAGTGGCGACCTATATTGGTGACGTCAGTGGATGATGACATGCGGCCTATATTGGTGACGTTAGTGGATGATGACATGCGGCCTATATTGGTGACGTTAGTGGATGATGACATGCGACCTATATTGGTGACGTTAGTGGATGATGACATGCGGCCTATATTAGTGACGTTAGTGGATGAGGAGATGCGGCCTATATTGGTGACGTTAGTGGATGACGAGATGCGGCCTATACTGGTGACGTTAGTGGATGACGAGATGCGGCCTATATTGGTGACGTTAGTGGATGATGAGATGCGGCCTATATTGGTGACGTTAGTGGATGATGAGATGCGGCCTATATTGGCGACGTTAGTGGATGATGAGATGCGGCCTATATTAGCGACGTTAGTGGATGATGAGATGCGGCCTATATTAGTGACGTTAGTGGATGACGAGATGCGGCCTATATTAGTGACGTTAGTGGATGATGAGATGCGGCCTATATTAGCGACGATAGTGGATGATGAGATGCGGCCTATATTGACGTTAGTGGATGATGAGATGCGGCCTATATCAGTGACGTTAGTGGCCTATATTAGCGATGTTAGTGGATGATGAGATGCGGCCTATATTAGTGACGTTAGAAGATGATGAGATGCGGCCTATATTAGTGACGTTAGTGGATGATGAGATGCGGCCTATATTAGCGACGATAGTGGATGATGAGATGCGGCCTATATTAGTGACGTTAGTGGATGATGAGATGCGGCCTATATTAGTGACGTTAGTGGCCTATATTAGTGACGTTAGTGGATGATGAGATGCGGCCTATATTAGTGACGTTAGTGGATGATGAGATGCGGCCTATATTAGCGACGTTAGTGGATGATGAGATGCGGCCTATATTAGCGACGTTAGTGGATGATGAGATGCGGCCTATATTAGTGACGTTAGTGGATGATGAGATGCGGCCTATATTAGTGACGTCAGTGGAGGATGAGATGCGGCCTATATTGGTGACGTCAGTGGATGATGAGATGCGGCCTATATTAGTGACGTCAGTGGATGATGAGATGTGGCCTATGTTAGTGACGTCAGTGGATGATGAGATGCGGCCTATGTTAGTGACGTCAGTGGATGATGAGATGCGGCCTATGTTAGTGACGTTAGTGGATGATGAGATGCGGCCTATATTGGTGACGTTAGTGGATGATGAGATGCGGCCTATATTGGTGACGTTATTGGATGTTGAGATGCGGCCTATATTAGTGACGTTAGTGGATGACGAGATGCGGCCTATATTAGTGACGTCAGTGGATGACGAGATGCGGCCTATATTAGTGACGTTAGTGGATGACGAGATGCGGCCTATATTGGTGACGTTAGTGGATGACGAGATGCGGCCTATATTAGTGATGTCAGTGGATGATGAGATGCGGCCTATATTGGTGACGTTAGTGGATGACGAGATGCGGCCTATATTGGTGACGTTAGTGGATGACGAGATGCGGCCTATATTGGTGACGTTAGTGGATGACGAGATGCGGCCTATATTGGTGACGTTAGTGGATGACGAGATGCGGCCAATATTGGTGACGTTAGTGGATGACTAGATGCGGCCTATATTGGTGACGTTAGTGGATGATGAGATGCGGCCTATATTGGTGACGTCAGTGGATGATGAGATGCGGCCTATATTAGTGACGTTAGTGGATGATGAGATGCGGCCTATATTAGTGACGTTAGTGGATGATGAGATGCGGCCTATATTAGTGACGTTAGTGGATGATGAGATGCGGCCTATATTAGTGACGTTAGTGGATGACGAGATGCGGCATATATTAGAGACGTTAGTGGAGGACGAGATGCGGCCTATATTAGTGACGTTAGTGGATGATGAGATGCGGCCTATATTAGTGACGTTAGTGGATGATGAGATGCGACCTATATTAGTGACGTTAGTGGATGATGAGATGCGGCCTATATTAGTGACGTTAGTGGAGGATGAGATGCGGCCTATATTAGTGACGTTAGTGGAGGATGAGATGCGGCCTATATTAGTGAAGTTAGTGGATGATGAGATGCGGCCTATATTAGCGACGTTAGTGGATGATGAGATGCGGCCTATATTGGTGACGTTAGTGGATGATGAGATGCGGCCTATATTGGTGACGTTAGTGGTTGATGAGATGCGGCCTATATTGTTGACGTTAGTGGATGATGAGATGCGGCCTATATTAGTGACGTTAGTGGAGGATGAGATGCGGCCCATATTTGTGACGTTAGTGGATGACGAGATGCGGCCTATATTAGTGACGTTAGTGGATGATGAGATGCGGCCTATATTAGTGACGTTAGTGGATGTTGAGATGCGGCCTATATTAGTGACGTTAGTGGGTGATGAGATGCGGCATATATTGGTGACGTTAGTGGATAATGAGATGCGGCCTATATTGATGACGTTAGTGGATGATGAGATGCGGCCTATATTGGTGACGTTAGTGGATGATGAGATGCGGCCTATATTGGTGACGTTAGTGGAAGACGAGATGCGGCCTATATTAGTGACGTTAGTGGATGATGAGATGTGGCCTATATTAGTGACGTTAGTGGATGATGAGATGCGGCCTATATTAGTGACGTTAGTGGATGATGAGATGCGGCCTATATTAGTGACGTTAGTGGCCTATATTAGTGACGTTAGTGGATGATGAGATGCGGCCTATATTAGTGACGTTAGTGGATGATGAGATGCGGCCTATATAAGCAACGTTAGTGGATGATGAGATGCGGCCTATATTAGCGACGTTAGTGGATGATGAGATGCGGCCTATATTAGTGACGTTAGTAGATGATGAGATGCGGCCTATATTAGTGACGTCAGTGGATGATGAGATGCGGCCTATATTAGTGACATCAGTGGATGATGAGATGCGGCCTATATTAGTGACATCAGTGGATGATGAGATGCGGCCTATGTTAGTGACGTCAGTGGATGATGAGATGCGGCCTATGTTAGTGACGTCAGTGGATGATGAGATGCGGCCTATGTTAGTGACGTTAGTGGATGATGAGATGCGCCCTATATTGGTGACGTTAGTGGATGATGAGATGCGGCCTACATTGGTGACGTTAGTCGATGATGAGATGCGGCCTATATTGGTGACGTTAGTGGATGATGAGATGCGGCCTATATTGGTGACGTTAGTGGATGATGAGATGCGGCCTATATTAGTGACGTTAGTGGATGATGAGATGCGGCCTATATTAGCGACGTTAGTGGATGATGAGATGCGGCCTATATTAGCGACGTTAGTGGATGATGAGATGCGGCCTATATTAGCGACGTTAGTGGATGATGAGATGCGGCCTATATTAGCGACGTTAGTGGATGATGAGATGCGGCCTATATTGGCGACGATAGTGGATGATGAGATGCGGCCTATATTATTGACGTTAGTGGATGATGAGATGCGGCCTATATTAGTGACGTTAGTGGATGATGAGATGCGGCCTATATTCGTGACGTTAGTGGATGATGAGATGCGGCCTATATTAGTGACGTCAGTGGATGATGAGATGCGGCCTAAATTAGTGAAGTCAGTGGATGATGAGATGCGGCCTATATTAGTGACGTCAGTGGATGATGAGATACGGCCTATATTAGTGACGTTAGTGGATGATGAGATGCGGCCTATATTAGCGACGTTAGTGGATGATGAGATGCGGCCTATATTGGTGACGTTAGTGGATGATGAGATGCGGCCTATATTGGTGACGTTAGTTGATGTTGAGATGCGGCCTATATTAGTGACGTTAGTGGATGACGAGATGCGGCCTATTTTAGTGACGTTAGTGGATGATGAGATGCGGCCTATATTAGTGACGTTAGTGGATGATGAGATGCGGCCTATATTAGTGACGTTAGTGGCCTATATTAGTGACGTTAGTGGATGATGAGATGCGGCCTATATTAGTGACGTTAGTGGATGATGAGATACAGCCTATGTTAGTGATGTTAGTGGATGATGAGATGCGGCCTATGTTAGTGACGTTAGTGGCCTATATTAGTGACGTTAGTGGATGATGAGATGCGGCCTATATTGGGGACGTTAGTGGATGATGAGATGCGGCCTATATTAATGATGTTATTGGTTGATGAGATGCGGTCTATATTAGTGACGTTAGTGGATGATGAGATGAGGCCTATATTAGTGAAGTTTGGTGGAGGATGAGATGCGGCCCATATTAGTGACGTTAGTGGATGATGAGATGCGTCCTATATTAGTGACGTTAGTGGATGATGAGATGCGGCCTATATTAGTGACGTTAGTGGCCTATATTAGTGACGTTAGTGGATGATGAGATGTGGCCTATAGTAGTGACGTTAGTTGATGATGAGATGCGGCCTATATTAGTGACATTAGTGGATGATGAGATGCGGCCTATATTGGTGACGTTAGTGGATGATGAGATGCGGCCTATATTGGTGACGTTAGTGGATGATGAGATGCGGCCTATATTGGTGACGTTAGTGGATGATGAGATGCGGCCTATATTGGTGACGTTAGTGGATGAGGAGATGCGGCCTATATTGGTGACGTTAGTGGATGACGAGATGCGGCCTATATTGGTGACGTTAGTGGATGACGAGATGCGGCCTATATTGGTGACGTTAGTGGATGATGAGATGCGGCCTATATTGGTGACGTTAGTGGATGATGAGATGCGGCCTATACTGGTGACTTTAGTGGATGACGAGATTCGGCCTATATTAGTGACGTTAGTGGATGATGAGATGCGGCCTATATTGGTGACGTTAGTGGATGATGAGATGCGGCCTATATTGGTGACGTTAGTGGATGACGAGATGCGGCCTATATTAGTGACGTTAGTGGATGATGAGATGCGGCCTATATTAGTGACGTTAGTGGCCTATATTAGTGACGATAGTGGATGATGAGATGCGGCCTATATTGGCGACGATAGTGGATGATGAGATGCGGCCTATATTGGCGACGATAGTGGATGATGAGATGCGGCCTATATTAGTGACGTTAGTGGATGATGAGATGCGGCCTATATTGGCGACGTTAGTGGATGATGACATGCGGCCTATATTAGTGACGTTAGTGGATGATGACATGCGGCCTATATTAGTGACGTTAGTGGATGATGACATGCGGCCTATATTAGTGACGTTAGTGGATGATGAGATGCGGCCTATATTAGTGACGTTAGTGGATGATGAGATGCGGCCTATATTAGCGACGTTAGTGGATGATGACATGCGGCCTATATTGGTGACATTAGTGGATGATGACATGCGGCCTATATTAGTGACGTTAGTGGATGAGGAGATGCGGCCTATATTGGTGACGTTAGTGGATGACGAGATGCGGCCTATATTAGTGACGTTAGTGGATGATGAGATGCGGCCTATATTAGTGACGTTAGTGGATGATGAGATGCGGCCTATATTAGTGACGTTAGTGGATGATGAGATGCGGCCTATATTAGTGACGTTAGAGGATGATGAGATGTGGCCTTTATTAGTGACGTTAGTGGATGAGGAGATGCGGCCTATATTGGTGACGTTAGTGGATGACGAGATGCGGCCTATATTGGTGACGTTAGTGGATGACGAGATGCGGCCTATATTCGTGACGTTAGTGGATGATGAGATGCGGCCTATATTGGTGACGTTAGTGGATGACGAGATGCGGCCTATATTGGTGACGTTAGTGGATGATGAGATGCGGCCTATATTGGTGACGTTAGTGGATGATGAGATGCGGCCTATATTGCTGACGTTAGTGGAAGACGAGATGCGGCCTATATTAGTGACGTTAGTGGATGACGAGATGCGGCCTATATTAGTAACGTTAGTGGATGATGAGATGCGGCCTATATTAGTGACGTTAGTGGATGATGAGAGGCGGCCTATATTAGTGACGTTAGTGGCCTATATTAGTGACGTTAGTGGATGATGAGATGCGGCCTATATTAGTGACGTTAGTGGATGATGAGATGCGGCCTATGTTAGTGATGTTAGTGGATGATGAGATGCGGCCTATGTTAGTGACGTTAGTGGCCTATATTAGTGACGTTAGTGGATGATGAGGTGCGGCCTATATTGGGGACGTTAGTGGATGATGAGATGCGGCCTATATTAATGATGTTATTGGTTGATGAGATGCGGTCTATATTAGTGACGTTAGTGGATGATGAGATGAGGCCTATATTAGTGACGTTTGGTGGAGGATGAGATGCGGCCCATATTAGTGACGTTAGTCGATGATGAGATGCGGCCTATATTAGTGACGTTAGTGGATGATGAGATGCGGCCTATATTAGTGACGTTAGTGGCCTATATTAGTGACGTTAGTGGATGATGAGATGTGGCCTATAGTAGTGACGTTAGTTGATGAGATGCGGCCTATATTAGTGACATTAGTGGATGATGAGATGCGGCCTATATTGGTGACGTTAGTGGATGATGAGATGCGGCCTATATTGGTGACGTTAGTGGATGATGAGATGCAGCCTATATTGGTGACGTTAGTGGATGATGAGATGCGGCCTATATTGGTGACGTTAGTGGATGAGGAGATGCGGCCTATATTGGTGACGTTAGTGGATGACGAGATGCGGCCTATATTGGTGACGTTAGTGGATGACGAGATGCGGCCTATATTGGTGACGTTAGTGGATGATGAGATGCGGCCTATATTGGTGACGTTAGTGGATGATGAGATGCGGCCTATACTGGTGACTTTAGTGGATGACGAGATTCGGCCTATATTAGTGACGTTAGTGGATGATAAGATGCAGCCTATATTGGTGACGTTAGTGGATGCTGAGTTGCGGCCTATATTGGTGACGTTAGTGGATGACGAGATGCGGCCTATATTAGTGACGTTAGTGGATGATGAGATGCGGCCTATATTAGTGACGTTAGTGGCCTATATTAGTGACGATAGTGGATGATGAGATGCGGCCTATATTGGCGACGATAGTGGATGATGAGATGCGGCCTATATTAGTGACGTTAGTGGATGATGAGATGCGGCCTATATTGGCGACGTTAGTGGATGATGACATGCGGCCTATATTAGTGACGTTAGTGGATGATGACATGCGGCCTATATTAGTGACGTTAGTGGATGATGACATGCGGCCTATATTAGTGACGTTAGTGGATGATGAGATGCGGCCTATATTAGTGACGTTAGTGGATGATGAGATGCGGCCTATATTAGCGACGTTAGTGGATGATGAGATGCGGCCTATATTGGTGACGTTAGTGGATGATGAAATGCGGCCTATATTGGTGACGTTAGTGGATGTTGAGATGCGGCCTATATTAGTGATGTTAGTGGATGACGAGATGCGGCCTATATTAGTGACGTTAATGGATGACGAGATGCGGCCTATATTGGTGACGTTAGTGGATGACGAGATTCGGCCAATATTGGTGACGTTAGTGGATGACGAGATGCGGCCTATATTGGTGACATCAGTGGATGATGAGATGCGGCCTATATTAGTGACGTCAGTGGATGATGAGATTCGGCCTATATTGATGACGTCAGTGGATGATGAGATGTGGACTATATTGGTGACGTCATTGGATGATGACATGCGGCCTATATTGGTGACGTTAGTGCATGATGACATGCGGCCTATATTGGTGACATTAGTGGATGAGGAGATGCGGCCTATATTGGTGACGGTAGTGGATGAGGAGATGCGGCCTATATTGGTGATGTTAGTGGATGACGAGATGCGGCCTATATTGCTGACGTTAGTGGATGATGAGATGCGGCCTATATTGGTGACGTTAGAGGATGATGAGATGCGGCCTATATTCTTGACGTTAGTGGATGATGAGATGCGGCCTATATTAGTGATGTCAGTGGATGATGAGATGCGGACTAAATTAGTGAAGTCAGTGGATGATGAGATGCGGCCTATATTAGTGACGTCAGTGGATGATGAGATACGGCCTATATTAGTGACGTTAGTGGATGATGAGATGCGGCCTATATTAGCGACGTTAGTGGATGATGAGATGCGGCCTATATTGGTGACGTTAGTGGATGATGAGATGCGGCCTATATTAATGACGTCAGTGGATGATGAGATGCGGAATAAATTAGTGAAGTCAGTGGATGATGAGATGCGGCCTATATTAGTGACGTCAGTGGATGATGAGATACGGCCTATATTAGTGACGTTAGTGGATGATGAGATGCGGCCTATATTAGCGACGTTAGTGGATGATGAGATGCGGCCTATATTGGTGACGTTAGTGGATGATGAGATGCGGCCTATATTGGTGACGTTAGTTGATGTTGAGATGCGGCCTATATTAGTGACGTTAGTGGATGACGAGATGCGGCCTATTTTAGTGACGTTAGTGGATGATGAGATGCGGCCTATATTAGTGACGTTAGTGGATGATGAGATGCGGCCTATATTAGTGACGTTAGTGACCTATATTAGTGACGTTAGTGGATGATGAGATGCGGCCTATATTAGTGACGTTAGTGGATGATGAGATGCAGCCTATGTTAGTGATGTTAGTGGATGATGAGATGCGGCCTATGTTAGTGACGTTAGTGGCCTATATTATTGACGTTAGTGGATGATGAGATGCGGCCTATATTGGGGACGTTAGTGGATGATGAGATGCGGCCTATATTAATGATGTTATTGGTTGATGAGATGCTGTCTATATTAGTGACGTTAGTGGATGATGAGATGAGGCCTATATTAGTGAAGTTTGGTGGAGGATGAGATGCGGCCCATATTAGTGACGTTAGTGGATGATGAGATGCGTCCTATATTAGTGACGTTAGTGGATGATGAGATGCGGCCTATATTAGTGACGTTAGTGGCCTATATTAGTGACGTTAGTGGATGATGAGATGTGGCCTATAGTAGTGACGTTAGTTGATGATGAGATGCGGCCTATATTAGTGACATTAGTGGATGATGAGATGCGGCCTATATTGGTGACGTTAGTGGATGATGAGATGCGGCCTATATTGGTGACGTTAGTGGATGATGAGATGCGGCCTATATTGGTGACGTTAGTGGATGATGAGATGCGGCCTTTATTGGTGACGTTAGTGGATGAGGAGATGCGGCCTATATTGGTGACGTTAATGGATGACGAGATGCGGCCTATATTGGTGACGTTAGTGGATGACGAGATGCGGCCTATATTGGTGACGTTAGTGGATGATGAGATGCGGCCTATATTGGTGACGTTAGTGGATGATGAGATGCGGCCTATACTGGTGACTTTAGTGGATGACGAGATTCGGCCTATATTAGTGACGTTAGTGGATGATGAGATGCGGCCTATATTGGTGACGTTAGTGGATGATGAGATGCGGCCTATATTGGTGACGTTAGTGGATGACGAGATGCGGCCTATATTAGTGACGTTAGTGGATGATGAGATGCGGCCTATATTAGTGACGTTAGTGGCCTATATTAGTGACGATAGTGGATGATGAGATGCGGCCTATATTGGCGACGATAGTGGATGATGAGATGCGGCCTATATTGGCGACGATAGTGGATGATGAGATGCGGCCTATATTAGTGACGTTAGTGGATGATGAGATGCGGCCTATATTGGCGACGTTAGTGGATGATGACATGCGGCCTATATTAGTGACGTTAGTGGATGATGACATGCGGCCTATATTAGTGACGTTAGTGGATGATGACATGCGGCCTATATTAGTGACGTTAGTGGATGATGAGATGCGGCCTATATTAGTGACGTTAGTGGATGATGAGATGCGGCCTATATTAGCGACGTTAGTGGATGATGACATGCGGCCTATATTGGTGACATTAGTGGATGATGACATGCGGCCTATATTAGTGACGTTAGTGGATGAGGAGATGCGGCCTATATTGGTGACATTAGTGGATGACGAGATGCGGCCTATATTAGTGACGTTAGTGGATGATGAGATGCGGCCTATATTAGTGACGTTAGTGGATGATGAGATGCGGCCTATATTAGTGACGTTAGTGGATGATGAGATGCGGCCTATATTAGTGACGTTAGAGGATGATGAGATGTGGCCTTTATTAGTGACGTTAGTGGATGAGGAGATGCGGCCTATATTGGTGACGTTAGTGGATGACGAGATGCGGCCTATATTGGTGACGTTAGTGGATGACGAGATGCGGCCTATATTCGTGACGTTAGTGGATGATGAGATGCGGCCTATATTGGTGACGTTAGTGGATGACGAGATGCGGCCTATATTGGTGACGTTAGTGGATGATGAGATGCGGCCTATATTGGTGACGTTAGAGGATGATGAGATGCGGCCTATATTGCTGACGTTAGTGGAAGACGAGATGCGGCCTATATTAGTGACGTTAGTGGATGACGAGATGCGGCCTATATTAGTGACGTTAGTGGATGATGAGATGCGGCCTATATTAGTGACGTTAGTGGATGATGAGATGCGGCCTATATTAGTGACGTTAGTGGCCTATATTAGTGACGTTAGTGGATGATGAGATGCGGCCTATATTAGTGACGTTAGTGGATGATGAGATGCGGCCTATGTTAGTGATGTTAGTGGATGATGAGATGCGGTCTATATTAGTGACGTTAGTGGATGATGAGATGAGGCCTATATTAGTGACGTTTGGTGGAGGATGAGATGCGGCCCATATTAGTGACGTTAGTGGATGATGAGATGCGGCCTATATTAGTGACGTTAGTGGATGATGAGATGCGGCCTATATTAGTGACGTTAGTGGCCTATATTAGTGACGTTAGTGGATGATGAGATGCGGCCTATATTAGTGACGTTAGTGGCCTATATTAGTGACGTTAGTGGATGATGAGATGTGGCCTATAGTAGTGACGTTAGTTGATGAGATGCGGCCTATATTAGTGACATTAGTGGATGATGAGATGCGGCCTATATTGGTGACGTTAGTGGATGATGAGATGCGGCCTATATTGGTGACGTTAGTGGATGATGAGATGCGGCCTATATTGGTGATGTTAGTGGATGATGAGATGCGGCCTATACTGGTGACTTTAGTGGATGACGAGATTCGGCCTATATTAGTGACGTTAGTGGATGATAAGATGCAGCCTATATTGGTGACGTTAGTGGATGCTGAGTTGCGGCCTATATTGGTGACGTTAGTGGATGACGAGATGCGGCCTATATTAGTGACGTTAGTGGATGATGAGATGCGGCCTATATTAGTGACGTTAGTGGCCTATATTAGTGACGATAGTGGATGATGAGATGCGGCCTATATTGGCGACGATAGTGGATGATGAGATGCGGCCTATATTAGTGACGTTAGTGGATGATGAGATGCGGCCTATATTGGCGACGTTAGTGGATGATGACATGCGGCCTATATTAGTGACGTTAGTGGATGATGACATGCGGCCTATATTAGTGACGTTAGTGGATGATGACATGCGGCCTATATTAGTGACGTTAGTGGATGATGAGATGCGGCCTATGTTAGTGATGTTAGTGGATGATGAGATGCGGCCTATGTTAGTGACGTTAGTGGCCTATATTAGTGACGTTAGTGGATGATGAGGTGCGGCCTATATTGGGGACGTTAGTGGATGATGAGATGCGGCCTATATTAATGATGTTATTGGTTGATGAGATGCGGTCTATATTAGTGACGTTAGTGGATGATGAGATGAGGCCTATATTAGTGACGTTTGGTGGAGGATGAGATGCGGCCCATATTAGTGACGTTAGTGGATGATGAGATGCGGCCTATATTAGTGACGTTAGTGGATGATGAGATGCGGCCTATATTAGTGACGTTAGTGGCCTATATTAGTGACGTTAGTGGATGATGAGATGTGGCCTATAGTAGTGACGTTATTTGATGAGATGCGGCCTATATTAGTGACATTAGTGGATGATGAGATGCGGCCTATATTGGTGACGTTAGTGGATGATGAGATGCGGCCTATATTGGTGACGTTAGTGGATGATGAGATGCGGCCTATATTGGTGACGTTAGTGGATGATGAGATGCGGCCTATATTGGTGACGTTAGTGGATGAGGAGATGCGGCCTATATTGGTGACGTTAGTGGATGACGAGATGCGGCCTATATTGGTGACGTTAGTGGATGACGAGATGCGGCCTATATTGGTGACGTTAGTGGATGATGAGATGCGGCCTATATTGGTGACGTTAGTGGATGATGAGATGCGGCCTATACTGGTGACTTTAGTGGATGACGAGATTCGGCCTATATTAGTGACGTTAGTGGATGATAAGATGCAGCCTATATTGGTGACGTTAGTGGATGCTGAGTTGCGGCCTATATTGGTGACGATAGTGGATGACGAGATGCGGCCTATATTAGTGACGTTAGTGGATGATGAGATGCGGCCTATATTAGTGACGTTAGTGGCCTATATTAGTGACGAGAGTGGATGATGAGATGCGGCCTATATTGGCGACGATAGTGGATGATGAGATGCGGCCTATATTAGCGACGTTAGTGGATGATGAGATGCGGCCTATATTGGTGACGTTAGTGGATGATGAGATGCGGCCTATATTGGTGACGTTAGTGGATGTTGAGATGCGGCCTATATTAGTGATGTTAGTGGATGACGAGATGCGGCCTATATTAGTGACGTTAGTGGATGACGAGATGCGGCCTATATTGGTGACGTTAGTGGATGACGAGATTCGGCCAATATTGGTGACGTTAGTGGATGACGAGATGCGGCCTATATTGGTGACATCAGTGGATGATGAGATGCGGCCTATATTAGTGACGTCAGTGGATGATGAGATTCGGCCTATATTGATGACGTCAGTGGATGATGAGATGCGGACTATATTGGTGACGTCAGTGGATGATGACATGCGGCCTATATTGGTGACGTTAGTGCATGATGACATGCGGCCTATATTGGTGACATTAGTGGATGAGGAGATGCGGCCTATATTGGTGACGGTAGTGGATGAGGAGATGCGGCCTATATTGGTGATGTTAGTGGATGACGAGATGCGGCCTATATTGCTGACGTTAGTGGATGATGAGATGCGGCCTATATTGGTGACGTTAGAGGATGATGAGATGCGGCCTATATTGGTGACGTTAGTGGATGATGAGATGCGGCCTATATTAGTGACGTTAGTGGATGACGAGATGCGGCCTATATTGGTGACATTAGTGGATGACGAGATGCGGCCTATATTGGTGACGTTAGTGGATGATGAGATGCGGCCTATATTGGTGACGTTAGTGGATGATGAGATGCGGCCTATATTGGTGACGTTAGTGGATGACAAGATTCGGCCAATATTGGTGACGTTAGTGGATGACGAGATGCGGCCTATATTGGTGACGTTAGTGGAAGACCAGATGCGGCCTATATTGGTGACGTTAGTGGATGATGAGATGCGGCCTATATTAGTGACGTCAGTGGATGATGAGATGCGGCCTATATTGGTGACGTCAGTGGATGATGAGATGCGGCCTATATTGGTGACGTCAGTGGATGATGACATGCGGCCTATATTGGTGACGTTAGTGGCGGCCTATATTGGTGACGTCAGTGGATGATGACATGCGGCCTATATTGGTGACGTTAGTGGATGATGACATGCGGCCTATATTGGTGACGTTAGTGGATGATGACATGCGGCCTATATTAGTGACGTTAGTGGATGAGGAGATGCGGCCTATATTGGTGACGTTAGTGGATGACGAGATGCGGCCTATATTAGTGACGTTAGTGGATGATGAGATGCGGCCTATATTAGTGACGTTAGTGGATGATGAGATGCGGCCTATATTAGTGACGTTAGTGGATGATGAGATGCGGCCTATATTAGTGACGTTAGAGGATGATGAGATGCGGCCTTTATTAGTGACGTTAGTGGATGAGGAGATGCGGCCTATATTGGTGACGTTAGTGGATGACGAGATGCGGCCTATATTGGTGACGTTAGTGGATGACGAGATGCGGCCTATATTGGTGACGTTAGTGGATGATGAGATGCGGCCTATATTGGTGACGTTAGTGGATGATGAGATGCGGCCTATATTGGCGACGTTAGTGGATGATGAGATGCGGCCTATATTAGCGACGTTAGTGGATGATGAGATGCGGCCTATATTAGTGACGTTAGTGGATGACGAGATGCGGCCTATATTAGTGACGTTAGTGGATGATGAGATGCGGCCTATATTAGCGACGATAGTGGATGATGAGATGCGGCCTATATTGATGTTAGTGGATGATGAGATGCGGCCTATATCAGTGACGTTAGTGGCCTATATTAGCGACGTTAGTGGATGATGAGATGCGGCCTATATTAGTGACGTTAGAAGATGACGAGATGCAGCCTATATTAGTGACGTTAGTGGATGATGAGATGCGGCCTATATTAGCGACGATAGTGGATGATGAGATGCGGCCTATATTAGTGACGTTAGTGGATGATGAGGTGCGGCCTATATTAGTGACGTTAGTGGCCTATATTAGTGACGTTACTGGATGATGAGATGCGGCCTATATTAGCGACGTTAGTGGATGATGAGATGCGGCCTATATTAGCGACGTTAGTGGATGATGAGATGCGGCCTTTATTAGCGACGTTAGTGGATGATGAGATGCGGCCTATATTAGTGACGTTAGTGGATGATGAGATGCGGCCTATATTAGTGACGTCAGTGGAGGATGAGATGCGGCCTATATTAGTGACGTCAGTGGATGATGAGATGCGGCCTATATTAGTGACGTCAGTGGATGATGAGATGTGGCCTATGTTAGTGACGTCAGTGGATGATGAGATGCGGCCTATGTTAGTGACGTCAGTGGATGATGAGATGCGGCCTATGTTAGTGACGTTAGTGGATGATGAGATGCGGCCTATATTGGTGACGTTAGTGGATGATGAGATGCGGCCTATATTGGTGACGTTGGTGGATGATGAGATGCGGCCTATATTGGCGACGTTAGTGGATGATGAGATGCGGCCTATATTAGCGACGATATTGGATGTTGAGATGCGGCCTATATTAGTGACGTTAGTGGATGACGAGATGCGGCCTATATTAGTGACGTCAGTGGATGACGAGATGCGGCCTATATCAGTGACGTTAGTGGATGACGAGATGCGGCCTATATTGGTGACGTTAGTGGATGACGAGATGCGGCCTATATTGGTGACGTTAGTGGATGATGAGATGCGGCCTATATTGGTGACGTTAGTGGATGATGAGATGCGGCCTATATTGGTGACGTTAGTGGAAGACGAGATGCGGCCTATATTAGTGACGTTAGTGGATGATGAGATGTGGCCTATATTAGTGACGTTAGTGGATGATGAGATGCGGCCTATATTAGTGACGTTAGTGGATGATGAGATGCGGCCTATATTAGTGACGTTAGTGGCTTATATTAGTGACGTTAGTGGATGATGAGATGCGGCCTATATTAGTGACGTTAGTGGATGATGAGATGCGGCCTATATAAGCGACGTTAGTGGATGATGAGATGCGGCCTATATTAGCGACGTTAGTGGATGATGAGATGCGGCCTATATTAATGACGTTAGTAGATGATGAGATGCGGCCTATATTAGTGACGTCAGAGGATGATGAGATGCGGCCTATATTAGTGACATCAGTGGATGATGAGATGCGGCCTATATTAGTGACATCAGTGGATGATGAGATGCGGCCTATGGTAGTGACGTCAGTGGATGATGAGATGCGGCCTATGTTAGTGACGTCAGTGGATGATGAGATGCGGCCTATGTTAGTGACGTTAGTGGATGATGAGATGCGCCCTATATTGGTGACGTTAGTGGATGATGAGATGCGGCCTACATTGGTGACGTTAGTCGATGATGAGATGCGGCCTATATTGGTGACGTTAGTGGATGATGAGATGCGGCCTATATTGGTGACGTTAGTGGATGATGAGATGCGGCCTATATTAGTGACGTTAGTGGATGATGAGATGCAGCCTATATTAGCGACGTTAGTGGATGATGAGATGCGGCCTATATTAGCGACGTTAGTGGATGATGAGATGCGGCCTATATTAGCGACGTTAGTGGATGATGAGATGCGGCCTATATTGGCGACGATAGTGGATGATGAGATGCGGCCTATATTAGTGACGTTAGTGGATGATGAGATGCGGCCTATATTAGTGACGTTAGTGGATGATGAGATGCGGCCTATATTCGTGACGTTAGTGGATGATGAGATGCGGCCTATATTAGTGACGTCAGTGGATGATGAGATGCGGCCTCTATTAGCGTCGTTAGTGGATGATGAGATGCGGCCTATATTAGTGACGTTAGTGGCCTATATTAGTGACGTTAGTGGATGATGAGATGCGGCCTATATTAGTGACGTTAGTGGATGATGAGATGCGGCCTATATAAGCGACGTTAGTGGATGATGAGATGCGGCCTATATTAGCGACGTTAGTGGATGATGAGATGCGGCCTATATTAATGACGTTAGTAGATGATGAGATGCGGCCTATATTAGTGACGTCAGAGGATGATGAGATGCGGCCTATATTAGTGACATCAGTGGATGATGAGATGCGGCCTATATTAGTGACATCAGTGGATGATGAGATGCGGCCTATGGTAGTGACGTCAGTGGATGATGAGATGCGGCCTATGTTAGTGACGTCAGTGGATGATGAGATGCGGCCTATGTTAGTGACGTTAGTGGATGATGAGATGCGCCCTATATTGGTGACGTTAGTGGATGATGAGATGCGGCCTACATTGGTGACGTTAGTCGATGATGAGATGCGGCCTATATTGGTGACGTTAGTGGATGATGAGATGCGGCCTATATTGGTGACGTTAGTGGATGATGAGATGCGGCCTATATTAGTGACGTTAGTGGATGATGAGATGCAGCCTATATTAGCGACGTTAGTGGATGATGAGATGCGGCCTATATTAGCGACGTTAGTGGATGATGAGATGCGGCCTATATTAGCGACGTTAGTGGATGATGAGATGCGGCCTATATTGGCGACGATAGTGGATGATGAGATGCGGCCTATATTAGTGACGTTAGTGGATGATGAGATGCGGCCTATATTAGTGACGTTAGTGGATGATGAGATGCGGCCTATATTCGTGACGTTAGTGGATGATGAGATGCGGCCTATATTAGTGACGTCAGTGGATGATGAGATGCGGCCTAAATTAGTGACGTCAGTGGATGATGAGATGCGGCCTATATTAGTGACGTCAGTGGATGATGAGATACGGCCTATATTAGTGACGTTAGTGGATGATGAGATGCGGCCTATATTAGTGACGTTAGTGGATGATGAGATGCGGCCTATATTAGTGACGTTAGTGGATGACGAGATGCGGCCTATATTAGTGACGTTAGTGGATGACGAGATGCGGCCTATATTAGTGACGTTAGTGGATGATGAGATGCGGCCTATATTGGTGACGTTAGTGGATGATGAGATGCGGCCTATATTAGTGACGTTAGTGGATGATGAGATGCGGCCTTATTAGTGACGTTAGTGGATGATGAGATGCGGCCTATATTGGTGACGTTAGTGGATGATGAGATGCGGCCTATATTGGTGACATTAGTGGATGATGAGATGCGGCCTATATTGGTGACGTTAGTGGATGATGAGATGCGGCCTAAATTGGTGACGCTAGTGGATGATGAGATGCGGCCTATATTAGTGACGTTAGTGGATGATGAGATGCGGCCTATATCAGTGACGTTAGTGGCCTATATTAGCGACGTTAGTGGATGATGAGATGCGGCCTATATTAGTGACGTTAGTAGATGACGAGATGCGGCCTATATTAGTGACGTTAGTGGATGATGAGATGCGGCCTATATTAGCGACGATAGTGGATGATGAGATGCGGCCTATATTAGTGACGTTAGTGGATGATGAGATGCGGCCTATATTAGTGACGTTAGTGGCCTATATTAGTGACGTTAGTGGATGATGAGATGCGGCCTATATTAGTGACGTTAGTGGATGATGAGATGCGGCCTATATTAGCGACGTTAGTGGAGGATGAGATGCGGCCTAGATTAGTGACGTTAGTGGATGATGAGATGCGGCCTATATTAGTGACGTCAGTGGAGGATGAGATGAGGCCTATATTAGTGATGTCAGTGGATGATGAGATGCGGCCTATATTAGTGACGTCAGTGGATGATGAGATGTGGACTATGTTAGTGACGTCAGTGGATGATGAGATGCGGCCTATGTTAGTGACGTCAGTGGATGATGAGATGCGGCCAATATTGGTGACGTTAGTGGATGCTGAGATGCGGCCTATATTGGCGACGTTAGTGGATGATGAGATGCGGCCTATATTAGCGACGATAGTGGATGATGAGATGCGGCCTATATTAGTGACGTTAGTGGATGATGAGATGCGGCCTATATTAGTGACGTTAGTGGCCTATATTAGTGACGTTAGTGGATGATGAGATGCGGCCTATATTAGTGACGTTAGTGGATGATGAGATGCGGCCTATATTAGCGACGTTAGTGGAGGATGAGATGCGGCCTAGATTAGTGACGTTAGTGGATGATGAGATGCGGCCTATATTAGTGACGTCAGTGGAGGATGAGATGAGGCCTATATTAGTGACGTCAGTGGATGATGAGATGCGGCCTATATTAGTGACGTCAGTGGATGATGAGATGTGGACTATGTTAGTGACGTCAGTGGATGATGAGATGCGGCCTATGTTAGTGACGTCAGTGGATGATGAGATGCGGCCAATATTGGTGACGTTAGTGGATGCTGAGATGCGGCCTATATTGGCGACGTTAGTGGATGATGAGATGCGGCCTATATTAGCGACGATATTGGATGTTGAGATGCGGCCTATATTAGTGACGTTAGTGGATGACGAGATGCGGCCTATATTAGTGACGTCAGTGGATGACGAGATGCGGCATATATTAGTGACGTTAGTGGATGACGAGATGCGGCCTATATTGGTGACGTTAGTGGATGATGAGATGTGGCCTATATTAGTGACGTCAGTGGATGATGAGATGCGGCCTATATTGGTGACGTTAGTGGATGACGAGATGCGTCCTATATTGGTGACGTTAGTGGATGATGAGATGCGGCCTATATTGGTGACGTTAGTGGATGATGAGATGCGGCCTATATTGGTGACGTTAGTGGAAGAAGAGATGCGGCCTATATTAGTGACGTTAGTGGATGATGAGATGTGGCCTATATTAGTGACGTTAGTGGATGATGAGATGCGGCCTATATTAGTGACGTTAGTGGATGATGAGATGCGGCCTATATTAGTGACGTTAGTGGCCTATATTAGTGACGTTAGTGGATGATGAGATGCGGCCTATATTAGTGACGTTAGTGGATGATGAGATGCGGCCTATATAAGCGACGTTAGTGGATGATGAGATGCGGCCTATATTAGCGACGTTAGTGGATGATGAGATGCGGCCTATATTAGTGACATCAGTGGATGATGAGATGCGGCCTATATTAGTGACATCAGTGGATGATGAGATGCGGCCTATATTAGTGACATCAGTGGATGATGAGATGCGGCCTATGTTAGTGACGTCAGTGGATGATGAGATGCGGCCTATATTGGTGACGTTAGTGGATGATGACATGCGCCCTATATTGGTGACGTTAGTGGATGATGACATGCGGCCTATATTGGTGACGTTAGTGGATGTTGAGATGCGGCCTATATTAGTGATGTTAGTGGATGACGAGATGCGGCCTATATTGTTGACATCAGTGGATGATGAGATGCGGCCTATATTGGTGACGTCAGTGGATGATGACATGCGGCCTATATTGGTGACGTTAGTGCATGATGACATGCGGCCTATATTGGTGACGTTAGTGGATGATGACATACGGCCTATATTGGTGACGTTAGTGGATGAGGAGATGCGGCCTA
This sequence comes from Taudactylus pleione, assembly GCA_031769625.1. Taxonomy (NCBI): domain Eukaryota; kingdom Metazoa; phylum Chordata; class Amphibia; order Anura; family Myobatrachidae; genus Taudactylus; species Taudactylus pleione. The sequence continues at coordinate 290,190 of JAUIMM010001814.1, forward strand.
TTTTGGTGACGTTTGTGGATGAGGAGATGCGGCCTATATTGGTGATGTTAGTGGATGACGAGATGCGGCCTATATTGGTGACGTTAGTGGATGATGAGATGCGGCCTATATTGGTGACGTTAGAGGATGATGAGATGCGGCCTATATTGGTGACCTTAGTGGATGATGAGATGCGGCCTATATTAGTGACGTTAGTGGATGACGAGATGCGGCCTATATTGGTGACGTTAGTGGATGACGAGATGCGGCCTATATTGGTGACGTTAGTGGATGACGAGATGCGGCCTATATTGGTGACGTTAGTGGATGATGAGATGCGGCCTATATTGGTGACGTTAGTGGATGATGAGATGCGGCCTATATTGGTGACGTTAGTGGATGATGAGATGCGGCCTATATTGGTGACGTTAGTGGATGATGAGATTCGGCCAATATTGGTGACGTTAGTGGATGACGAGATGCGGCCTATATTGGTGACGTTAGTGGAAGACCAGATGCGGCCTATATTGGTGACGTTAGTGGATGATGAGATGCGGCCTATATTAGTGACGTCAGTGGATGATGAGATGCGGCCTATATTGGTGACGTCAGTGGATGATGAGATGCGGCCTATATTGGTGACGTCAGTGGATGATGACATGCGGCCTATATTGGTGACGTTAGTGGCGGCCTATATTGGTGACGTCAGTGGATGATGACATGCGGCCTATATTGGTGACGTTAGTGGATGATGACATGCGGCCTATATTGGTGACGTTAGTGGATGATGACATGCGACCTATATTGGTGACGTTAGTAGATGATGACATGCGGCCTATATTAGTGACGTTAGTGGATGAGGAGATGCGGCCTATATTAGTGACGTTAGTGGATGATGAGATGCGGCCTATATTAGTGACGTTAGTGGATGATGAGATGCGGCCTATATTGGTGACGTTAGAGGATGATGAGATGCGGCCTTTATTAGTGACGTTAGTGGATGAGGAGATGCGGCCTATATTGGTGACGTTAGTGGATGACGAGATGCGGCCTATATTGGTGACGTTAGTGGATGACGAGATGCGGCCTATATTGGTGACGTTAGTGGATGATGAGATGCGGCCTATATTGGTGACGTTAGTGGATGATGAGATGCGGCCTATATTGGCGACGTTAGTGGATGATGAGATGCGGCCTATATTAGCGACGTTAGTGGATGATGAGATGCGGCCTATATTAGTGACGTTAGTGGATGACGAGATGCGGCCTATATTAGTGACGTTAGTGGATGATGAGATGCGCCCTATATTAGCGACGATAGTGGATGATGAGATGCGGCCTATATTGACGTTAGTGGATGATGAGATGCGGCCTATATCAGTGACGTTAGTGGCCTATATTAGCGACGTTAGCGGATGATGAGATGCGGCCTATATTAGTGACGTTAGAAGATGACGAGATGCGGCCTATATTAGTGACGTTAGTGGATGATGAGATGCGGCCTATATTAGCGACGATAGTGGATGATGAGATGCGGCCTATATTAGTGACGTTAGTGGATGATGAGATGCGGCCTATATTAGTGACGTTAGTGGCCTATATTAGTGACGTTAGTGGATGATGAGATGTGGCCTATATTAGTGACGTTAGTGGATGATGAGATGCGGCCTATATTAGCGACGTTAGTGGATGATGAGATGCGGCCTATATTAGCGACGTTAGTGGATGATGAGATGCGGCCTATATTAGCGACGTTAGTGGATGATGAGATGCGGCCTATATTAGCGACGTTAGTGGATGATGAGATGCGGCCAATATTAGCGACGTTAGTGGATGATGAGATGCGGCCTATATTAGCGACGTTAGTGGATGATGAGATGCGGCCTATATTGGCGACGATAGTGGATGATGAGATGCGGCCTATATTAGTGACGTTAGTGGATGACGAGATGCGGCCTATATTAGTGACGTTAGTGGATGACGAGATGCGGCCTATATTAGTGACGTTAGTGGATGATGAGATGCGGCCTATATTGGTGACGTTAGTGGATGATGAGATGCGGCCTATATTAGTGACGTTAGTGGATGATGAGATGCGGCCTATATTGGTGACGTTAGTGGATGATGAGATGCGGCCTATATTGGTGACATTAGTGGATGATGAGATGCGGCCTATATTGGTGACGTTAGTGGATGATGAGATGCGGCCTAAATTGGTGACGCTAGTGGATGATGAGATGCGGCCTATATTAGTGACGTTAGTGGATGATGAGATGCGGCCTATATCAGTGACGTTAGTGGCCTATATTAGCGACGTTAGTGGATGATGAGATGCGGACTATATTAGTGACGTTAGTAGATGACGAGATGCGGCCTATATTAGTGACGTTAGTGGATGATGAGATGCGGCCTATATTAGCGACGATAGTGGATGATGAGATGCGGCCTATATTAGTGACGTTAGTGGATGATGAGATGCGGCCTATATTAGTGACGTTAGTGGCCTATATTAGTGACGTTAGTGGATGATGAGATGCGGCCTATATTAGTGACGTTAGTGGATGATGAGATGCGGCCTATATTAGCGACGTTAGTGGAGGATGAGATGCGGCCTATATTAGTGACGTTAGTGGATGATGAGATGCGGCCTATATTAGTGACGTCAGTGGAGGATGAGATGCGGCCTATATTAGTGACGTCAGTGGATGATGAGATGCGGCCTATATTAGTGACGTCAGTGGATGATGAGATGTGGCCTATGTTAGTGACGTCAGTGGATGATGAGATGCGGCCTATGTTAGTGACGTCAGTGGATGATGAGATGCGGCCAATATTGGTGACGTTAGTGGATGATGAGATGCGGCCTATATTGGCGACGTTAGTGGATGATGAGATGCGGCCTATATTAGCGACGATATTGGATGTTGAGATGCGGCCTATATTAGTGACGTTAGTGGATGACGAGATGCGGCCTATATTAGTGACGTCAGTGGATGACGAGATGCGGCCTATATTAGTGACGTTAGTGGATGACGAGATGCGGCCTATATTGGTGACGTTAGTGGATGATGAGATGCGGCCTATATTAGTGACGTCAGTGGATGATGAGATGCGGCCTATATTGGTGACGTTAGTGGATGACGAGATGCGTCCTATATTGGTGACGTAAGTGGATGATGAGATGCGGCCTATATTGGTGACGTTAGTGGATGATGAGATGCGGCCTATATTGGTGATGTTAGTGGAGAAGAAGAGATGCGGCCTATATTAGTGACGTTAGTGGATGATGAGATGTGGCCTATATTAGTGACGTTAGTGGATGATGAGATGCGGCCTATATTAGTGACGTTAGTGGATGATGAGATGCGGCCTATATTAGTGACGTTAGTGGCCTATATTAGTGACGTTAGTGGATGATGAGATGCGGCCTATATTAGTGACGTTAGTGGATGATGAGATGCGGCCTATATAAGCGACGTTAGTGGATGATGAGATGCGGCCTATATTAGCGACGTTAGTGGATGATGAGATGCGGCCTATATTAGTGACATCAGTGGATGATGAGATGCGGCCTATATTAGTGACATCAGTGGATGATGAGATGCGGCCTATATTAGTGACATCAGTGGATGATGAGATGCGGCCTATGTTAGTGACGTCAGTGGATGATGAGATGCGGCCTATATTGGTGACGTTAGTGGATGATGACATGCGCCCTATATTGGTGACGTTAGTGGATGATGACATGCGGCCTATATTGGTGACGTTAGTGGATGTTGAGATGCGGCCTATATTAGTGATGTTAGTGGATGACGAGATGCGGCCTATATTGGTGACATCAGTGGATGATGAGATGCGGCCTATATTGGTGACGTCAGTGGATGATGACATGCGGCCTATATTGGTGACGTTAGTGCATGATGACATGCGGCCTATATTGGTGACGTTAGTGGATGATGACATGCGGCCTATATTGGTGACGTTAGTGGATGAGGAGATGCGGCCTATATTGGTGACGTTAGTGGATGAGGAGATGCGGCCTATATTGGTGATGTTAGTGGATGACGAGATGCGGCCTATATTGGTGACGTTAGTGGATGATGAGATGCGGCCTATATTGGTGACGTTAGAGAATGATGAGATGCGGCCTATATTGGTGACCTTAGTGGATGATGAGATGCGGCCTATATTAGTGACGTTAGTGGATGACGAGATGCGGCCTATATTGGTGACGTTAGTGGATGACGAGATGCGGCCTATATTGGTGACGTTAGTGGATGACGAGATGCGGCCTATATTGGTGACGTTAGTGGATGATGAGATGCGGCCTATATTGGTGACGTTAGTGGATGATGAGATGCGGCCTATATGGTGACGTTAGTGGATGATGAGATGCGGCCTATATTGGTGATGTTAGTGGATGATGAGATTCGGCCAATATTGGTGACGTTAGTGGATGACGAGATGCGGCCTATATTGGTGACGTTAGTGGAAGACCAGATGCGGCCTATATTGGTGACGTTAGTGGATGATGAGATGCGGCCTATATTAGTGACGTCAGTGGATGATGAGATGCGGCCTATATTGGTGACGTCAGTGGATGATGAGATGCGGCCTATATTGGTGACGTCAGTGGATGATGACATGCGGCCTATATTGGTGACGTTAGTGGCGGCCTATATTGGTGACGTCAGTGGATGATGACATGCGGCCTATATGGTGACGTTAGTGGATGATGACATGCGGCCTATATTGGTGACGTTAGTGGATGATGACATGCGACCTATATTGGTGACGTTAGTGGATGATGACATGCGGCCTATATTAGTGACGTTAGTGGATGAGGAGATGCGGCCTATATTAGTGACGTTAGTGGATGATGAGATGCGGCCTATATTAGTGACGTTAGTGGATGATGAGATGCGGCCTATATTGGTGACGTTAGAGGATGATGAGATGCGGCCTTTATTAGTGACGTTAGTGGATGAGGAGATGCGGCCTATATTGGTGACGTTAGTGGATGACGAGATGCGGCCTATATTGGTGACGTTAGTGGATGACGAAATGCGGCCTATATTGGTGACGTTAGTGGATGATGAGATGCGGCCTATATTGGTGACGTTAGTGGATGATGAGATGCGGCCTATATTGGCGACGTTAGTGGATGATGAGATGCGGCCTATATTAGCGACGTTAGTGGATGATGAGATGCGGCCTATATTAGTGACGTTAGTGGATGACGAGATGCGGCCTATATTAGTGACGTTAGTGGATGATGAGATGCGGCCTATATTAGCGACGATAGTGGATGATGAGATGCGGCCTATATTGACGTTAGTGGATGATGAGATGCGGCCTATATCAGTGACGTTAGTGGCCTATATTAGCGACGTTAGTGGATGATGAGATGCGGCCTATATTAGTGACGTTAGAAGATGACGAGATGCGGCCTATATTAGTGACGTTAGTGGATGATGAGATGCGGCCTATATTAGCGACGATAGTGGATGATGAGATGCGGCCTATATTAGTGACGTTAGTGGATGATGAGATGCGGCCTATATTAGTGACGTTAGTGGCCTATATTAGTGACGTTAGTGGATGATGAGATGCGGCCTATATTAGTGACGTTAGTGGATGATGAGATGCGGCCTATATTAGCGACGTTAGTGGATGATGAGATGCGGCCTATATTAGCGACGTTAGTGGATGATGAGATGCGGCCTATATTAGTGACGTTAGTGGATGATGAGATGCGGCCTATATTAGTGACGTCAGTGGAGGATAAGATGCGGCCTATATTGGTGACGTCAGTGGATGATGAGATGCGGCCTATATTAGTGACGTCAGTGGATGATGAGATGTGGCCTATGTTAGTGACGTCAGTGGATGATGAGATGCGGCCTATGTTAGTGACGTCAGTGGATGATGAGATGCGGCCTATGTTAGTGACGTTAGTGGATGATGAGATGCGGCCTATATTGGTGACGTTAGTGGATGATGAGATGCGGCCTATATTGGTGACGTTAGTGGATGATGAGATGCGGCCTATATTGGCGACGTTAGTGGATGATGAGATGCGGCCTATATTAGCGACGATATTGGATGTTGAGATGCGGCCTATATTAGTGACGTTAGTGGATGACGAGATGCGGCCTATATTAGTGACGTCAGTGGATGACGAGATGCGGCCTATATTAGTGACGTTAGTGGATGACGAGATGCGGCCTATATTGGTGACGTTAGTGGATGACGAGATGCGGCCTATATTAGTGATGTCAGTGGATGATGAGATGCGGCCTATATTGGTGACGTTAGTGGATGACGAGATGCGGCCTATATTGGTGACGTTAGTGGATGACGAGATGCGGCCTATATTGGTGACGTTAGTGGATGACGAGATGCGGCCTATATTGGTGACGTTAGTGGATGACGAGATGCGGCCAATATTGGTGACGTTAGTGGATGACTAGATGCGGCCTATATTGGTGACGTTAGTGGATGATGAGATGCGGCCTATATTGGTGACGTCAGTGGATGATGAGATGCGGCCTATATTAGTGACGTTAGTGGATGATGAGATGCGGCCTATATTAGTGACGTTAGTGGATGATGAGATGCGGCCTATATTAGTGACGTTAGTGGATGATGAGATGCGGCCTATATTAGTGACGTTAGTGGATGACGAGATGCGGCATATATTAGAGACGTTAGTGGAGGACGAGATGCGGCCTATATTAGTGACGTTAGTGGATGATGAGATGCGGCCTATATTAGTGACGTTAGTGGATGATGAGATGCGACCTATATTAGTGACGTTAGTGGATGATGAGATGCGGCCTATATTAGTGACGTTAGTGGAGGATGAGATGTGGCCTATATTAGTGACGTTAGTGGAGGATGAGATGCGGCCTATATTAGTGAAGTTAGTGGATGATGAGATGCGGCCTATATTAGCGACGTTAGTGGATGATGAGATGCGGCCTATATTGGTGACGTTAGTGGATGATGAGATGCGGCCTATATTGGTGACGTTAGTGGATGATGAGATGCGGCCTATATTGTTGACGTTAGTGGATGATGAGATGCGGCCTATATTAGTGACGTTAGTGGAGGATGAGATGCGGCCCATATTTGTGACGTTAGTGGATGACGAGATGCGGCCTATATTAGTGACGTTAGTGGATGATGAGATGCGGCCTATATTAGTGACGTTAGTGGATGTTGAGATGCGGCCTATATTAGTGACGTTAGTGGGTGATGAGATGCGGCATATATTGGTGACGTTAGTGGATAATGAGATGCGGCCTATATTGGTGACGTTAGTTTGATGATGAGATGCGGCCTATATTAGTGACGTTAGTGAATGATGAGATGTGGCCTATATTAGTGACGTTGGTGGATGATGAGATGCGGCCTATATTAGTGACGTTGGTGGATGATGAGATGCGGCCTATATTAGTGACGTTAGTGGATGATGAGATGCGGCCTATATTGGTGACGTTGGTGGATGATGAGATGCGTCCTATATTGGTGACTTTAGTGGATGAGGAGATGCGGCCTATATTAGTGACGTTAGTGGATGATGAGATGAGGCCTATATTAGTGTCGTTTGGTGGAGGATGAGATGCGGCCCATATTAGTGACGTTAGTGGATGATGAGATGCGGCCTATATTAGTGACGTTAGTGGATAATGAGATGCGGCCTATATTAGTGACGTTAGTGGCCTATATTAGTGACGTTAGTGGATGATGAGATGCGGCCTATATTAGTGACGTTAGTGGATGATGAGATGCGGCCTATATTAGTGAAGTTAGTGGATGATGAGATGCGGCCTATATTAGTGAAGTTAGTGGATGATGAGATGCGGCCTATATTTGCGACGTTAGTGGATGACGAGATGCGGCCTATATTAGTGACGTTAGTGGAGGACGAGATGCGGCCTCTATTAGCGACGTTAGTGGAGGACGAGATGCGGCCTCTATTAGTGACGTTAGTGGATGATGAGATGCGGCCTATATTAGTGACGTTAGTGGATGATGAGATGCGGCCTATATTGGTGAAGTTAGTGGATGATGAGATGCGGCCTATATTGGTGACGTTAGTGGAGGACGAGATGCGGCCTGTATTAGTGACGTTAGTGGTGAGATGCGGCCTATGTTAGTGAAGTCAGTGGATGATGAGATGCGGCCTATATTAGTGACGTTAGTGGATGATGAGATGCGGCCTATATTAGTGACGTTAGTGGATGATGAGATGCGGCCTATATTAGCGACGTTAGTGGATGATGAAATGCGGCCTATATTAGCGACGTTAGTGGATGATGAGATGCGGCCTATATTAGCGACGTTAGTGGATGATGAGAGGCGGCCTATATTAGCGACGTTAGTGGATGATGAGATGCGGCCTATATTGGCGACGATAGTGGATGATGAGATGCGGCCTATATTAGTGACGTTAGTGGATGATGAGATGCGGCCTATATTAGTGACGTTAGTGGATGATGAGATGCGGCCTATATTCGTGACGTTAGTGGATGATGAGATGCGGCCTATATTAGTGACGTCAGTGGATGATGAGATGCGGCCTATATTAGTGACGTCAGTGGATGATGAGATGCGGCCTATATTAGTGACGTCAGTGGATGATGAGATCCGGCCTATATTAGTGACGTTAGTGGATGATGAGATGCGGCCTATATTAGTGACGTTAGTGGATGATGAGATGCGGCCTATATTAGTGACGTTAGTGGATGATGAGATGCGGCCTATATTGGTGACGTTAGTGGATGATGACATGCGCCCTATATTGGTGACGTTAGTGGATGATGACATGCGGCCTATATTGGTGACGTTAGTGGATGTTGAGATGCGGCCTATATTAGTGATGTTAGTGGATGACGAGATGCGGCCTATATTGTTGACATCAGTGGATGATGAGATGCGGCCTATATTGGTGACGTCAGTGGATGATGACATGCGGCCTATATTGGTGACGTTAGTGCATGATGACATGCGGCCTATATTGGTGACGTTAGTGGATGATGACATACGGCCTATATTGGTGACGTTAGTGGATGAGGAGATGCGGCCTATTTTGGTGACGTTTGTGGATGAGGAGATGCGGCCTATATTGGTGATGTTAGTGGATGACGAGATGCGGCCTATATTGGTGACGTTAGTGGATGATGAGATGCGGCCTATATTGGTGACGTTAGAGGATGATGAGATGCGGCCTATATTGGTGACCTTAGTGGATGATGAGATGCGGCCTATATTAGTGACGTTAGTGGATGACGAGATGCGGCCTATATTGGTGACGTTAGTGGATGACGAGATGCGGCCTATATTGGTGACGTTAGTGGATGACGAGATGCGGCCTATATTGGTGACGTTAGTGGATGATGAGATGCGGCCTATATTGGTGACGTTAGTGGATGATGAGATGCGGCCTATATTGGTGACGTTAGTGGATGATGAGATGCGGCCTATATTGGTGACGTTAGTGGATGATGAGATTCGGCCAATATTGGTGACGTTAGTGGATGACGAGATGCGGCCTATATTGGTGACGTTAGTGGAAGACCAGATGCGGCCTATATTGGTGACGTTAGTGGATGATGAGATGCGGCCTATATTAGTGACGTCAGTGGATGATGAGATGCGGCCTATATTGGTGACGTCAGTGGATGATGAGATGCGGCCTATATTGGTGACGTCAGTGGATGATGACATGCGGCCTATATTGGTGACGTTAGTGGCGGCCTATATTGGTGACGTCAGTGGATGATGACATGCGGCCTATATTGGTGACGTTAGTGGATGATGACATGCGGCCTATATTGGTGACGTTAGTGGATGATGACATGCGACCTATATTGGTGACGTTAGTAGATGATGACATGCGGCCTATATTAGTGACGTTAGTGGATGAGGAGATGCGGCCTATATTAGTGACGTTAGTGGATGATGAGATGCGGCCTATATTAGTGACGTTAGTGGATGATGAGATGCGGCCTATATTGGTGACGTTAGAGGATGATGAGATGCGGCCTTTATTAGTGACGTTAGTGGATGAGGAGATGCGGCCTATATTGGTGACGTTAGTGGATGACGAGATGCGGCCTATATTGGTGACGTTAGTGGATGACGAGATGCGGCCTATATTGGTGACGTTAGTGGATGATGAGATGCGGCCTATATTGGTGACGTTAGTGGATGATGAGATGCGGCCTATATTGGCGACGTTAGTGGATGATGAGATGCGGCCTATATTAGCGACGTTAGTGGATGATGAGATGCGGCCTATATTAGTGACGTTAGTGGATGACGAGATGCGGCCTATATTAGTGACGTTAGTGGATGATGAGATGCGCCCTATATTAGCGACGATAGTGGATGATGAGATGCGGCCTATATTGACGTTAGTGGATGATGAGATGCGGCCTATATCAGTGACGTTAGTGGCCTATATTAGCGACGTTAGCGGATGATGAGATGCGGCCTATATTAGTGACGTTAGAAGATGACGAGATGCGGCCTATATTAGTGACGTTAGTGGATGATGAGATGCGGCCTATATTAGCGACGATAGTGGATGATGAGATGCGGCCTATATTAGTGACGTTAGTGGATGATGAGATGCGGCCTATATTAGTGACGTTAGTGGCCTATATTAGTGACGTTAGTGGATGATGAGATGTGGCCTATATTAGTGACGTTAGTGGATGATGAGATGCGGCCTATATTAGCGACGTTAGTGGATGATGAGATGCGGCCTATATTAGCGACGTTAGTGGATGATGAGATGCGGCCTATATTAGCGACGTTAGTGGATGATGAGATGCGGCCTATATTAGCGACGTTAGTGGATGATGAGATGCGGCCAATATTAGCGACGTTAGTGGATGATGAGATGCGGCCTATATTAGCGACGTTAGTGGATGATGAGATGCGGCCTATATTGGCGACGATAGTGGATGATGAGATGCGGCCTATATTAGTGACGTTAGTGGATGACGAGATGCGGCCTATATTAGTGACGTTAGTGGATGACGAGATGCGGCCTATATTAGTGACGTTAGTGGATGATGAGATGCGGCCTATATTGGTGACGTTAGTGGATGATGAGATGCGGCCTATATTAGTGACGTTAGTGGATGATGAGATGCGGCCTATATTGGTGACGTTAGTGGATGATGAGATGCGGCCTATATTGGTGACATTAGTGGATGATGAGATGCGGCCTATATTGGTGACGTTAGTGGATGATGAGATGCGGCCTAAATTGGTGACGCTAGTGGATGATGAGATGCGGCCTATATTAGTGACGTTAGTGGATGATGAGATGCGGCCTATATCAGTGACGTTAGTGGCCTATATTAGCGACGTTAGTGGATGATGAGATGCGGACTATATTAGTGACGTTAGTAGATGACGAGATGCGGCCTATATTAGTGACGTTAGTGGATGATGAGATGCGGCCTATATTAGCGACGATAGTGGATGATGAGATGCGGCCTATATTAGTGACGTTAGTGGATGATGAGATGCGGCCTATATTAGTGACGTTAGTGGCCTATATTAGTGACGTTAGTGGATGATGAGATGCGGCCTATATTAGTGACGTTAGTGGATGATGAGATGCGGCCTATATTAGCGACGTTAGTGGAGGATGAGATGCGGCCTATATTAGTGACGTTAGTGGATGATGAGATGCGGCCTATATTAGTGACGTCAGTGGAGGATGAGATGCGGCCTATATTAGTGACGTCAGTGGATGATGAGATGCGGCCTATATTAGTGACGTCAGTGGATGATGAGATGTGGCCTATGTTAGTGACGTCAGTGGATGATGAGATGCGGCCTATGTTAGTGACGTCAGTGGATGATGAGATGCGGCCAATATTGGTGACGTTAGTGGATGATGAGATGCGGCCTATATTGGCGACGTTAGTGGATGATGAGATGCGGCCTATATTAGCGACGATATTGGATGTTGAGATGCGGCCTATATTAGTGACGTTAGTGGATGACGAGATGCGGCCTATATTAGTGACGTCAGTGGATGACGAGATGCGGCCTATATTAGTGACGTTAGTGGATGACGAGATGCGGCCTATATTGGTGACGTTAGTGGATGATGAGATGCGGCCTATATTAGTGACGTCAGTGGATGATGAGATGCGGCCTATATTGGTGACGTTAGTGGATGACGAGATGCGTCCTATATTGGTGACGTAAGTGGATGATGAGATGCGGCCTATATTGGTGACGTTAGTGGATGATGAGATGCGGCCTATATTGGTGATGTTAGTGGAAGAAGAGATGCGGCCTATATTAGTGACGTTAGTGGATGATGAGATGTGGCCTATATTAGTGACGTTAGTGGATGATGAGATGCGGCCTATATTAGTGACGTTAGTGGATGATGAGATGCGGCCTATATTAGTGACGTTAGTGGCCTATATTAGTGACGTTAGTGGATGATGAGATGCGGCCTATATTAGTGACGTTAGTGGATGATGAGATGCGGCCTATATAAGCGACGTTAGTGGATGATGAGATGCGGCCTATATTAGCGACGTTAGTGGATGATGAGATGCGGCCTATATTAGTGACATCAGTGGATGATGAGATGCGGCCTATATTAGTGACATCAGTGGATGATGAGATGCGGCCTATATTAGTGACATCAGTGGATGATGAGATGCGGCCTATGTTAGTGACGTCAGTGGATGATGAGATGCGGCCTATATTGGTGACGTTAGTGGATGATGACATGCGCCCTATATTGGTGACGTTAGTGGATGATGACATGCGGCCTATATTGGTGACGTTAGTGGATGTTGAGATGCGGCCTATATTAGTGATGTTAGTGGATGACGAGATGCGGCCTATATTGGTGACATCAGTGGATGATGAGATGCGGCCTATATTGGTGACGTCAGTGGATGATGACATGCGGCCTATATTGGTGACGTTAGTGCATGATGACATGCGGCCTATATTGGTGACGTTAGTGGATGATGACATGCGGCCTATATTGGTGACGTTAGTGGATGAGGAGATGCGGCCTATATTGGTGACGTTAGTGGATGAGGAGATGCGGCCTATATTGGTGATGTTAGTGGATGACGAGATGCGGCCTATATTGGTGACGTTAGTGGATGATGAGATGCGGCCTATATTGGTGACGTTAGAGAATGATGAGATGCGGCCTATATTGGTGACCTTAGTGGATGATGAGATGCGGCCTATATTAGTGACGTTAGTGGATGACGAGATGCGGCCTATATTGGTGACGTTAGTGGATGACGAGATGCGGCCTATATTGGTGACGTTAGTGGATGACGAGATGCGGCCTATATTGGTGACGTTAGTGGATGATGAGATGCGGCCTATATTGGTGACGTTAGTGGATGATGAGATGCGGCCTATATTGGTGACGTTAGTGGATGATGAGATGCGGCCTATATTGGTGATGTTAGTGGATGATGAGATTCGGCCAATATTGGTGACGTTAGTGGATGACGAGATGCGGCCTATATTGGTGACGTTAGTGGAAGACCAGATGCGGCCTATATTGGTGACGTTAGTGGATGATGAGATGCGGCCTATATTAGTGACGTCAGTGGATGATGAGATGCGGCCTATATTGGTGACGTCAGTGGATGATGAGATGCGGCCTATATTGGTGACGTCAGTGGATGATGACATGCGGCCTATATTGGTGACGTTAGTGGCGGCCTATATTGGTGACGTCAGTGGATGATGACATGCGGCCTATATTGGTGACGTTAGTGGATGATGACATGCGGCCTATATTGGTGACGTTAGTGGATGATGACATGCGACCTATATTGGTGACGTTAGTGGATGATGACATGCGGCCTATATTAGTGACGTTAGTGGATGAGGAGATGCGGCCTATATTAGTGACGTTAGTGGATGATGAGATGCGGCCTATATTAGTGACGTTAGTGGATGATGAGATGCGGCCTATATTGGTGACGTTAGAGGATGATGAGATGCGGCCTTTATTAGTGACGTTAGTGGATGAGGAGATGCGGCCTATATTGGTGACGTTAGTGGATGACGAGATGCGGCCTATATTGGTGACGTTAGTGGATGACGAAATGCGGCCTATATTGGTGACGTTAGTGGATGATGAGATGCGGCCTATATTGGTGACGTTAGTGGATGATGAGATGCGGCCTATATTGGCGACGTTAGTGGATGATGAGATGCGGCCTATATTAGCGACGTTAGTGGATGATGAGATGCGGCCTATATTAGTGACGTTAGTGGATGACGAGATGCGGCCTATATTAGTGACGTTAGTGGATGATGAGATGCGGCCTATATTAGCGACGATAGTGGATGATGAGATGCGGCCTATATTGACGTTAGTGGATGATGAGATGCGGCCTATATCAGTGACGTTAGTGGCCTATATTAGCGACGTTAGTGGATGATGAGATGCGGCCTATATTAGTGACGTTAGAAGATGACGAGATGCGGCCTATATTAGTGACGTTAGTGGATGATGAGATGCGGCCTATATTAGCGACGATAGTGGATGATGAGATGCGGCCTATATTAGTGACGTTAGTGGATGATGAGATGCGGCCTATATTAGTGACGTTAGTGGCCTATATTAGTGACGTTAGTGGATGATGAGATGCGGCCTATATTAGTGACGTTAGTGGATGATGAGATGCGGCCTATATTAGCGACGTTAGTGGATGATGAGATGCGGCCTATATTAGCGACGTTAGTGGATGATGAGATGCGGCCTATATTAGTGACGTTAGTGGATGATGAGATGCGGCCTATATTAGTGACGTCAGTGGAGGATAAGATGCGGCCTATATTGGTGACGTCAGTGGATGATGAGATGCGGCCTATATTAGTGACGTCAGTGGATGATGAGATGTGGCCTATGTTAGTGACGTCAGTGGATGATGAGATGCGGCCTATGTTAGTGACGTCAGTGGATGATGAGATGCGGCCTATGTTAGTGACGTTAGTGGATGATGAGATGCGGCCTATATTGGTGACGTTAGTGGATGATGAGATGCGGCCTATATTGGTGACGTTAGTGGATGATGAGATGCGGCCTATATTGGCGACGTTAGTGGATGATGAGATGCGGCCTATATTAGCGACGATATTGGATGTTGAGATGCGGCCTATATTAGTGACGTTAGTGGATGACGAGATGCGGCCTATATTAGTGACGTCAGTGGATGACGAGATGCGGCCTATATTAGTGACGTTAGTGGATGACGAGATGCGGCCTATATTGGTGACGTTAGTGGATGACGAGATGCGGCCTATATTAGTGATGTCAGTGGATGATGAGATGCGGCCTATATTGGTGACGTTAGTGGATGACGAGATGCGGCCTATATTGGTGACGTTAGTGGATGACGAGATGCGGCCTATATTGGTGACGTTAGTGGATGACGAGATGCGGCCTATATTGGTGACGTTAGTGGATGACGAGATGCGGCCAATATTGGTGACGTTAGTGGATGACTAGATGCGGCCTATATTGGTGACGTTAGTGGATGATGAGATGCGGCCTATATTGGTGACGTCAGTGGATGATGAGATGCGGCCTATATTAGTGACGTTAGTGGATGATGAGATGCGGCCTATATTAGTGACGTTAGTGGATGATGAGATGCGGCCTATATTAGTGACGTTAGTGGATGATGAGATGCGGCCTATATTAGTGACGTTAGTGGATGACGAGATGCGGCATATATTAGAGACGTTAGTGGAGGACGAGATGCGGCCTATATTAGTGACGTTAGTGGATGATGAGATGCGGCCTATATTAGTGACGTTAGTGGATGATGAGATGCGACCTATATTAGTGACGTTAGTGGATGATGAGATGCGGCCTATATTAGTGACGTTAGTGGAGGATGAGATGTGGCCTATATTAGTGACGTTAGTGGAGGATGAGATGCGGCCTATATTAGTGAAGTTAGTGGATGATGAGATGCGGCCTATATTAGCGACGTTAGTGGATGATGAGATGCGGCCTATATTGGTGACGTTAGTGGATGATGAGATGCGGCCTATATTGGTGACGTTAGTGGATGATGAGATGCGGCCTATATTGTTGACGTTAGTGGATGATGAGATGCGGCCTATATTAGTGACGTTAGTGGAGGATGAGATGCGGCCCATATTTGTGACGTTAGTGGATGACGAGATGCGGCCTATATTAGTGACGTTAGTGGATGATGAGATGCGGCCTATATTAGTGACGTTAGTGGATGTTGAGATGCGGCCTATATTAGTGACGTTAGTGGGTGATGAGATGCGGCATATATTGGTGACGTTAGTGGATAATGAGATGCGGCCTATATTGGTGACGTTAGTTTGATGATGAGATGCGGCCTATATTAGTGACGTTAGTGAATGATGAGATGTGGCCTATATTAGTGACGTTGGTGGATGATGAGATGCGGCCTATATTAGTGACGTTGGTGGATGATGAGATGCGGCCTATATTAGTGACGTTAGTGGATGATGAGATGCGGCCTATATTGGTGACGTTGGTGGATGATGAGATGCGTCCTATATTGGTGACTTTAGTGGATGAGGAGATGCGGCCTATATTAGTGACGTTAGTGGATGATGAGATGAGGCCTATATTAGTGTCGTTTGGTGGAGGATGAGATGCGGCCCATATTAGTGACGTTAGTGGATGATGAGATGCGGCCTATATTAGTGACGTTAGTGGATAATGAGATGCGGCCTATATTAGTGACGTTAGTGGCCTATATTAGTGACGTTAGTGGATGATGAGATGCGGCCTATATTAGTGACGTTAGTGGATGATGAGATGCGGCCTATATTAGTGAAGTTAGTGGATGATGAGATGCGGCCTATATTAGTGAAGTTAGTGGATGATGAGATGCGGCCTATATTTGCGACGTTAGTGGATGACGAGATGCGGCCTATATTAGTGACGTTAGTGGAGGACGAGATGCGGCCTCTATTAGCGACGTTAGTGGAGGACGAGATGCGGCCTCTATTAGTGACGTTAGTGGATGATGAGATGCGGCCTATATTAGTGACGTTAGTGGATGATGAGATGCGGCCTATATTGGTGAAGTTAGTGGATGATGAGATGCGGCCTATATTGGTGACGTTAGTGGAGGACGAGATGCGGCCTGTATTAGTGACGTTAGTGGTGAGATGCGGCCTATGTTAGTGAAGTCAGTGGATGATGAGATGCGGCCTATATTAGTGACGTTAGTGGATGATGAGATGCGGCCTATATTAGTGACGTTAGTGGATGATGAGATGCGGCCTATATTAGCGACGTTAGTGGATGATGAAATGCGGCCTATATTAGCGACGTTAGTGGATGATGAGATGCGGCCTATATTAGCGACGTTAGTGGATGATGAGAGGCGGCCTATATTAGCGACGTTAGTGGATGATGAGATGCGGCCTATATTGGCGACGATAGTGGATGATGAGATGCGGCCTATATTAGTGACGTTAGTGGATGATGAGATGCGGCCTATATTAGTGACGTTAGTGGATGATGAGATGCGGCCTATATTCGTGACGTTAGTGGATGATGAGATGCGGCCTATATTAGTGACGTCAGTGGATGATGAGATGCGGCCTATATTAGTGACGTCAGTGGATGATGAGATGCGGCCTATATTAGTGACGTCAGTGGATGATGAGATCCGGCCTATATTAGTGACGTTAGTGGATGATGAGATGCGGCCTATATTAGTGACGTTAGTGGATGATGAGATGCGGCCTATATTAGTGACGTTAGTGGATGATGAGATGCGGCCTATATTAGTGACGTTAGTGGATGATGAGATGCTGCCTATATTGGTGACGTTAGTGGATGATGAGATGCGGCCTATATTAGTGACGTTAGTGGATGATGAGATGCGGCCTATATTAGTGACGTTAGAGGATGATGAGATGTGGCCTTATTAGTGACGTTAGTGGATGATGAGATGCGGCCTATATTGGTGACGTTAGTGGATGATGAGATGCGGCCTATATTGGTGACGTTAGTGGATGATGAGATGCGGCCTATATTGGTGACGTTAGTGGAGGACGAGATGCGGCTTGTATTAGTGACGTTAGTGGTGAGATGCGGCCTATGTTAGTGAAGTCAGTGGATGATGAGATGCGGCCTATATTAGTGACGTTAGTGGATGATGAGATGCGGCCTATATTAGTGACGTTAGTGGATGATGAGATGCGGCCTATATTAGCGACGTTAGTGGATGATGAAATGCGGCCTATATTAGCGACGTTAGTGGATGATGAGATGCGGCCTATATTAGCGACGTTAGTGGATGATGACAGGCGGCCTATATTAGCGACGTTAGTGGATGATGAGATGCGGCCTATATTGGCGACGATAGTGGATGATGAGATGCGGCCTATATTAGTGACGTTAGTGGATGATGAGATGCGGCCTATATTAGTGACGTTAGTGGATGATGAGATGCGGCCTATATTCGTGACGTTAGTGGATGATGAGATGCGGCCTATATTAGTGACGTCAGTGGATGATGAGATGCGGCCTATATTAGTGACGTCAGTGGATGATGAGATGCGGCCTATATTAGTGACGTCAGTGGATGATGAGATACGGCCTATATTAGTGACGTTAGTGGATGATGAGATGCGGCCTATATTAGTGACGTTAGTGGATGATGAGATGCGGCCTATATTAGTGACGTTAGTGGATGATGAGATGCGGCCTATATTAGTGACGTTAGTGGACGATGAGATGCTGCCTATATTGGTGATGTTAGTGGATGATGAGATGCGGCCTATATTAGTGACGTTAGTGGATGATGAGATGTGGCCTTATTAGTGACGTTAGTGGATGATGAGATGCGGCCTATATTGGTGACGTTAGTGGATGATGAGATGCGGCCTATATTGGTGACGTTAGTGGATGATGAGATGCGGCCTATATTGGTGACGTTAGTGGATGATGAGATGCGGCCTAAATTGGTGACGTTAGTGGATGATGAGATGCGGCCTATATTGGTGACATTAGTGGATGATGAGATGCGGCCTATATTAGTGTCGTTAGTGGATGATGAGATGCGGCCTATATTAGTGACGTTAGTGGATGATGAAATGCGGCCTATATTTCTGACGTTAGTGGATGATGAGATGCGGCCTATATTAGTGACGTTAGTGGATGATGAGATGCGGCCTATATTAGTGACGTTAGTGGATGATGAGATGCGGCCTATATTAGTGACGTTAGTGGATGTTGAGATGCGGCCTATATTGGTGACGTTAGTGAATGATGAGATGCGGCCTATATTGGTGACGTTAGTGGATGATGAGATGTGGCCTATATTAGTGACGTTAGTGGATGATGAGATGCGGCCTATATTAGTGACGTTAGTGGCCTATATTAGTGACGTTAGTGGATGATGAGATGCGGCCTATATTAGTGACGTTAGTGGCCTATATTAGTGACGTTAGTGGATGATGAGATGCGGCCTATATTAGTGACGTTAGTGGATGATGAGATGCTGCCTATATTAGTGACATTAGTGGATGATGAGATGCGGCCTATATTAGTGACGTTAGTGGCCTATATTAGTAACGTTAGTGGATGATGAGATGCGGCCTATATTGGTGACTTTAGTGGATGATGAGATGCGGCCTATATTAGTGACGTTAGTGGATGATGAGATGCGGCCTATATTAGTGACGTTAGTGGATGATGAGATGAGGCCTATATTAGTGCCGTTAGTGGATGATGAGATGCGGCCTATATTAGTGACGTTAGTGGATGTTGAGATGCGGCCTATATTAGTGATGTTAGTGGATGATGAGATGCGGCCTATATTGGTGATGTTAGTGAATGATGAGATGCGGCCTATAATGGTGACGTTAGTGGATGATGAGATGCTGCCTATATTAGTGACGTTGGTGGATGATGAGATGCGGCCTATATTAGTGACGTTAGTGGATGATGAGTTGCGGCCTATATTAGTGACGTTAGTGGATGATGAGATGCGGCCTATATTAGTGACGTTAGTGGATGATGAGATGCGGCCTATATTGGTGACGTTAGTGGATGAGGAGATGCGGCCTATATTAGTGACGTTAGTGGATTAGGAGATGCGGCCTATATTAGTGACGTTTGGTGGAGGATGAGATGCGGCCCATATTAGTGACGTTAGTGGATGATGAGATGCGGCCTATATTAGTGACGTTAGTGGATGATGAGATGCGGCCTATATTAGTGACGTTAGTGGCCTATATTAGTGACGTTAGTGGATGATGAGATGCGGCCTATATTAGTGACGTTAGTGGATGATGAGATGCGGCCTATATTAGTGACGTTAGTGGATGATGAGATGCGGCCTATATTAGTGACGTTAGTGGCCTATATTAGTGACGTTAGTGGATGATGAGATGCGGCCTATATTAGTGACGTTAGTGGATGATGAGATGCGGCCTATATTGGTGACTTTAGTGGATGATGAGATGCGGCCTATATTAGTGACGTTAGTGGATGATGAGATGCGGCCTATATTAGTGACGTTAGTGGATAATGAGATGCGGCCTATATTAGTGACGTTAGTGGATGTTGAGATGCGGCCTATATTAGTGATGTTAGTGGATGATGAGATGCGGCCTATATTGGTGATGTTAGTGAATGATGAGATGCGGCCTATAATGGTGACGTTAGTGGATGATGAGATGCTGCCTATATTAGTGACGTTGGTGGATGATGAGATGCGGCCTATATTAGTGACGTTAGTGGATGATGAGTTGCGGCCTATATTAGTGACGTTAGTGGATGATGAGATGCGGCCTATATTAGTGACGTTAGTGGATGATGAGATGCGGCCTATATTGGTGACGTTAGTGGATGAGGAGATGCGGCCTATATTAGTGACGTTAGTGGATTAGGAGATGCGGCCTATATTAGTGACGTTTGGTGGAGGATGAGATGCGGCCCATATTAGTGACGTTAGTGGATGATGAGATGCGGCCTATATTAGTGACGTTAGTGGATGATGAGATGCGGCCTATATTAGTGACGTTAGTGGCCTATATTAGTGACGTTAGTGGATGATGAGATGCGGCCTATATTAGTGACGTTAGTGGATGATGAGATGCGGCCTATATTAGTGACGTCAGTGGATGATGAGATGCGGCCTATATTAGTGACGTTAGTGGCCTATATTAGTGACGTTAGTGGATGATGAGATGCGGCCTATATTAGTGACGTTAGTGGATGATGAGATGCGGCCTATATTGGTGACTTTAGTGGATGATGAGATGCGGCCTATATTAGTGACGTTAGTGGATGATGAGATGCGGCCTATATTAGTGACGTTAGTGGATGATGAGATGCGGCCTATATTGGTGACGTTAGTGGATGATGAGATGCGGCCTATATTAATGATGTTATTGGTTAATGAGATGCAGCCTATATTAGTGACGTTAGTGGATGATGAGATGCGGCCTATATTAGTGACGTTAGTGGATGATGAGATGCGGCCTATATTAGTGACGTTAGTGGATGATGAGATGCGGCCTATATTGGTGACGTTAGTGGATGAGGAGATGCGGCCTATATTAGTGACGTTAGTGGATGATGAGATGAGGCCTATATTAGTGACGTTTGGTGGAGGATGAGATGCGGCCCATATTAGTGACGTTAGTGGATGATGAGATGCGGCCTATATTAGTGACGTTAGTGGCCTATATTAGTGACGTTAGTGGATGATGAGATGCGGCCGATATTAGTGACGTTAGTGGATGATGAGATGCGGCCTATATTGGTGACTTTAGTGGATGATGAGATGCGGCCTATATTAGTGACGTTAGTGGATGATGAGATGCGGCCTATATTAGTGACGTTAGTGGATGATGAGATGCGGCCTATATTGGTGACATTAGTGGATGATGAGATGCGGCCTATATTAGTGACGTTAGTGGATGATGAGATGCGGCCTATATTAGTGACGTTAGTGGATGATGAGATGCGGCCTATATTAGTGACGTTAGTGGATGATGAGATGCGGCCTATATTAGTGACGTTAGTGGCCTATATTAGTGACGTTAGTGGATGATGAGATGCGGCCGATATTAGTGACGTTAGTGGATGATGAGATGCGGCCTATATTGGTGACTTTAGTGGATGATGAGATGCGGCCTATATTAGTGACGTTAGTGGATGATGAGATGCGGCCTATATTAGTGACGTTAGTGGATGATGAGATGCGGCCTATATTGGTGACGTTAGTGGATGATGAGATGCGGCCTATATTAGAGACGTTAGTGGATGATGAGATGCGGCCTATGTTAGTGATGTTAGTGGATAATGAGATGCGGCCTATGTTAGTGACGTTAGTGGCCTATATTAGTGACGTTAGTGGATGATGAGATGCGGCCTATATTGGTGACGTTAGTGGATGATGAGATGCGGCCTATATTAATGATGTTATTGGTTGATGAGATGCGGCCTATATTAGTGACGTTAGTGGATGATGAGATGCGGCCTATATTAGTGACGTTAGTGGATGTTGAGATGCGGCCTATATTAGTGACGTTAGTGGTTGACGAGATGCGGCCTATATTAGAGACGTTAGTGGTTGACGAGATGCGGCCTATATTAGAGACGTTAGAGGATGACGAGATGCGGCCTATATTAGTGACGTTAGTGGATGACGAGATGCGGCCTATATTGGTGACGTTAGTTGATGACGAGATGCGGCCTATATTGGTGACGTTAGTGGATGATGAGATGCGGCCTATATTGGTGACGATAGTGGATGACGAAATGCGGCCTATATTAGTGACGTTAGTGGATGATGAGATGCGGCCTATATTAGTGACGTTAGTGGATGTTGAGATGCGGCCTATATTAGTGACGTTAGTGGATGATGAGATGCGGCCTATATTGGTGACGTTAGTGGATGATGAGATGCGGCCTATATTGGTGACGTTAGTGGATGATGAGATGCGGCCTATATTAGTGACGTTAGTGAATGATGAGATGCGGCCTATATTGGTGACGTTAGTGAATGATGAGA
The DNA here is from genome assembly GCA_031769625.1 of Taudactylus pleione. Classification (NCBI taxonomy): domain Eukaryota; kingdom Metazoa; phylum Chordata; class Amphibia; order Anura; family Myobatrachidae; genus Taudactylus; species Taudactylus pleione. The sequence continues at coordinate 313,262 of JAUIMM010001814.1, forward strand.
TGCGGCCTATATTGGTGACGTTAGTGGATGATGAGATGCGGCCTATATTAGTGACGTTGGTGGATGATGAGATGCGGCCTATATTAGTGACGTTGGTGGATGATGAGATGCGGCCTATATTAGTGACGTTAGTGGATGATGAGATGCGGCCTATATCAGTGACGTTAGTGGATGATGAGATGCGGCCTATATTAGTGACGTTAGTGGATGATGAGATGCGGCCTATATTGGTGACTTTAGTGGATGAGGAGATGCGGCCTATATTAGTGACGTTAGTGGATGATGAGATGAGGCCTATATTAGTGACGTTTGGTGGAGGATTTGATGCGGCCCTTATTAGTGACGTTAGTGGATGATGAGATGCGGCCTATATTAGTGACGTTACTGGATAATGAGATGCGGCCTATATTAGTGACGTTAGTGGCCTATATTAGTGACGTTAGTGGATGATGAGATGCAGCCTATATTAGCGATGATAGTGGATGATGAGATGCGGCCTATATTAGCGACGATAGTGGATGATGAGATGCGGCCTATATTAGTGACGTTAGTGGATGATGAGATGCGGCCTATATTGGTGACGTTAGTGGATGATGAGATGCGGCCTATATTGGTGACGTTAGTGGAGGATGAGATGCTGCCTATATTGGTGACGTTAGTGGAGGACGAGATGCGGCCTATATTAGTGACGTTAGTGGATGATGAGATGCGGCCTATATTAGTGACGTTAGTGGATGACGAGATGCGGCCTATATTAGTGACGTTAGTGGATGACGAGATGCGGCCTATATTGGTGACGTTAGTGGATGACGAGATGCGGCCTATATTGGTGACGTTAGTGGATGACGAGATGCGGCCTATATTGGTGATGTTAGTGGATGATGAGATGCGGCCTATATTGGTGACATTAGTGGATGATGAGATGCGGCCTATATTGGTGACGTTAGTGGATGATGAGATGCGGCCTATATTGGTGATGTTAGTGGAAGACGAGATGCGGCCTATATTAGTGACGTTAGTGGATGATGAAATGCGGCCTATGTTAGTGACGTTAGTGGCCTATATTAGTGACGTTAGTGGATGATGAGATGCGGCCTATATTGGTGACGTTAGTGGATGATGAGATGCGGCCTATATTAGTGACGTTAGTGGATGATGAGATGCGGCCTATGTTAGTGACGTTAGTGGCCTATATTAGTGACGTTAGAGGATGATGAGATGCGGCCTATATTGGTGACGTTAGTGGATGATGAGATGCGGCCTATATTAGTGACGTTAGTGGATGATGAGATGCGGCCTATATTAGTGACGTTAGTGGATGATGAGATGCGGCCTATATTAGAGACGTTAGTGGAGGACGAGATGCGGCCTATATTAGTGACGTTAGTGGATGATGAGATGCGGCCTATATTAGTGACGTTAGTGGATGATGAGATGCGGCCTATATTAGTGACGTTAGTGGATGATGAGATGCGGCCTATATTAGTGACGTTAGTGGAGGATGAGATGCGGCCTATATTAGTTACGTTAGTGGAGGATGAGATGCGGCTTATATTAGTGAAGTTAGTGGATGATGAGATGCGGCCTATATTAGCGACGTTAGTGGATGATGAGATGCGGCCTATATTAGCGACGTTAGTGGATGATGAGATGCGGCCTATTTTGGCGACGTTAGTGGATGATGAGATGCGTCCTATATTGGTGACGTTAGTGGATGACGAGATGCGGCCTATATTGGTGACGTTAGTGGATGACGAGATGCGGCCTATATTGGTGACGTTAGTGGATGACGAGATGCGGCCTATATTGGTGACGTTAGTGGATGACGAGATGCGGCCAATATTGGTGACGTTAGTGGATGACTAGATGCGGCCTATATTGGTGACGTTAGTGGATGATGAGATGCGGCCTATATTGGTGACGTCAGTGGATGATGAGATGCGGCCTATATTAGTGACGTTAGTGGATGATGAGATGCGGCCTATATTAGTGACGTTAGTGGATGATGAGATGCGGCCTATATTAGTGACGTTAGTGGATGACGAGATGCGGCCTATATTAGTGACGTTAGTGGATGACGAGATGCGGCATATATTAGAGACGTTAGTGGAGGACGAGATGCGGCCTATATTAGTGACGTTAGTGGATGATGAGATGCGGCCTATATTAGTGACGTTAGTGGATGATGAGATGCGACCTATATTAGTGACGTTAGTGGATGATGAGATGCGGCCTATATTAGTGATGTTAGTGGAGGATGAGATGCGGCCTATATTAGTGACGTTAGTGGAGGATGATATGCGGCCTATATTAGTGAAGTTAGTGGATGATGAGATGCGGCCTATATTAGCGACGTTAGTGGATGATGAGATGCGGACTATATTGGTGACGTTAGTGGATGATGAGATGCGGCCTATATTGGTGACGTTAGTGGATGATGAGATGCGGCCTATATTGTTGACGTTAGTGGATGATGAGATGCGGCCTATATTAGTGACGTTAGTGGAGGATGAGATGCAGCCCATATTTGTGACGTTAGTGGATGACGAGATGCGGCCTATATTAGTGACGTTAGTGGATGATGAGATTCGGCCTATATTAGTGACGTTAGTGGATGTTTAGATGCGGCCTATATTAGTGACGTTAGTGGGTGATGAGATGCGGCATATATTGGTGACGTTAGTGGATGATGAGATGCGGCCTATATTGGTGACGTTAGTGGATGATGAGATGCGGCCTATATTCGTGACGTTAGTGGATGATGAGATGCGGCTTATATTGGTGACGTTAGTGGATGATGAGATGCGGCCTATATAAGTGACGTTAGTGGAGGATGAGATGCGGCCTATATTAGCGACGATAGTGGATGATGAGATGCGGCCTATATTAGTGACGATAGTGGAGCCTATATTAGCGACGATAGTGGATGATGAGATGCGGCCTATATTAGTGACGTTAGTGGATGACGAGATGCGGCCTATATTGGTGACGTTAGTGGATGATGAGATGAGGCCTATATTAGTGACGTTAGTGGATGACGAAATGCGGCCTATATTGGTGACGTTAGTGGATGACGAGATGCGGCCTATATTGGTGACGTTAGTGGATGACGAGATGCGGCCTATATTGGTGACGTTAGTAGATGTTGAGATGCGGCCTATATTGGTGACGTTAGTGGATGACGAGATGCGGCCTATATTAGTGACGTTAGTGGATGATGAGTTGCGGCCTATATAAGTGACGTTAGTGGAGGATGAGATGCGGCCTATATTAGCGACGATAGTGGATGATGAGATGCGGCCTATATTAGTGACGATAGTGGAGCCTATATTAGCGACGTTAGTGGATGACGAGATGCGGCCTATATTGGTGACGTTAGTGGATGATGAGATGAGGCCTATATTGGTGACGTTAGCGGATGATGAGATGAGGCCTATATTAGTGACGTTAATGGATGATGAGATGCGGCCTATGTTAGTGACGTTAGTGGCCTATATTAGTGATGTTAGTGGATGATGAGATGCGGCCTATATTAGTGACGTTAGTGGATGATGAGATGCGGCCTATTTTAGCGACGTTAGTGGATGATGAGATGCGGCCTATATTAGCGACGTTAGTGGATGATGAGATGCGGCCTATATTAGTGACGTTAGTGGATGATGAGATGCGGCCTTTATTAGTGACGTCAGTGGATGATGAGATGCGGCCTATATTAGTGACGTCAGTGGATAATGAGATGCGGCCTATGTTAGTGACGTCAGTGGATGATGAGATGCGGCCTATGTTAGTGACGTTAGTGGATGATGAGATGCGGCCTATATTGGTGACGTTAGTGGATGATGAGATGCGGCCTATATTGGTGACGTTAGTGGATGATGAGATGCGGCCTATGTTAGTGACGTCAGTGGATGATGAGATGCGGCCTATGTTCAGTGGATGATGAGATGCGGCCTCTGTTAGTGACGTCAGTGGATGATGAGATGCGGCCTATATTGGTGACGTTAATGGATGATGAGATGCGGCCTATATTAGTGACGTTAGTGGATGATGAGATGCGGCCTATATTAGAGACGATAGTGGATGATGAGATGCGGCCTATATTAGTGACGTTAGTGGATGACGAGATGCGGCCTATATTGGTGACGTTAGTGGATGTTGAGATGCGGCCTATATTGGTGACGTTAGTGGATGATGAGATGCGGCCTATATTAGTTACGTTAGTGGATGATGAGATGCGGCCTATATTAGTGACGTTAGTGGATGATGAGATGCGGCCTATATAAGTGACATTAGTGGAGGATGAGATGCGGCCTATATTAGCGACGATAGTGGATGATGAGATGCGGCCTATATTAGTGACGATAGTGGAGCCTATATTAGCGACGATAGTGGATGATGAGATGCGGCCTATATTAGTGACGTTAGTGGATGACGAGATGCGGCCTATATTGGTGACGTTAGTGGATGATGAGATGAGGCCTATATTGGTGATGTTAGTGGATGATGAGATGCGGCCTATATTGGTGACGTTAGTGGATGAAGAGATGCGGCCTATATTAGTGACGTTAGTGGAGGATGAGATGCGGCCTATATTAGTGACGTTAGTGGATGATGAGATGCGCCCTATATTAGTGACGTTAGTGGATGATGAAATGCGGCCTATATTAGTGACGTTAGTGGATGATGAGATGCGGCCTATATTAGCGACGTTAGTGGATGATGAGATGCGGCATATATTAGCGGCGATAGTGGATGATGAGATGCGGCCTATATTAGCGACGATAGTGGATGAGGAGATGCGGCCTATATTGGTGACGTTAGTGGATGACGAGATGCGGCCTATATTAGTGACGTTAGTGGATGATGAGTTGCGGCCTATATTAGTGATGTTACTGGATGACGAGATGCGGCCTATATTAGTGACGTTAGTGGATGATGAGATGCGTCCTATATTAGTGACGTTAGTGGCCTATATTAGTGACGTTAGTGGATGATGAGATGAGGCCTATATTAGTTACGTTAGTGGATGATGAGATGCGGCCTATTTTAGCGACGTTAGTGGATGATGAGATGCGGCCTATATTAGCGACGTTAGTGGATGATGAGATGCGGCCTATATTAGTGACGTTAGTGGATGATGAGATGCGGCCTATATTAGTGACGTCAGTGGATGATGAGATGCGGCCTATATTAGTGACGTCAGTGGATGATGAGATGCGGCCTATGTTAGTGACGTCAGTGGATGATGAGATGCGGCCTATGTTAGTGACGTTAGTGGATGATGAGATGCGGCCTATATTGGTGACGTTAGGGGATGATGAGATGCGGCCTATATTAGTGACGTTAGTGGATGATGAGATGCGGCCTATATTAGTGACGCTAGTGGATGACGAGATGCGGCCTATATTAGCGACGATAGTGGATGATGAGATGCGGCCTATATTAGTGACGTTAGTGGATGATGAGATGCGGCCTATATTGGTGACGTTAGTGGATGATGAGATGCGGCCTATATTGGTGACGTTAGTGGATGATGAGATGCGGCCTATGTTAGTGACGTCAGTGGATGATGAGATGCGGCCTCTGTTCAGTGGATGATGAGATGCGGCCTCTGTTAGTGACGTCAGTGGATGATGAGATGCGGCCTATATTGGTGACGTTAGTGGATGATGAGATGCGGCCTATATTAGTGACGTTAGTGGATGATGAGATGCGGCCTATATTAGTGACGTTAGTGGATGATGAGATGCGGCCTATATTGGTGACGTTAGTGGATTATGAGATGCGGCCTATATTGGTGAAGTTAGTGGATGATGAGATGCGGCCTATATTGATGACGTTAGTGGATGATGAGATGCGGCCTATATTAGTGACGTTAGTGGATGAGGAGATGCGGCCTATATTAGTGACGTTAGTGGATGACGAGATGCGGCCTATATTGGTGACGTTAGTGGATGACGAGATGCGGCCTATATTAGTGACGTTAGTGGATGATGAGATGCGGCCTATATTAGTGACGTTAGTGGATGAGGAGATGCGGCCTATATTAGTGACGTTAGTGGATGACGAGATGCGGCCTATATTGGTGACGTTAGTGGATGACGAGATGCGGCCTATATTAGTGACGTTAGTGGATGATGAGTTGCGGCTTATATTAGTGACGTTAGTGGATGATGAGATGCGGCCTATATTAGCGACGATAGTGGAAGATGAGATGCGGCCTATATTAGTGACGTTAGTGGATGATGAGATGCGGCCTATATTAGTGACGTTAGTGGATGTTGAGATGCGGCCTATATTGGTGACGTTAGTGGATTATGAGATGCGGCCTATATTGGTGAAGTTAGTGGATGATGAGATGCGGCCTATATTGGTGACGTTAGTGGATGATGAGATGCGGCCTATATTGGTGACGTTAGTGGATGATGAGATGCGGCCTATATTAGTGACGTTAGTGGATGAGGAGATGCGGCCTATATTAGTGACGTTAGTGGATGACGAGATGCGGCCTATATTGGTGACGTTAGTGGATGACGAGATGCGGCCTATATTAGTGACGTTAGTGGATGATGAGTTGCGGCTTATATTAGTGACGTTAGTGGATGATGAGATGCGGCCTATATTAATGACGTTAGTGGATGATGAGATGCGGCCTATATTGGTGACGTTAGTGGATGACGAGATGCGGCCTATATTGGTGACGTTAGTGGATGACGAGATGCGGCCTACATTTGTGACGTTAGTGGATGATGAGATGCGGCCTATATTAGTGACGTTAGTGGATGATGAGATGCGGCCTATATTGGTGAAGTTAGTGGATGACGAGATGCGGCCTATATTAGTGACGTTAGTGGATGATGAGATGCGGCCTATATTAGTGACGTTAGTGGATGATTAGATGCGGCCTATATTAGTGACGTTAGTGGCCTATATTAGTGACGTTAGTGGATGATGAGATGCGGCCTATATTAGTGACGTTAGTGGATGACGAGATGCGGCCTATATTGGTGACGTTAGTGGATGACGAGATGCGGCCTATATTAGTGACGTTAGTGGATGATGAGTTGCGGCCTATATTAGTGACGTTAGTGGATGATGAGATGCGGCCTATATTAATGACGTTAGTGGATTATGAGATGCGGCCTATATTGGTGACGTTAGTGGATGACGAGATGCGGCCTATATTGGTGACGTTAGTGGATGACGAGATGCGGCCTATATTGGTGACGTTAGTGGATGATGAGATGCGGCCTATATTAGTGACGTTCGTGGATGATGAGATGCGGCCTATATTAGTGACGTTAGTGGATGATGAGATGCGGCCTATATTAGTGACGTTAGTGGATGATGAGATGCGGCCTATATTAGTGACGTTAGTGGATGAGGAGATGCGGCCTATATTGGTGACGTTAGTGGATGACGAGATGCGGCCTATATTAGTGACGTTAGTGGATGATGAGTTGCGGCCTATATTAGTGATGTTAGTGGATGATGAGATGCTGCCTATATTTGTGACGTTAGTGGATGATGAGATGCGGCCTATATTAGTGACGTTAGTGGATGATGAGATGCGGCCTATATTGGTGACATTAGTGGATGACGAGATGCGGCCTATATTAGTGACGTTAGTGGATGATGAGATGCGGCCTATATTAGTGACGTTAGTGGATGATGAGATGCGTCCTATATTAGTGACGTTAGTGGCCTATATTAGTGACGTTAGTGGATGATGAGATGAGGCCTATATTAGTGACGTTAGTGGATGACGAGATGCGGCCTATATTGGTGACGTTAGTTGATGACGAGATGCGGCCTATATTAGTGACGTTAGTGGATGACGAGATGCGGCCTATATTTGTGACGTTAGTGGATGATGAGATGCGGCCTATATTAGTGACGTTAGTGGATGATGAGATGCGGCCTATATTGGTGACGTTAGTGGATGACGAGATGCGGCCTATATTAGTGACGTTAGTGGCCTATATTAGTGACGTTAGTGGATGACGAGATGCGTCCTATATTAGTGACGTTAGTGGATGATGAGATGCGGCCTATATTAGTGACGTTAGTGGATGATGAAATGCGGCCTATATTGGTGATGTTAGTGGATGACGAGATGCGGCCTATATTGGTGACGTTAGTAGATGATGAGATGCGGCCTATATTAGTGACGTTAATGGATGATGAGATGCGGCCTATATTAGTGACGTTAGTGGCCTATATTAGTGACGTTAGTGGATGATGAGATGCGGCCTATATTAGTTACGTTAGTGGATGATGAGATGCGGCCTATTTTAGCGACGTTAGTGGATGATGAGATGCGGCCTATATTAGCGACGTTAGTGGATGATGAGATGCAGCCTATATTAGTGACGTTAGTGGATGATGAGATGCGGCCTATATTAGTGACGTCAGTGGATGATGAGATGCGGCCTATATTAGTGACGTCAGTGGATGATGAGATGCGGCCTATGTTAGTGACGTCAGTGGATGATGAGATGCGGCCTATGTTAGTGACATTAGTGGATGATGAGATGCGGCCTATATTGGTGACGTTAGGGGATGATGAGATGCGGCCTATATTAGTGACGTTAGTGGATGATGAGATGCGGCCTATATTAGTGACGCTAGTGGATGACGAGATGCGGCCTATATTAGCGACGATAGTGGATGATGAGATGCGGCCTATATTAGTGACGTTAGTGGATGACGAGATGCGGCCTATATTGGTGACGTTAGTGGATGATGAGATGCGGCCTATATTGGTGACGTTAGTGGATGATGAGATGCGGCCTATGTTAGTGACGTCAGTGGATGATGAGATGCGGCCTATGTTCAGTGGATGATGAGATGCGGCCTCTGTTAGTGACGTCAGTGGATCATGAGATGCGGCCTATATTGGTGACGTTAGTGGATGATGAGATGCGGCCTATATTAGTGACGTTAGTGGATGATGAGATGCGGCCTATATTAGTGACGTTAGTGGATGATGAGATGCGGCCTATATTAGTGACGTTAGTGGATGATGAGATGCGGCCTATATTAGTGGCGTTAGTGGATGATGAGATGCGGCCTATATTTGTGACGTTAGTGGAGGATGAGATGCGGCCTATATTAGCGACGATAGTGGATGATGAGATGCGGCCTATATTAGTGACGATAGTGGAGCCTATATTAGCGACGATAGTGGATGATGAGATGCGGCCTATATTAGTGACGTTAGTGGATGACGAGATGCGGCCTATATTGGTGACGTTAGTGGATGATGAGATGCGGCCTATATTGGTGACGTTAGTGGATGATGAGATGCGGCCTATATTAGTGACGTTAGTGGATGAAGAGATGCGGCCTATATTAGTGACGTTAGTGGAGTACGAGATGCGGCCTATGTCAGTGGATGATGAGATGCGGCCTATATTAATGACGTTAGTGGATGATGAGATGCGGCCTATATTGGTGACGTTAGTGGATGACGAGATGCGGCCTATATTGGTGACGTTAGTGGATGACGAGATGCGGCCTATATTTGTGACGTTAGTGGATGATGAGATGCGGCCTATATTGGTGACGTTAGTGGATGATGAGATGCGGCCTATATTGGTGACGTTAGTGGATGATGAGATGCGGCCTATGTTAGTGACGTCAGTGGATGATGAGATGCGGCCTATGTTCAGTGGATGATGAGATGCGGCCTCTGTTAGTGACATCAGTGGATGATGAGATGCGGCCTATATTGGTGACGTTAGTGGATGATGATATGCGGCCTATATTAGTGACGTTAGTGGATGATGAGATGCGGCCTATATTAGAGACGTTAGTGGATGTGGAGATGCGGCCTATATTAGAGACGTTAGTGGATGACGAGATGCGGCCTATATTAGTGACGTTAGGGGATGACGAGATGCGGCCTATATTAGTGACGTTAGTGGATGACGAGATGCGGCCTATATTGGTGACGTTAGTGGATGACGAGATGCGGCCAATATTGGTGACGTTAGTGGATGACGAGATGCGGCCTATATTGGTGAAGTTAGTGGATGATGAGATGCGGCCTATATTGGTGACGTCAGTGGATAATGACATGCGGCCTATATTGGTGACGTTAGTGGATGATGACATGCGGCCTATATTAGTGACGTTAGTGGATGATGAGATGCGGCCTATTTTAGCGACGTTAGTGGATGAGGAGATGCGGCCTATATTGGTGACGTTAGTGGATGACGAGATGCGGCCTATATTGGTGACGTTAGTGGATGACGAGATGCGGCCAATATTGGTGATGTTAGTGGATGACAAGATGCGGCCTATATTGGTGAAGTTAGTGGATGATGAGATGCGGCCTATATTGGTGACGTCAGTGGATGATGACATGCGGCCTATATTGGTGATGTTAGTGGATGATGACATGCGGCCTATATTAGTGACGTTAGTGGATGAGGAGATGCGGCCTATATTGGTGACGTTAGTGGATGACGAGATGCGGCCTATATTAGTGACGTTAGTGGATGATGAGATGCGGCCTATATTAGTGACGTTAGTGGATGATGAGATGCGGCCTATATAAGTGAAGTTAGTGGATGATGAGATGCGGCCTATATTAGTGACGTTAGTGGATGACGAGATGCGGCCTATATTAGTGACGTTAGTGGATGACGAAATGCGGCCTATATTGGTGACGTTAGTGGATGACGAGATGCGGCCTATATTGGTGACGTTAGTGGATGACGAGATGCGGCCTATATTGGTGACGTTAGTAGATGTTGAGATGCGGCCTATATTGGTGACGTTAGTGGATGACGAGATGCGGTCTATATTAGTGACGTTAGTGGATGATGAGATGCGGCCTATATAAGTGACGTTAGTGGAGGATGAGATGCGGCCTATATTAGCGACGATAGTGGATGATGAGATGCGGCCTATATTAGTGACGATAGTGGAGCCTATATTAGCGACGATAGTGGATGATGAGATGCGGCCTATATTAGTGACGTTAGTGGATGACGATATGCGGCCTATATTAGTGACGTTAGTGGATGACGAAATGCGGCCTATATTGGTGACGTTAGTGGATGACGAGATGCGGCCTATATTGGTGACGTTAGTGGATGACGAGATGCGGCCTATATTGGTGACGTTAGTAGATGTTGAGATGCGGCCTATATTGGTGACGTTAGTGGATGACGAGATGCGGCCTATATTAGTGACGTTAGTGGATGATGAGATGCGGCCTATATTAGCGACGATAGTGGAGCCTATATTAGCGACGTTAGTGGATGACGAGATGCGGCCTATATTGGTGACGTTAGTGGATGATGAGATGAGGCCTATATTGGTGACGTTAGCGGATGATGAGATGCGGCCTATATTAGTGACGTTAATGGATGATGAGATGCGGCCTATGTTAGTGACGTTAGTGGCCTATATTAGTGACGTTAGTGGATGATGAGATGCGGCCTATATTAGTGACGTTAGTGGATGATGAGATGCGGCCTATTTTAGCCACGTTAGTGGATGATGAGATGCGGCCTATATTAGCGACGTTAGTGGATGATGAGATGCGGCCTATATTAGTGACGATAGTGGAGCCTATATTAGCGACGTTAGTGGATGACGAGATGCGGCCTATATTGGTGACGTTAGTGGATGATGAGATGAGGCCTATATTGGTGACGTTAGCGGATGATGAGATGCGGCCTATATTAGTGACGTTAATGGATGATGAGATGCGGCCTATGTTAGTGACGTTAGTGGCCTATATAAGTGACGTTAGTGGAGGATGAGATGCGGCTTATATTAGCGACGATAGTGGATGATGAGATGCGGCCTATATTAGTGACGATAGTGGAGCCTATATTAGCGACGTTAGTGGATGACGAGATGCGGCCTATATTGGTGACGTTAGTGGATGATGAGATGAGGCCTATATTGGTGACGTTAGCGGATGATGAGATGCGGCCTATATTAGTGACGTTAATGGATGATGAGATGCGGCCTATGTTAGTGACGTTAGTGGCCTATATTAGTGACGTTAGTGGATGATGAGATGCGGCCTATATTAGTGACGTTAGTGGATGATGAGATGCGGCCTATTTTAGCCACGTTAGTGGATGATGAGATGCGGCCTATATTAGCGACGTTAGTGGATGATGAGATGCGGCCTATATTAGTGACGTTAGTGGATGATGAGATGCGGCCTTTATTAGTGACGTCAGTGGATGATGAGATGCGGCCTATATTAGTGACGTCAGTGGATGATGAGATGCGGCCTATGTTAGTGACGTCAGTGGATGATGAGATGCGGCCTATGTTAGTGACGTTAGTGGATGATGAGATGCGGCCTATATTGGTGACGTTAGTGGATGATGAGATGCGGCCTATATTGGTGACGTTAGTGGATGATGAGATGCGGCCTATGTTAGTGACGTCAGTGGATGATGAGATGCGGCCTATGTTCAGTGGATGATGAGATGCGGCCTCTGTTAGTGACGTCAGTGGATGATGAGATGCGGCCTATATTGGTGACGTTAGTGGATGATGAGATGCGGCCTATATTAGTGACGTTAGTGGATGATGAGATGCGGCCTATATTAGAGACGATAGTGGATGATGAGATGCGGCCTATATTAGTGACGTTAGTGGATGACGAGATGCGGCCTATATTGGTGACGTTAGTGGATGTTGAGATGCGGCCTATATTGGTGACGTTAGTGGATGATGAGATGCGGCCTATATTAGTGACGTTAGTGGATGATGAGATGCGGCCTATATTAGTGACGTTAGTGGATGATGAGATGCGGCCTATATAAGTGACGTTAGTGGAGGATGAGATGCGGCCTATATTAGCGACGATAGTGGATGATGAGATGCGGCCTATATTAGTGACGATAGTGGAGCCTATATTAGCGACGATAGTGGATGATGAGATGCGGCCTATATTAGTGACGTTAGTGGATGACGAGATGCGGCCTATATTGGTGACGTTAGTGGATGATGAGATGAGGCCTATATTGGTGATGTTAGTGGATGATGAGATGCGGACTATATTGGTGACGTTAGTGGATGAAGAAATGCGGCCTATATTAGTGACGTTAGTGGAGGATGAGATGCGGCCTATATTAGTGACGTTAGTGGATGATGAGATGCGCCCTATATTAGTGACGTTAGTGGATGATGAAATGCGGCCTATATTAGTGACGTTAGTGGATGATGAGATGCGGCCTATATTAGCGACGTTAGTGGATGATGAGATGCGGCCTATATTAGCGGCGTTAGTGGATGATGAGATGCGGCCTATATTAGCGACGATAGTGGATGATGAGATGCGGCCTATATTGGTGACGTTAGTGGATGACGAGATGCGGCCTATATTAGTGACGTTAGTGGATGATGAGTTGCGGCCTATATTAGTGATGTTAGTGGATGATGAGATGCGGCCTATATTAGTGACGTTAGTGGATGATGAGATGCGGCCTATATTAGTGACGTTAGTGGATGATGAGATGCGTCCTATATTAGTGACGTTAGTGGCCTATATTAGTGACGTTAGTGGATGATGAGATGAGGCCTATATTAGTGACGTTAGTGGATGACGAGATGCGGCCTATATTGGTGACGTTAGTTGATGACGAGATGCGGCCTATATTAGTGACGTTAGTGGATGACGAGATGCGGCCTATATTTGTGACGTTAGTGGATGATGAGATGCGGCCTATATTAGTGACGTTAGTGGATGATGAGATGCGACCTATATTGGTGACGTTAGTGGATGACGAGATGCGGCCTATATTAGTGACGTTAGTGGCCTATATTAGTGACGTTAGTGGATGACGAGATGCGGCCTATATTAGTGACGTTAGTGGATGATGAGATGCGGCCTATATTAGTGACGTTAGTGGATGATGAAATGCGGCCAATATTGGTGATGTTAGTGGATGACGAGATGCGGCCTATATTGGTGACGTTAGTGGATGATGAGATGCGGCCTATATTAGTGACGTTAATGGATGATGAGATGCGGCCTATATTAGTGACGTTAGTGGCCTATATTAGTGACGTTAGTGGATGATGAGATGCGGCCTATATTAGTTACGTTAGTGGATGATGAGATGCGGCCTATTTTAGCGACGTTAGTGGATGATGAGATGCGGCCTATATTAGCGACGTTAGTGGATGATGAGATGCGGCCTATATTAGTGACGTTAGTGGATGATGAGATGCGGCCTATATTAGTGACGTCAGTGGATGATGAGATGCGGCCTATATTAGTGACGTCAGTGGATGATGAGATGCGGCCTATGTTAGTGACGTCAGTGGATGATGAGATGCGGCCTATGTTAGTGACGTTAGTGTATGATGAGATGCGACCTATATTGGTGACGTTAGGGGATGATGAGATGCGGCCTATATTAGTGACGTTAGTGGATGATGAAATGCGGCCTATATTAGTGACGCTAGTGGATGACGAGATGCGGCCTATATTAGCGACGATAGTGGATGATGAGATGCGGCCTATATTAGTGACGTTAGTGGATGATGAGATGCGGCCTATATTGGTGACGTTAGTGGATGATGAGATGCGGCCTATATTGGTGACGTTAGTGGATGATGAGATGCGGCCTATGTTAGTGACGTCAGTGGATGATGAGATGCGGCCTATGTTCAGTGGATGATGAGATGCGGCCTCTGTTAGTGACGTCAGTGGATGATGAGATGCGGCCTATATTGGTGACGTTAGTGGATGATGAGATGCGGCCTATATTAGTGACGTTAGTGGATGATGAGATGCGGCCTATATTAGTGACGTTAGTGGATGATGAGATGCGGCCTATATTGGTGACGTTAGTGGATTATGAGATGCGGCCTATATTGGTGAAGTTAGTGGATGATGAGATGCGGCCTATATTGGTGACGTTAGTGGATGATGAGATGCGGCCTATATTAGTGACGTTAGTGGATGAGGAGATGCGGCCTATATTAGTGACGTTAGTGGATGACGAGATGCGGCCTATATTGGTGACGTTAGTGGATGACGAGATGCGGCCTATATTAGTGACGTTAGTGGATGATGAGATGCGGCCTATATTAGTGACGTTAGTGGATGAGGAGATGCGGCCTATATTAGTGACGTTAGTGGATGACGAGATGCGGCCTATATTGGTGACGTTAGTGGATGACGAGATGCGGCCTATATTAGTGACGTTAGTGGATGATGAGTTGCGGCTTATATTAGTGACGTTAGTGGATGATGAGATGCGGCCTATATTAGCGACGATAGTGGATGATGAGATGCGGCCTATATTAGTGACGTTAGTGGATGATGAGATGCGGCCTATATTAGTGACGTTAGTGGATGTTGAGATGCGGCCTATATTGGTGACGTTAGTGGATTATGAGATGCGGCCTATATTGGTGAAGTTAGTGGATGATGAGATGCGGCCTATATTGGTGACGTTAGTGGATGATGAGATGCGGCCTATATTGGTGACGTTAGTGGATGATGAGATGCGGCCTATATTAGTGACGTTAGTGGATGATGAGATGCGGCCTATATTAGTGACGTTAGTGGATGAGGAGATGCGGCCTATATTAGTGACGTTAGTGGATGACGAGATGCGGCCTATATTGGTGACGTTAGTGGATGACGAGATGCGGCCTATATTAGTGACGTTAGTGGATGATGAGTTGCGGCTTATATTAGTGACGTTAGTGGATGATGAGATGCGGCCTATATTAATGACGTTAGTGGATGATGAGATGCGGCCTATATTGGTGACGTTAGTGGATGACGAGATGCGGCCTATATTGGTGACGTTAGTGGATGACGAGATGCGGCCTACATTTGTGACGTTAGTGGATGATGAGATGCGGCCTATATTAGTGACGTTAGTGGATGATGAGATGCGGCCTATATTGGTGAAGTTAGTGGATGACGAGATGCGGCCTATATTAGTGACGTTAGTGGATGATGAGATGCGGCCTATATTAGTGACGTTAGTGGATGATGAGATGCGGCCTATATTAGTGACGTTAGTGGCCTATATTAGTGACGTTAGTGGATGATGAGATGCGGCCTATATTAGTGACGTTACTGGATGACGAGATGCGGCCTATATTGGTGACGTTAGTGGATGACGAGATGCGGCCTATATTAGTGACGTTAGTGGATGATGAGTTGCGGCCTATATTAGTGACGTTAGTGGATGATGAGATGCGGCCTATATTAATGACGTTAGTGGATTATGAGATGCGGCCTATATTGGTGACGTTAGTGGATGACGAGATGCGGCCTATATTGGTGACGTTAGTGGATGACGAGATGCGGCCTATATTGGTGACGTTAGTGGATGATGAGATGCGGCCTATATTAGTGACGTTCGTGGATGATGAGATGCGGCCTATATTAGTGACGTTAGTGGATGATGAGATGCGGCCTATATTAGTGACGTTAGTGGATGATGAGATGCGGCCTATATTAGTGACGTTAGTGGATGAGGAGATGCGGCCTATATTGGTGACGTTAGTGGATGACGAGATGCGGCCTATATTAGTGACGTTAGTGGATGATGAGTTGCGGCCTATATCAGTGATGTTAGTGGATGATGAGATGCTGCCTATATTTGTGACGTTAGTGGATGATGAGATGCGGCCTATATTAGTGACGTTAGTGGATGATGAGATGCGGCCTATATTGGTGACATTAGTGGATGACGAGATGCGGCCTATATTAGTGACGTTAGTGGATGATGAGATGCGGCCTATATTAGTGACGTTAGTGGATGATGAGATGCGTCCTATATTAGTGACGTTAGTGGCCTATATTAGTGACGTTAGTGGATGATGAGATGAGGCCTATATTGGTGACGTTAGTTGATGACGAGATGCGGCCTATATTAGTGACGTTAGTGGATGACGAGATGCGGCCTATATTTGTGACGTTAGTGGATGATGAGATGCGGCCTATATTAGTGACGTTAGTGGATGATGAGATGCGGCCTATATTGGTGACGTTAGTGGATGACGAGATGCGGCCTATATTAGTGACGTTAGTGGCCTATATTAGTGACGTTAGTGGATGACGAGATGCGTCCTATATTAGTGACGTTAGTGGATGATGAGATGCGGCCTATATTAGTGACGTTAGTGGATGATGAAATGCGGCCTATATTGGTGATGTTAGTGGATGACGAGATGCGGCCTATATTGGTGACGTTAGTGGATGATGAGATGCGGCCTATATTAGTGACGTTAATGGATGATGAGATGCGGCCTATATTAGTGACGTTAGTGGCCTATATTAGTGACGTTAGTGGATGATGAGATGCGGCCTATATTAGTTACGTTAGTGGATGATGAGATGCGGCCTATTTTAGCGACGTTAGTGGATGATGAGATGCGGCCTATATTAGCGACGTTAGTGGATGATGAGATGCAGCCTATATTAGTGACGTTAGTGGATGATGAGATGCGGCCTATATTAGTGACGTCAGTGGATGATGAGATGCGGCCTATATTAGTGACGTCAGTGGATGATGAGATGCGGCCTATGTTAGTGACGTCAGTGGATGATGAGATGCGGCCTATGTTAGTGACATTAGTGGATGATGAGATGCGGCCTATATTGGTGTCGTTAGGGGATGATGAGATGCGGCCTATATTAGTGACGTTAGTGGATGATGAGATGCAGCCTATATTAGTGACGCTAGTGGATGACGAGATGCGGCCTATATTAGCGACGATAGTGGATGATGAGATGCGGCCTATATTAGTGACGTTAGTGGATGACGAGATGCGGCCTATATTGGTGACGTTAGTGGATGATGAGATGCGGCCTATATTGGTGACGTTAGTGGATGATGAGATGCGGCCTATGTTAGTGACGTCAGTGGATGATGAGATGCGGCCTATGTTCAGTGGATGATGAGATGCGGCCTCTGTTAGTGACGTCAGTGGATGATGAGATGCGGCCTATATTGGTGACGTTAGTGGATGATGAGATGCGGCCTATATTAGTGACGTTAGTGGATGATGAGATGCGGCCTATATTAGTGACGTTAGTGGATGATGAGATGCGGCCTATATTAGTGACGTTAGTGGATGATGAGATGCGGCCTATATTAGTGGCGTTAGTGGATGATGAGATGCGGCCTATATTTGTGACGTTAGTGGAGGATGAGATGCGGCCTATATTAGCGACGATAGTGGATGATGAGATGCGGCCTATATTAGTGACGATAGTGGAGCCTATATTAGCGACGATAGTGGATGATGAGATGCGGCCTATATTAGTGACGTTAGTGGATGACGAGATGCGGCCTATATTGGTGACGTTAGTGGATGATGAGATGCGGCCTATATTGGTGACGTTAGTGGATGATGAGATGCGGCCTATATTAGTGACGTTAGTGGATGAAGAGATGCGGCCTATATTAGTGACGTTAGTGGAGTACGAGATGCGGCCTATGTCAGTGGATGATGAGATGCGGCCTATATTAGTGACGTTAGTGGATGATGAAATGCGGCCTATATTGGTGACGTTAGTGGATGACGAGATGCGGCCTATATTAGTGACGTTAGTGGATGATGAGTTGCGGCTTATATTAGTGACGTTAGTGGATGATGAGATGCGGCCTATATTAATGACGTTAGTGGATGATGAGATGCGGCCTATATTGGTGACGTTAGTGGATGACGAGATGCGGCCTATATTGGTGACGTTAGTGGATGACGAGATGCGGCCTATATTTGTGACGTTAGTGGATGATGAGATGCGGCCTATATTGGTGACGTTAGTGGATGATGAGATGCGGCCTATATTGGTGACGTTAGTGGATGATGAGATGCGGCCTATGTTAGTGACGTCAGTGGATGATGAGATGCGGCCTATGTTCAGTGGATGATGAGATGCGGCCTCTGTTAGTGACGTCAGTGAATGATGAGATGCGGCCTATATTGGTGACGTTAGTGGATGATGATATGCGGCCTATATTAGTGACGTTAGTGGATGATGAGATGCGGCCTATATTAGAGACGTTAGTGGATGTGGAGATGCGGCCTATATTAGAGACGTTAGTGGATGACGAGATGCGGCCTATATTAGTGACGTTAGTGGATGACGAGATGCGGCCTATATTAGTGACGTTAGTGGATGACGAGATGCGGCCTATATTGGTGACGTTAGTGGATGACGAGATGCGGCCAATATTGGTGACGTTAGTGGATGACGAGATGCGGCCTATATTGGTGAAGTCAGTGGATGATGAGATGCGGCCTATATTGGTGACGTCAGTGGATAATGACATGCGGCCTATATTGGTGACGTTAGTGGATGATGACATGCGTCCTATATTAGTGACGTTAGTGGCCTATATTGGTGACGTTAGTGGATGACGAGATGCGGCCTATATTGGTGACGTTAGTAGATGTTGAGATGCGGCCTATATTGGTGACGTTAGTGGATGACGAGATGCGGCCTATATTAGTGACGTTAGTGGATGATGAGATGCGGCCTATATAAGTGACGTTAGTGGAGGATGAGATGCGGCCTATATTAGCGACGATAGTGGATGATGAGATGCGGCCTATATTAGCGACGTTAGTGGATGATGAGATGCGGCCTATATTAGTGACGTTAGTGGATGATGAGATGCGGCCTTTATTAGTGACGTCAGTGGATGATGAGATGCGGCCTATGTTAGTGACGTTAGTGGCCTATATTAGTGACGTTAGTGGATGATGAGATGCGGCCTATATTAGTGACGTTAGTGGATGATGAGATGCGGCCTATTTTAGCGACGTTAGTGGATGATGAGATGCGGCCTATATTAGCGACGTTAGTGGATGATGAGATGCGGCCTATATTAGTGACGTTAGTGGATGATGAGATGCGGCCTTTATTAGTGACGTCAGTGGATGATGAGATGCGGCCTATATTAGTGACGTCAGTGGATGATGAGATGCGGCCTATGTTAGTGACGTCAGTGGATGATGAGATGCGGCCTATGTTAGTGACGTTAGTGGATGACGAGATGCGGCCTATATTGGTGACGTTAGTGGATGATGAGATGCGGCCTATATTGGTGACGTTAGTGGATGATGAGATGCGGCCTATGTTAGTGACGTCAGTGGATGATGAGATGCGGCCTATGTTCAGTGGATGATGAGATGCGGCCTCTGTTAGTGACGTCAGTGGATGATGAGATGCGGCCTATATTGGTGACGTTAGTGGATGATGAGATGCGGCCTATATTAGTGACGTTAGTGGATGATGAGATGCGGCCTATATTAGAGACGATAGTGGATGATGAGATGCGGCCTATATTAGTGACGTTAGTGGATGACGAGATGCGGCCTATATTGGTGACGTTAGTGGATGTTGAGATGCGGCCTATATTGGTGACGTTAGTGGATGATGAGATGCGGCCTATATTAGTGACGTTAGTGGATGATGAGATGCGGCCTATATTAGTGACGTTAGCGGATGATGAGATGCGGCCTATATAAGTGACGTTAGTGGAGGATGAGATGCGGCCTATATTAGCGACGATAGTGGATGATGAGATGCGGCCTATATTAGTGACGATAGTGGAGCCTATATTAGCGACGATAGTGGATGATGAGATGCGGCCTATATTAGTGACGTTAGTGGATGACGAGATGCGGCCTATATTGGTGACGTTAGTGGATGATGAGATGAGGCCTATATTGGTGATGTTAGTGGATGATGAGATGCGGCCTATATTGGTGACGTTAGTGGATGAAGAGATGCGGCCTATATTAGTGACGTTAGTGGAGGATGAGATGCGGCCTATATTAGTGACGTTAGTGGATGATGAGATGCGCCCTATATTAGTGACGTTAGTGGATGATGAAATGCGGCCTATATTAGTGACGTTAGTGGATGATGAGATGCGGCCTATATTAGCGACGTTAGTGGATGATGAGATGCGGCCTATATTGGTGACGTTAGTGGATGACGAGATGCGGCCTATATTAGTGACGTTAGTGGATGATGAGTTGCGGCCTATATTAGTGATGTTAGTGGATGATGAGATGCGGCCTATATTAGTGACGTTAGTGGATGATGAGATGCGGCCTATATTAGTGACGTTAGTGGATGATGAGATGCGTCCTATATTAGTGACGTTAGTGGCCTATATTAGTGACGTTAGTGGATGATGAGATGAGGCCTATATTAGTGACGTTAGTGGATGACGAGATGCGGCCTATATTGGTGACGTTAGTTGATGACGAGATGCGGCCTATATTAGTGACGTTAGTGGATGACGAGATGCGGCCTATATTTGTGACGTTAGTGGATGATGAGATGCGGCCTATATTAGTGACGTTAGTGGATGATGAGATGCGACCTATATTGGTGACGTTAGTGGATGACGAGATGCGGCCTATATTAGTGACGTTAGTGGCCTATATTAGTGACGTTAGTGGATGACGAGATGCGGCCTATATTAGTGACGTTAGTGGATGATGAGATGCGGCCTATATTAGTGACGTTAGTGGATGATGAAATGCGGCCTATATTGGTGATGTTAGTGGATGACGAGATGCGGCCTATATTGGTGACGTTAGTGGATGATGAGATGCGGCCTATATTAGTGACGTTAATGGATGATGAGATGCGGCCTATATTAGTGACGTTAGTGGCCTATATTAGTGACGTTAGTGGATGATGAGATGCGGCCTATATTAGTTACGTTAGTGGATGATGAGATGCGGCCTATTTTAGCGACGTTAGTGGATGATGAGATGCGGCCTATATTAGCGACGTTAGTGGATGATGAGATGCGGCCTATATTAGTGACGTTAGTGGATGATGAGATGCGGCCTATATTAGTGACGTCAGTGGATGATGAGATGCGGCCTATATTAGTTACGTCAGTGGATGATGAGATGCGGCCTATGTTAGTGACGTCAGTGGATGATGAGATGCGGCCTATGTTAGTGACGTTAGTGGATGATGAGATGCGGCCTATATTGGTGACGTTAGGGGATGATGAGATGCGGCCTATATTAGTGACGTTAGTGGATGATGAGATGCGGCCTATATTAGTGACGCTAGTGGATGACGAGATGCGGCCTATATTAGCGACGATAGTGGATGATGAGATGCGGCCTATATTAGTGACGTTAGTGGATGATGAGATGCGGCCTATATTGGTGACGTTAGTGGATGATGAGATGCGGCCTATATTGGTGACGTTAGTGGATGATGAGATGCGGCCTATGTTAGTGACGTCAGTGGATGATGAGATGCGGCCTATGTTCAGTGGATGATGAGATGCGGCCACTGTTAGTGACGTCAGTGGATGATGAGATGCGGCCTATATTGGTGACGTTAGTGGATGATGAGATGCGGCCTATATTAGTGACGTTAGTGGATGATGAGATGCGGCCTATATTAGTGACGTTAGTGGATGATGAGATGCGGCCTATATTGGTGACGTTAGTGGATTATGAGATGCGGCCTATATTGGTGAAGTTAGTGGATGATGAGATGCGGCCTATATTGGTGACGTTAGTGGATGATGAGATGCGGCCTATATTAGTGACGTTAGTGGATGAGGAGATGCGGCCTATATTAGTGACGTTAGTGGATGACGAGATGCGGCCTATATTGGTGACGTTAGTGGATGACGAGATGCGGCCTATATTAGTGACGTTAGTGGATGATGAGATGCGGCCTATATTAGTGACGTTAGTGGATGAGGAGATGCGGCCTATATTAGTGACGTTAGTGGATGAGGAGATGCGGCCTATATTGGTGACGTTAGTGGATGACGAGATGCGGCCTATATTAGTGACGTTAGTGGATGATGAGTTGCGGCTTATATTTGTGACGTTAGTGGATGATGAGATGCGGCCTATATTAGCGACGATAGTGGATGATGAGATGCGGCCTATATTAGTGACGTTAGGGGATGATGAGATGCGGCCTATATTAGTGACGTTAGTGGATGTTGAGATGCGGCCTATATTGGTGACGTTAGTGGATTATGAGATGCGGCCTATATTGGTGAAGTTAGTGGATGATGAGATGCGGCCTATATTGGTGACGTTAGTGGATGATGAGATGCGGCCTATATTGGTGACGTTAGTGGATGATGAGATGCGGCCTATATTAGTGACGTTAGTGGATGATGAGATGCGGCCTATATTAGTGACGTTAGTGGATGAGGAGATGCGGCCTATATTAGTGACGTTAGTGGATGACGAGATGCGGCCTATATTGGTGACGTTAGTGGATGACGAGATGCGGCCTATATTAGTGACGTTAGTGGCCTATATTAGTGACGTTAGTGGATGATGAGATGCGGCCTATATTAGTGACGTTAGTGGATGATGAGATGCGGCCTATATTAGTGACGTTAGTGGATGATGAGTTGCGGCTTATATTAGTGACGTTAGTGGATGATGAGATGCGGCCTATATTAATGACGTTAGTGGATGATGAGATGCGGCCTATATTGGTGACGTTAGTGGATGAC
Organism: Taudactylus pleione; assembly: GCA_031769625.1. Classification (NCBI taxonomy): domain Eukaryota; kingdom Metazoa; phylum Chordata; class Amphibia; order Anura; family Myobatrachidae; genus Taudactylus; species Taudactylus pleione. The sequence goes on from JAUIMM010001814.1 coordinate 336,763, forward strand.
GAGATGCGGCCTATATTGGTGACGTTAGTGGATGACGAGATGCGGCCTATATTTGTGACGTTAGTGGATGATGAGATGCGGCCTATATTAGTGACGTTAGTGGATGATGAGATGCGGCCTATATTGGTGAAGTTAGTGGATGACGAGATGCGGCCTATATTAGTGACGTTAGTGGATGATGAGATGCGGCCTATATTAGTGACGTTAGTGGATGATGAGATGCGGCCTATATTAGTGACGTTAGTGGCCTATATTAGTGACGTTAGTGGATGATGAGATGCGGCCTATATTAGTGACGTTAGTGGATGACGAGATGCGGCCTATATTGGTGACGTTAGTGGATGACGAGATGCGGCCTATATTAGTGACGTTAGTGGATGATGAGTTGCGGCCTATATTAGTGACGTTAGTGGATGATGAGATGCGGCCTATATTAATGACGTTAGTGGATTATGAGATGCGGCCTATATTGGTGACGTTAGTGGATGACGAGATGCGGCCTATATTGGTGACGTTAGTGGATGACGAGATGCGGCCTATATTGGTGACGTTAGTGGATGATGAGATGCGGCCTATATTAGTGACGTTCGTGGATGATGAGATGCGGCCTATATTAGTGACGTTAGTGGATGATGAGATGCGGCCTATATTAGTGACGTTAGTGGATGATGAGATGCGGCCTATATTAGTGACGTTAGTGGATGACGAGATGCGGCCTATATTGGTGACGTTAGTGGATGACGAGATGCGGCCTATATTAGTGACGTTAGTGGATGATGAGTTGCGGCCTATATTAGTGATGTTAGTGGATGATGAGATGCTGCCTATATTTGTGACGTTAGTGGATGATGAGATGCGGCCTATATTAGTGACGTTAGTGGATGATGAGATGCGGCCTATATTGGTGACATTAGTGGATGACGAGATGCGGCCTATATTAGTGACGTTAGTGGATGATGAGATGCGGCCTATATTAGTGACGTTAGTGGATGATGAGATGCGTCCTATATTAGTGACGTTAGTGGCCTATATTAGTGACGTTAGTGGATGATGAGATGAGGCCTATATTAGTGACGTTAGTGGATGACGAGATGCGGCCTATATTGGTGACGTTAGTTGATGACGAGATGCGGCCTATATTAGTGACGTTAGTGGATGACGAGATGCGGCCTATATTTGTGACGTTAGTGGATGATGAGATGCGGCCTATATTAGTGACGTTAGTGGATGATGAGATGCGGCCTATATTGGTGACGTTAGTGGATGACGAGATGCGGCCTATATTAGTGACGTTAGTGGCCTATATTAGTGACGTTAGTGGATGACGAGATGCGTCCTATATTAGTGACGTTAGTGGATGATGAGATGCGGCCTGTATTAGTGACGTTAGTGGATGATGAAATGCGGCCTATATTGGTGATGTTAGTGGATGACGAGATGCGGCCTATATTGGTGACGTTAGTGGATGATGAGATGCGGCCTATATTAGTGACGTTAATGGATGATGAGATGCGGCCTATATTAGTGACGTTAGTGGCCTATATTAGTGACGTTAGTGGATGATGAGATGCGGCCTATATTAGTGACGTTAGTGGATGATGAGATGCGGCCTATTTTAGCGACGTTAGTGGATGATGAGATGCGGCCTATATTAGCGACGTTAGTGGATGATGAGATGCAGCCTATATTAGTGACGTTAGTGGATGATGAGATGCGGCCTATATTAGTGACGTCAGTGGATGATGAGATGCGGCCTATATTAGTGACGTCAGTGGATGATGAGATGCGGCCTATGTTAGTGACGTCAGTGGATGATGAGATGCGGCCTATGTTAGTGACATTAGTGGATGATGAGATGCGGCCTATATTGGTGACGTTAGGGGATGATGAGATGCGGCCTATATTAGTGACGTTAGTGGATGATGAGATGCGGCCTATATTAGTGACGCTAGTGGATGACGAGATGCGGCCTATATTAGCGACGATAGTGGATGATGAGATGCGGCCTATATTAGTGACGTTAGTGGATGACGAGATGCGGCCTATATTGGTGACGTTAGTGGATGATGAGATGCGGCCTATATTGGTGACGTTAGTGGATGATGAGATGCGGCCTATGTTAGTGACGTCAGTGGATGATGAGATGCGGCCTATGTTCAGTGGATGATGAGATGCGGCCTCTGTTAGTGACGTCAGTGGATGATGAGATGCTGCCTATATTGGTGACGTTAGTGGATGATGAGATGCGGCCTATATTAGTGACGTTAGTGGATGATGAGATGCGGCCTATATTAGTGACGTTAGTGGATGATGAGATGCGGCCTATATTAGTGACGTTAGTGGATGATGAGATGCGGCCTATATTAGTGGCGTTAGTGGATGATGAGATGCGGCCTATATTTGTGACGTTAGTGGAGGATGAGATGCGGCCTATATTAGCGACGATAGTGGATGATGAGATGCGGCCTATATTAGTGACGATAGTGGAGCCTATATTAGCGACGATAGTGGATGATGAGATGCGGCCTATATTAGTGACGTTGGTGGATGATGAGATGCGGCCTATATTAGTGACGTTAGTGGATGACGAGATGCGGCCTATATTGGTGACGTTAGTGGATGATGAGATGCGGCCTATATTGGTGACGTTAGTGGATGATGAGATGCGGCCTATATTAGTGACGTTAGTGGATGAAGAGATGCGGCCTATATTAGTGACGTTAGTGGAGTACGAGATGCGGCCTATGTCAGTGGATGATGAGATGCGGCCTATATTAGTGACGTTAGTGGATGATGAAATGCGGCCTATATTGGTGACGTTAGTGGATGACGAGATGCGGCCTATATTAGTGACGTTAGTGGATGATGAGTTGCGGCTTATATTAGTGACGTTAGTGGATGATGAGATGCGGCCTATATTAATGACGTTAGTGGATGATGAGATGCGGCCTATATTGGTGACGTTAGTGGATGACGAGATGCGGCCTATATTGGTGACGTTAGTGGATGACGAGATGCGGCCTATATTTGTGACGTTAGTGGATGATGAGATGCGGCCTATATTAGTGACGTTAGTGGATGATGAGATGCGGCCTATATTGGTGACGTTAGTGGATGACGAGATGCGGCCTATATTGGTGACGTTAGTGGATGACGAGATGCGGCCTATATTTGTGACGTTAGTGGATGATGAGATGCGGCCTATATTAGTGACGTTAGTGGATGATGAGATGCGGCCTATATTGGTGACGTTAGTGGATGACGAGATGCGGCCTATATTAGTGACGTTAGTGGATGATGAGATGCGGCCTATATTAGTGACGTTAGTGGATGTTGAGATGCGGCCTATATTAGTGACGTTAGTGGGTGATGAGATGCGGCATATATTGGTGACGTTAGTGGATGACGAGATGCGGCCTATATTGGTGACGTTAGTGGATGACGAGATGCGGCCAATATTGGTGACGTTAGTGGATGACGAGATGCGGCCTATATTGGTGAAGTCAGTGGATGATGAGATGCGGCCTATATTGGTGACGTCAGTGGATAATGACATGCGGCCTATATTGGTGACGTTAGTGGATGATGACATGCGTCCTATATTAGTGACGTTAGTGGCCTATATTGGTGACGTTAGTGGATGACGAGATGCGGCCTATATTGGTGACGTTAGTAGATGTTGAGATGCGGCCTATATTGGTGACGTTAGTGGATGACGAGATGCGGCCTATATTAGTGACGTTAGTGGATGATGAGATGCGGCCTATATAAGTGACGTTAGTGGAGGATGAGATGCGGCCTATATTAGCGACGATAGTGGATGATGAGATGCGGCCTATATTAGCGACGTTAGTGGATGATGAGATGCGGCCTATATTAGTGACGTTAGTGGATGATGAGATGCGGCCTTTATTAGTGACGTCAGTGGATGATGAGATGCGGCCTATGTTAGTGACGTTAGTGGCCTATATTAGTGACGTTAGTGGATGATGAGATGCGGCCTATATTAGTGACGTTAGTGGATGATGAGATGCGGCCTATTTTAGCGACGTTAGTGGATGATGAGATGCGGCCTATATTAGCGACGTTAGTGGATGATGAGATGCGGCCTATATTAGTGACGTTAGTGGATGATGAGATGCGGCCTTTATTAGTGACGTCAGTGGATGATGAGATGCGGCCTATATTAGTGACGTCAGTGGATGATGAGATGCGGCCTATGTTAGTGACGTCAGTGGATGATGAGATGCGGCCTATGTTAGTGACGTTAGTGGATGACGAGATGCGGCCTATATTGGTGACGTTAGTGGATGATGGGATGCGGCCTATATTGGTGACGTTAGTGGATGATGAGATGCGGCCTATGTTAGTGACGTCAGTGGATGATAAGATGCGGCCTATGTTCAGTGGATGATGAGATGCGGCCTCTGTTAGTGACGTCAGTGGATGATGAGATGCGGCCTATATTGGTGACGTTAGTGGATGATGAGATGCGGCCTATATTAGTGACGTTAGTGGATGATGAGATGCGGCCTATATTAGAGACGATAGTGGATGATGAGATGCGGCCTATATTAGTGACGTTAGTGGATGACGAGATGCGGCCTATATTGGTGACGTTAGTGGATGTTGAGATGCGGCCTATATTGGTGACGTTAGTGGATGATGAGATGCGGCCTATATTAGTGACGTTAGTGGATGATGAGATGCGGCCTATATTAGTGACGTTAGTGGATGATGAGATGCGGCCTATATAAGTGACGTTAGTGGAGGATGAGATGCGGCCTATATTAGCGACGATAGTGGATGATGAGATGCGGCCTATATTAGTGACGATAGTGGAGCCTATATTAGCGACGATAGTGGATGATGAGATGCGGCCTATATTAGTGACGTTAGTGGATGACGAGATGCGGCCTATATTGGTGACGTTAGTGGATGATGAGATGAGGCCTATATTGGTGATGTTAGTGGATGATGAGATGCGGCCTATATTGGTGACGTTAGTGGATGAAGAGATGCGGCCTATATTAGTGACGTTAGTGGAGGATGAGATGCGGCCTATATTAGTGACGTTAGTGGATGATGAGATGCGCCCTATATTAGTGACGTTAGTGGATGATGAAATGCGGCCTATATTAGTGACGTTAGTGGATGATGAGATGCGGCCTATATTAGCGACGTTAGTGGATGATGAGATGCGGCCTATATTAGCGGCGTTAGTGGATGATGAGATGCGGCCTATATTAGCGACGATAGTGGATGATGAGATGCGGCCTATATTGGTGACGTTAGTGGATGACGAGATGCGGCCTATATTAGTGACGTTAGTGGATGATGAGTTGCGGCCTATATTAGTGATGTTAGTGGATGATGAGATGCGGCCTATATTAGTGACGTTAGTGGATGATGAGATGCGGCCTATATTAGTGACGTTAGTGGATGATGAGATGCGTCCTATATTAGTGACGTTAGTGGCCTATATTAGTGACGTTAGTGGATGATGAGATGAGGCCTATATTAGTGACGTTAGTGGATGACGAGATGCGGCCTATATTGGTGACGTTAGTTGATGACGAGATGCGGCCTCTTTAGTGACGTTAGTGGATGACGAGATGCGGCCTATATTTGTGACGTTAGTGGATGATGAGATGCGGCCTATATTAGTGACGTTAGTGGATGATGAGATGCGACCTATATTGGTGACGTTAGTGGATGACGAGATGCGGCCTATATTAGTGACGTTAGTGGCCTATATTAGTGACGTTAGTGGATGACGAGATGCGGCCTATATTAGTGACGTTAGTGGATGATGAGATGCGGCCTATATTAGTGACGTTAGTGGATGATGAAATGCGGCCTATATTGGTGATGTTAGTGGATGACGAGATGCGGCCTATATTGGTGACGTTAGTGGATGATGAGATGCGGGTTATATTAGTGACGTTAATGGATGATGAGATGCGGCCTATATTAGTGACGTTAGTGGCCTATATTAGTGACGTTAGTGGATGATGAGATGCGGCCTATATTAGTTACGTTAGTGGATGATGAGATGCGGCCTATTTTAGCGACGTTAGTGGATGATGAGATGCGGCCTATATTAGCGACGTTAGTGGATGATGAGATGCGGCCTATATTAGTGACGTTAGTGGATGATGAGATGCGGCCTATATTAGTGACGTCAGTGGATGATGAGATGCGGCCTATATTAGTGACGTCAGTGGATGATGAGATGCGGCCTATGTTAGTGACGTCAGTGGATGATGAGATGCGGCCTATATTGGTGACGTTAGGGGATGATGAGATGCGGCCTATATTAGTGACGTTAGTGGATGATGAGATGCGGCCTATATTAGTGACGCTAGTGGATGACGAGATGCGGCCTATATTAGCGACGATAGTGGATGATGAGATGCGGCCTATATTAGTGACGTTAGTGGATGATGAGATGCGGCCTATATTGGTGACGTTAGTGGATGATGAGATGCGGCCTATATTGGTGACGTTAGTGGATGATGAGATGCGGCCTATGTTAGTGACGTCAGTGGATGATGAGATGCGGCCTATGTTCAGTGGATGATGAGATGCGGCCTCTGTTAGTGACGTCAGTGGATGATGAGATGCGGCCTATATTGGTGACGTTAGTGGATGATGAGATGCGGCCTATATTAGTGACGTTAGTGGATGATGAGATGCGGCCTATATTAGTGACGTTAGTGGATGATGAGATGCGGCCTATATTGGTGACGTTAGTGGATTATGAGATGCGGCCTATATTGGTGAAGTTAGTGGATGATGAGATGCGGCCTATATTGGTGACGTTAGTGGATGATGAGATGCGGCCTATATTAGTGACGTTAGTGGATGAGGAGATGCGGCCTATATTAGTGACGTTAGTGGATGACGAGATGCGGCCTATATTGGTGACGTTAGTGGATGACGAGATGCGGCCTATATTAGTGACGTTAGTGGATGATGAGATGCGGCCTATATTAGTGACGTTAGTGGATGAGGAGATGCGGCCTATATTAGTGACGTTAGTGGATGAGGAGATGCGGCCTATATTGGTGACGTTAGTGGATGACGAGATGCGGCCTATATTAGTGACGTTAGTGGATGATGAGTTGCGGCTTATATTTGTGACGTTAGTGGATGATGAGATGCGGCCTATATTAGCGACGATAGTGGATGATGAGATGCGGCCTATATTAGTGACGTTAGTGGATGATGAGATGCGGCCTATATTAGTGACGTTAGTGGATGTTGAGATGCGGCCTATATTGGTGACGTTAGTGGATTATGAGATGCGGCCTATATTGGTGAAGTTAGTGGATGATGAGATGCGGCCTATATTGGTGACGTTAGTGGATGATGAGATGCGGCCTATATTGGTGACGTTAGTGGATGATGAGATGCGGCCTATATTAGTGACGTTAGTGGATGATGAGATGCGGCCTATATTAGTGACGTTAGTGGATGAGGAGATGCGGCCTATATTAGTGACGTTAGTGGATGACGAGATGCGGCCTATATTGGTGACGTTAGTGGATGACGAGATGCGGCCTATATTAGTGACGTTAGTGGCCTATATTAGTGACGTTAGTGGATGATGAGATGCGGCCTATATTAGTGACGTTAGTGGATGATGAGATGCGGCCTATATTAGTGACGTTAGTGGATGATGAGTTGCGGCTTATATTAGTGACGTTAGTGGATGATGAGATGCGGCCTATATTAATGACGTTAGTGGATGATGAGATGCGGCCTATATTGGTGACGTTAGTGGATGACGAGATGCGGCCTATATTGGTGACGTTAGTGGATGACGAGATGCGGCCTATATTTGTGACGTTAGTGGATGATGAGATGCGGCCTATATTAGTGACGTTAGTGGATGATGAGATGCGGCCTATATTGGTGAAGTTAGTGGATGACGAGATGCGGCCTATATTAGTGACGTTAGTGGATGATGAGATGCGGCCTATATTAGTGACGTTAGTGGATGATGAGATGCGGCCTATATTAGTGACGTTAGTGGCCTATATTAGTGACGTTAGTGGATGATGAGATGCGGCCTATATTAGTGACGTTAGTGGATGACGAGATGCGGCCTATATTGGTGACGTTAGTGGATGACGAGATGCGGCCTATATTAGTGACGTTAGTGGATGATGAGTTGCGGCCTATATTAGTGACGTTAGTGGATGATGAGATGCGGCCTATATTAATGACGTTAGTGGATTATGAGATGCGGCCTATATTGGTGACGTTAGTGGATGACGAGATGCGGCCTATATTGGTGACGTTAGTGGATGACGAGATGCGGCCTATATTGGTGACGTTAGTGGATGATGAGATGCGGCCTATATTAGTGACGTTCGTGGATGATGAGATGCGGCCTATATTAGTGACGTTAGTGGATGATGAGATGCGGCCTATATTAGTGACGTTAGTGGATGATGAGATGCGGCCTATATTAGTGACGTTAGTGGATGAGGAGATGCGGCCTATATTGGTGACGTTAGTGGATGACGAGATGCGGCCTATATTAGTGACGTTAGTGGATGATGAGTTGCGGCCTATATTAGTGATGTTAGTGGATGATGAGATGCTGCCTATATTTGTGACGTTAGTGGATGATGAGATGCGGCCTATATTAGTGACGTTAGTGGATGATGAGATGCGGCCTATATTGGTGACATTAGTGGATGACGAGATGCGGCCTATATTAGTGACGTTAGTGGATGATGAGATGCGGCCTATATTAGTGACGTTAGTGGATGATGAGATGCGTCCTATATTAGTGACGTTAGTGGCCTATATTAGTGACGTTAGTGGATGATGAGATGAGGCCTATATTAGTGACGTTAGTGGATGACGAGATGCGGCCTATATTGGTGACGTTAGTTGATGACGAGATGCGGCCTATATTAGTGACGTTAGTGGATGACGAGATGCGGCCTATATTTGTGACGTTAGTGGATGATGAGATGCGGCCTATATTAGTGACGTTAGTGGATGATGAGATGCGGCCTATATTGGTGACGTTAGTGGATGACGAGATGCGGCCTATATTAGTGACGTTAGTGGCCTATATTAGTGACGTTAGTGGATGACGAGATGCGTCCTATATTAGTGACGTTAGTGGATGATGAGATGCGGCCTATATTAGTGACGTTAGTGGATGATGAAATGCGGCCTATATTGGTGATGTTAGTGGATGACGAGATGCGGCCTATATTGGTGACGTTAGTGGATGATGAGATGCGGCCTATATTAGTGACGTTAATGGATGATGAGATGCGGCCTATATTAGTGACGTTAGTGGCCTATATTAGTGACGTTAGTGGATGATGAGATGCGGCCTATATTAGTGACGTTAGTGGATGATGAGATGCGGCCTATTTTAGCGACGTTAGTGGATGATGAGATGCGGCCTATATTAGCGACGTTAGTGGATGATGAGATGCAGCCTATATTAGTGACGTTAGTGGATGATGAGATGCGGCCTATATTAGTGACGTCAGTGGATGATGAGATGCGGCCTATATTAGTGACGTCAGTGGATGATGAGATGCGGCCTATGTTAGTGACGTCAGTGGATGATGAGATGCGGCCTATGTTAGTGACATTAGTGGATGATGAGATGCGGCCTATATTGGTGACGTTAGGGGATGATGAGATGCGGCCTATATTAGTGACGTTAGTGGATGATGAGATGCGGCCTATATTAGTGACGCTAGTGGATGACGAGATGCGGCCTATATTAGCGACGATAGTGGATGATGAGATGCGGCCTATATTAGTGACGTTAGTGGATGACGAGATGCGGCCTATATTGGTGACGTTAGTGGATGATGAGATGCGGCCTATATTGGTGACGTTAGTGGATGATGAGATGCGGCCTATGTTAGTGACGTCAGTGGATGATGAGATGCGGCCTATGTTCAGTGGATGATGAGATGCGGCCTCTGTTAGTGACGTCAGTGGATGATGAGATGCTGCCTATATTGGTGACGTTAGTGGATGATGAGATGCGGCCTATATTAGTGATGTTAGTGGATGATGAGATGCGGCCTATATTAGTGACGTTAGTGGATGATGAGATGCGGCCTATATTAGTGACGTTAGTGGATGATGAGATGCGGCCTATATTAGTGGCGTTAGTGGATGATGAGATGCGGCCTATATTTGTGACGTTAGTGGAGGATGAGATGCGGCCTATATTAGCGACGATAGTGGATGATGAGATGCGGCCTATATTAGTGACGATAGTGGAGCCTATATTAGCGACGATAGTGGATGATGAGATGCGGCCTATATTAGTGACGTTAGTGGATGATGAGATGCGGCCTATATTAGTGACGTTAGTGGATGACGAGATGCGGCCTATATTGGTGACGTTAGTGGATGATGAGATGCGGCCTATATTGGTGACGTTAGTGGATGATGAGATGCGGCCTATATTAGTGACGTTAGTGGATGAAGAGATGCGGCCTATATTAGTGACGTTAGTGGAGTACGAGATGCGGCCTATGTCAGTGGATGATGAGATGCGGCCTATATTAGTGACGTTAGTGGATGATGAAATGCGGCCTATATTGGTGACGTTAGTGGATGACGAGATGCGGCCTATATTAGTGACGTTAGTGGATGATGAGTTGCGGCTTATATTAGTGACGTTAGTGGATGATGAGATGCGGCCTATATTAATGACGTTAGTGGATGATGAGATGCGGCCTATATTGGTGACGTTAGTGGATGACGAGATGCGGCCTATATTGGTGACGTTAGTGGATGACGAGATGCGGCCTATATTTGTGACGTTAGTGGATGATGAGATGCGGCCTATATTAGTGACGTTAGTGGATGATGAGATGCGGCCTATATTGGTGACGTTAGTGGATGACGAGATGCGGCCTATATTAGTGACGTTAGTGGATGATGAGATGCGGCCTATATTAGTGACGTTAGTGGATGATGAGATGCGTCCTATATTAGTGACGTTAGTGGCCTATATTAGTGACGTTAGTGGATGATGAGATGCGGCCTATATTAGTGACGTTAGTGGATGACGAGATGCGGCCTATATTGGTGACGTTAGTGGATGACGAGATGCGGCCTATATTAGTGACGTTAGTGGATGATGAGTTGCGGCCTATATTAGTGACGTTAGTGGATGATGAGATGCGGCCTATATTAATGACGTTAGTGGATGATGAGATGCGGCCTATATTGGTGACGTTAGTGGATGACGAGATGCGGCCTATATTGGTGACGTTAGTGGATGACGAGATGCGGCCTATATTGGTGACGTTAGTGGATGATGAGATGCGGCCTATATTAGTGACGTTCGTGGATGATGAGATGCGGCCTATATTAGTGACGTTAGTGGATGATGAGATGCGGCCTATATTAGTGACGTTAGTGGATGATGAGATGCGGCCTATATTAGTGACGTTAGTGGATGAGGAGATGCGGCCTATATTGGTGACGTTAGTGGATGACGAGATGCGGCCTATATTAGTGACGTTAGTGGATGATGAGTTGCGGCCTATATTAGTGATGTTAGTGGATGATGAGATGCTGCCTATATTTGTGACGTTAGTGGATGATGAGATGCGGCCTATATTAGTGACGTTAGTGGATGATGAGATGCGGCCTATATTGGTGACGTTAGTGGATGACGAGATGCGGCCTATATTAGTGACGTTAGTGGATGATGAGATGCGGCCTATATTAGTGACGTTAGTGGATGATGAGATGCGTCCTATATTAGTGACGTTAGTGGCCTATATTAGTGACGTTAGTGGATGATGAAATGCGGCCTATATTGGTGACGTTAGTGGATGACGAGATGCGGCCTATATTAGTGACGTTAGTGGATGATGAGTTGCGGCTTATGTTAGTGACGTTAGTGGATGATGAGATGCGGCCTATATTAATGACGTTAGTGGATGATGAGATGCGGCCTATATTGGTGACGTTAGTGGATGACGAGATGCGGCCTATATTGGTGACGTTAGTGGATGACGAGATGCGGCCTATATTTGTGACGTTAGTGGATGATGAGATGCGGCCTATATTAGTGACGTTAGTGGATGATGAGATGCGGCCTATATTGGTGACGTTAGTGGATGACGAGATGCGGCCTATATTAGTGACGTTAGTGGATGATGAGATGCGGCCTATATTAGTGACGTTAGTGGATGATGAGATGCGGCCTATATTAGTGACGTTAGTGGCCTATATTAGTGACGTTAGTGGATGATGAGATGCGGCCTATATTAGTGACGTTAGTGGATGACGAGATGCGGCCTATATTGGTGACGTTAGTGGATGACGAGATGCGGCCTATATTAGTGACGTTAGTGGATGATGAGTTGCGGCCTATATTAGTGACGTTAGTGGATGATGAGATGCGGCCTATATTAATGACGTTAGTGGATGATGAGATGTGGCCTATATTGGTGACGTTAGTGGATGACGAGATGCGGCCTATATTGGTGACGTTAGTGGATGACGAGATGCGGCCTATATTGGTGACGTTAGTGGATGATGAGATGCGGCCTATATTAGTGACGTTCGTGGATGATGAGATGCGGCCTATATTAGTGCCGTTAGTCGATGATGAGATGCGGCCTATATTAGTGACGTTAGTGGATGATGAGATGCGGCCTATATTAGTGACGTTAGTGGATGATGAGGTGCGGCCTATATTAGTGACGTTAGTGGATGATGAGATGCGGCCTATATTAGTGACGTTAGTGGATGATGAGATGCGTCCTATATTAGTGACGTTAGTGGCCTATATTAGTGACGTTAGTGGATGATGAGATGAGGCCTATATTAGTGACGTTAGTGGATGACGAGATGCGGCCTATATTGGTGACGTTAGTTGATGACGAGATGCGGCCTATATTAGTGACGTTAGTGGATGATGAGATGCGGCCTATATTAGTGACGTTAGTGGATGATGAGATGCGGCCTATATTGGTGACGTTAGTGGATGACTAGATGCGGCCTATATTAGTGACGTTAGTGGCCTATATTAGTGACGTTAGTGGATGACGAGATGCGTCCTATATTAGTGACGTTAGTGGATGATGAGATGCGGCCTATATTAGTGACGTTAGTGGATGATGAAATGCGGCCTATATTGGTGATGTTAGTGGATGACGAGATGCGGCCTATATTGGTGACGTTAGTGGATGATGAGATGCGGCCTATATTAGTGACGTTAATGGATGATGAGATGCGGCCTATATTAGTGACGTTAGTGGCCTATATTAGTGACGTTAGTGGATGATGAGATGCGGCCTATATTAGTTACGTTAGTGGATGATGAGATGCGGCCTATTTTAGCGACGTTAGTGGATGATGAGATGCGGCCTATATTAGCGACGTTAGTGGATGATGAGATGCAGCCTATATTAGTGACGTCAGTGGATGATGAGATGCGGCCTATATTAGTGACGTCAGTGGATGATGAGATGCGGCCTATATTAGTGACGTCAGTGGATGATGAGATGCGGCCTATATTAGTGACGTCAGTGGATGATGAGATGCGGCCTATATTAGTGACGTCAGTGGATGATGAGATGCGGCCTATATTAGTGACGATAGTGGAGCCTATATTAGCGACGATAGTGGATGATGAGATGCGGCCTATATTAGTGACGTTAGTGGATGATGAGATGCGGCCTATATTGGTGACGTTAGTGGATGATGAGATGCGGCCTTTATTAGTGACGTTAGTGGATGATGAGATGCGGCCTATATTAGTGACGTTAGTGGATGACGAGATGCGGCCTATATTATTGCATTGCAAATTCAGGCAATATCACAGGGATTTGCTACACATCCCTTTCAGAGACAGAGCTTGTGATAAAGCTCTGTCCCTGCGAATCCCTCGCACACTAGTCACGGTATTTTCACAAAAAATACTGTGACAAAGTGCCCGCGCAAGCGCCGACCGGCCGCTGCTGCTACCCCCGGTGCTAAGCCCCACCCCCCATGATAATGGACCTCCCAGCGACCCCCCCCCCTCCCTTAATCGCACTTACCTGCAGTCATTGGTGGTCCGGTGATGTCTTCCATGCCTACGGTCAGCTGATATCCCATACTGCACTGGGACCCAATCAACTAATGACCGGGCCACAGTGCACCCTGGGAGACCAGCTGACCGGAGGGAGAACATCACTGGAGCCCCGACAACTGGTCCCTGGACTCTGGTAAGTAAATTTTTTATTTTTTTTTACTTTACCAGAGATCAGCTTGCAGTCTGTATAGACCACACAGCTGATCACTGGGACTGGCTCTGGGCTCTGCTCTCCCCGTTAGAGCAGGGCAGGAGGCCGGTAACCGGGGGAGACCCTGGATAACGCCACCTCCAAGTGGCGTTATTATCACAGGGCTTCCCCCGCTATTTTTTTACAATTTATTTTTAGTAACTCTGGTCGGATCACATTTCCCATTACAATTATGGGAAATGCGATCTGATTACTAAAACTAAGTGATACTTAGGGGTTGGAGTAGAATTTAACGAATTCTACTCCAATTGCCCTGTAATAACTATAGGTGATACTAATATAATGTGATAAGGGTGTCACAACACAAAACAGCTCTCCCATCAGCTGGTCTCCCATCCTGCACTGGGGCCCGGTCGATACCTGACCGGGTCCCAGTGCAGGTTGTGATGTCAGCAGACCGGAGCCACGGAGGACATCACCGGATCACCGGAGGTAAGTGTAATTAATGGCGGGGGAGAGGGGGGGTGGCAATTGTGGGGGGCGGGGCTTAGCAGACGCCGTTCGGTGCATGCGCGGGCACTTGCCACGGTATTTTTTGGCAAATCCCTGCAATGCAAATTCAATCGGTAATATCACATTACAATCTGCAGTCAAAATGCGGATTGTAGTAAACAGATCACTTGGTGTGGTAACAGGTAACAGTCCCTCCTTTCCCTATCTCATTGAGATCACTTGGTGTGGTAACAGTCCCTCCTTTCCCTATCTCATTGAGATCACTTGGTGTGGTAACAGTCCCTCCTTTCCCTATGTCATTATTGGATCACTTGATGTGGTAACAGGTAACATTCCCTTCTTTCCCTATGTCATTGAGATCACTTGGAGTGGTAACAGGTAACAGTCCCTTCTTTCCCTATGTCATTGAGATCACTTGGTGTGGTAACAGGTAACAGTCCCTCCTTTCCCTATCTCATTGAGATCACATGGTGTGGTAACAGTCCCTCCTTTCCCTATGTCATTGTTGGATCACTTGATGTGGTAACAGGTAACAGTCCCTTCTTTCCCTATCTCATTGAGATCACTTGGTGTGGTAACAGATAACAGTCCCTCCTTTCCCTATCTCATTGAGCTCACTTGGTGTGGTAATAGGTAACAGTCCCTCCTTTCCCTATCTTATTGAGATCACTTGGTGTGGTAACAGTCCCTCCTTTCCCTATGTCATTGTTGGATCACTTGATGTGGTAACAGGTAAAAGTCCCTTCTTTCCCTATCTCATTGTTCGATCACTTGGTGTGGTGGAAGGTAACAGTCCCTCCTTTCCCTATGTCATTGTTGGATCACTTGATCAGGTAACAGTCCCTTCTTTCCCTATCTCATTGAGATCACTTGGTGTGGTAACAGGTAACAGTCCCTCCTTTCCCTATCTCATTGAGATCACTTGGTGTGGTAACAGGTAACAGTCCCTCCATTCCCTATCTCATTGTTAGCTCACTTGGTGTGGTAACAGTCCCTCCTTTCCCTATCTCATTGTTAGGTCACTTGGTGTGGTAAGAGGTAACAGTCCCTCCTTCCCTATCTCATTGTTAGATCACTTGGTGTGGTAACAGGTAACAGTCCCTCCTTTCCCTATCTCATTGTTAGATCACTTGGTGTGGTAACAGGTAACAGTCCCTCCTTTCCCTATCTCATTGTTAGATAACTAGGTGTGGTAACAGGTAACAGTCCCTCCTTTCCCTATCTCATTGTTTGATCACTTGGTGTGGTAACAGGTAATAGTCCCTCCTTTCCCTATCTCATTGAGATCACTTGGTGTGGTAACAGGTAACAGTCCCTCCATTCCCTATCTCATTGTTAGATCACTTGGTGTGGTAACAGGTAGCAGTCCCTCCTTCCCTATCTCATTGAGATCACTTGGTGTGGTAACAGGTAACAGTCCCTCCTTTCCCTATCTCATTGTTAGATCACATGGTGTGGTAACAGCTAACAGTCCCTCCTTTCCCTATCTCATTGTTAGATCACTTGGTGTGGTAACAGGTAACAGTCCCTCCTTTCCCTGTCTCATTGTTAGATCACTTGGTGTGGTGGCAGGTAACAGTCACTCCTTTCCCTATCTCATTGTTAGATCACTTGGTGTGGTAACAGGTAACAGTCCCTCCAGTCCCTATGTCATTGTTAGGTCACTTGGTGTGGTAACAGGTAACAGTCCCTCCTTTCCCTATCTCAATGATATCACTTGGTGTGGTAACAGGTAACAGTCCCTCCTTTCCCTATCTCATTGTTAGGTCACTTGGTGTGGTGGCAGATAACAGTTCCTCCTTTCCCTATCTCATTGTTCGATCACTTGTTGTGATAACAGGTAACAGTCCCTCCTTTCCCTATCTCATTGTTCGATCACTTGTTGTGATAACAGGTAACAGTCCCTCCTTTCCCTATCTCATTGTTAGATCACTTGGTGTGGTAACAGGTAACAGTCCCTCCTTTCCCTGTCTCATTGTTAGATCACTTGGTGTGGTGGCAGATAACAGTCCCTCCTTTCCCTATCTCATTGTTAGATCACTTGGTGTGGTGGCAGATAAGTTCAGCAGCAGTAGCTTTACCCCTGTCAGGGTGTACAAATAATATCAATCATGAATCATCTGATAGAAGAGCAGGAGTAAGCCAGTACTAGTGCTGCCAGCCATGGTACTTCGTCAACATCTACTAAAGGAGGTCAGGGGAAAGGGCACCTCAAATCTAAACAGTATTTCACTATCGTACAGAAAATATCACCTTAAATTGCCAACATGCCATACACCACACATAGTGGCAAGGAGAGACTGAGACCATGGCCTTTATTTGTGAGTGGTGGTCCTGCTACTGCTGTTTCATGCAGTAGAATGCCTATTGCAGAAGCAGGGGTCAGGCAGCTTCTGTAACTTCACATGCAGCACCTTCTCACTCTGAGTCTAGGGATGTCACCCTTACAACAGGCAAATCAGGGCACACAAAGAACACTAAGGCTGAGGAACAAACTTTGTGTTTACAAACTTCACAGACCCCTGAGGAGAGTCTAAGAGTGTCCACAAGCGCTATGTGCGAGTCTGACATTTCTGACACTGTACTCGTAGAGAAGCCTCCTTCCATCATTTCTGCACCCTCTGCAAATGTGGGTAAGAACAATACAAGTAAAGATGGTGACATAACAGAAATTGAGGATGCTGCTGTGGAAGTGCAATAGGATGATGGGGATATTTGTGTATCGGATGTTGTTTGTGTCAAAGTAAGTCTGCCAGTGGCAGCAGTTCATGCCAGTGATAAGAAGGTTATTGTCGTGCCTGGGCATAAGACCAAAAAAAACACACCTTCTGTGTGGAATATATATTCCAAAATCCTGACAACAATTGACAAGCCATCTGTACCATTTGTGAGGCCAAAATAAGTACAGGTATCTTCAAGGTATCAGGTATCATGCAAATTATTTATCACAATCTGAAAAATCCTGTAAAATAACAAGCAGTCCAGCATCAGCTGCCAGCAACATGGATAGGTCCCAGCACATGCACCTTCCCCCGCCAACACCTTCATCATCAGTCTCCTCATTAATCATCAGAGGTAGTCCTCCTGCATCAATTTTGCTTCTGGGGGTGAATCTTCATCAAAGAAGAGGACCAGGGCCGGTTCTCCCATTATGCATGGTACGCAGCTGCGTAAGGTGCCACATAGTGAAGGGCGCCTCAGCTGCGTACCATGCGGGCCGCGGTGCAGACTGTGTCTCTGTGACACAGCTGCACCGCGTGTGTAGCGCTGACCAGACGGACTTCGGTCAGCACTACACAGCGCACACACACAGCCGCCGGCAGCTGTGTGCTTGCTTTAGCAGCTGATGAGAGTCAGACAGACTCATCGGCTGCTGCTCCCACTGCCAGAGCCGGACATCTTATGGCTCCCACAGTGGGTAATGGGAGTGACGCGTCACTCCCATAATGCAAAGCGGCGGACATAGGAGCTGATCTCGGCGGGCACTACAAGGGTGGAATACTACTGGGGGCACTACAATGGGGGGACTACTGGGGGCACTACAGGGGGGGAATACTACTGGGGGCACTACAAGGGGGGGACTATGGGGAGCACTACAAGGGGGGGAATACTACTGGGGGCACTACAAGGGGGGGACTACTGGAAGCACTACAATGGGGGAATACTACTGGGAGCACTACAAGGGGGGGAATACTACGGGGGGCACTACAAGGGGGGAATACTACTGGGGGCACTATAGGGGGGGGAATACTACTGGGGGCACTACAAGGGGGGGCTACTGGAAGCACTACAAGGGGGGAAATACAACTGGGGGCACTACAATTGGGGGGAAATACTACTGGGGGCACTACAAGGGGGGAAATACTACTGGGGGCACTACAATGGGGGGGAAATACTACTGGGGGCACTACAACGGGGGGAAATACTACTGGGGGCACTACAATGGGGGGGAAATACTACTGGGGGCACTACAAGGGGAGGAATACTACTGGGGGCACTACAAGGGGGGGAATACTACTGGGGGCACTGCATGGAGGGGAATACTACTAGGGCACTATATAAGGGGCTTACTACTGGGGGCACAAGGGGCACTGCACTGGGGGGACCACTACCGGGGGCACTGTAAAAGGGGCACTGCATGGGGGGGCTAGGGTCGGCCCTGAAGAGGACCAAGAAGACTAATAATTAAAAAAAATTGACTGTGAAACAATCCTTTGCAAAAGGAACAATGTATGACACCTGTCACCCAGTTGCGCAGAGGATCACTGAAACTACAGTATGACAGCTATATTAGCATTAGATCCAATATCTGCCATCAATGCATCTGGTTTTAGACAAATAATTGAGGACCTGTGTCCCCGCTACCATATTCCATCACAATTCCATTTTACCAAAACAGCAATTCCTCACCTGTCCCGGGACATTGAACAAAAAGTTATTCTTGGCCCATAAAATGCCATTGTACCAAGTATACACTTAACCACCGATATGTGGAAAAGCAGTACTTGTCAAACTAAAGATTACATAACTGACAACCCACTGGGTGGGTGTATCACATTCAGCAGCAGTAACACACTAACACACAAGGACGCTCACTCCTAGGCAGGCTACCCTCTGTGTCACTGGCTTCACAAAGAGGCATACTGGTGGCAGGATTTGTTATTTCCGACAATGCATGTAACACTGTACGAGCATTACAACTGGGTGAATGTGAAGATGTACCATGAGTTGCACACACATTAAACTAAGTGGTTCAGAATTACTTAAAAACTGAAAGGGGCATGTAAGAGATGCTTACTGTGGGGCAAAAATATGTCTGGGCATTTTTGGCATTCAGTAACTGCATGTAGAAGATTGCATCAGCTGCAACAGCTACCAACTGAAGCAAGAGGTAATAACCAGTGGAATTCCATCCTTTATATGCTTCAGCGACTGGAGCAACAGCAACAAACCATCTAAACCTACATAACAAACCAAGACATAGGGAAAAAGGGGCATGTTACCTTAGTCCATCACAGTGGAGAATACTCTTTGTTTTATGCAAGCTACTGAAACCTTTTGAAATTGTAACCAATTAAGTGAGTTCAGACACTGTCATTCAGGTCATTAATTAAACTACTGAAAAAGCAGCTAGAGAAGCTGAAGGAGAAATGAAATTAATAAAAGTTTTTTTTTTTACTTTGCCAGGAGCAAAGGGTTTGCAACATCTTATAATTGGTCATTACATTTTGGCAAGCATGTTGCCAGCTCAAGTGGCACATGACACAATGTCTCCTGCTTCAGTTTATTCTGCAATTGCTGATGCCAGGAAAAAAAGCTGACCTATTCCATGAGACCTACTGGAGATGGGGATGATTTAACGCAGCGCACCAGAATGAAATATTGTGACATATGGTCGGGCATAAAAGAATAGCCCAGACTTATGGACACCTCTACTGTGACTCAATCTGATACTATAAGCATAAATAGAATGATTTAGGATTATTTTAATGATAATGTACAAATTAGCATGTCACACAGTCCCTTTGAGAAAAAAAAGGCAATTTGGAGCCCCTTGTACAAACTATCTTTGGTTTACTTAAGCTTCCCACCCTCCAGTGTGTACTCGGAAAGAACCTTGTGAGCGATCGGCATAGGAGGCTACTTCCCAAAAATGTGGAAAAACTGATATTCATCAAAATGAACTACAAATTCTGTGAGGAAGACCTTTGCCACCAATTAGTACAAAGACTTCTGTAACGGTCAGTGGGGATGAGCTAATATTGTGTGAAGATATTAACAACAGTGATGAGGATGAGGTTGATAATTACATATTCTAACTGTGACAATGATTAACAACTCTGTTAGCCACCTTATGCCCATTAGTAGCTTGGTTTGTGGGGACCTAAACAAAGCAAGCACTTCAGCCACAAAAGTGGCAGTCCCTGTCGCTGAACTGCTTGGTTTGTTAAACTGTGCAAATCCTGTGTAATATAAATGATAAGGGTGGCTCGGTGGGACATCTTGCACCACCTTTAATTATAGGCTTTGCCAAGATTGTGTGTGTTTGACATGGCAGCGTATATTACAGTGCTCTGTTCTTGATTCATGAAAACATTTTATAGCTTTGTATGGTTTATATCAAACTGCCATTCTTTACGCCACTGTAATGCCACTAGGTTTCATAGATGTGATATATATTTTTTTAAACTGATGTGTGTTTGTGCCGCTGCTCTGTCGCTTACTTTAGCCGGTCAGCTCGCTGCAGCCTTTAGCTAATAATAGTGAAAACAATATTGTGAAATGTGAGATGGTCAAAATTGATTAGAAATTACTGGACCTATTATTGATGGTAATAATACTGTAGGAACAAGCACAGGCCCAAATTATGTGATTTTAGACATTTTTATCAATTTTAAAGAAATCCAAAACACAATAAATATTTAGAACCAAAACACGGTTGTCACACACATTTGTAGTTTACAGTCTGGTATATTGAGCCAATTGAGAAACTGAGTTTTCCCTAGAAAAAGCCAAAGAAGAGCTGCAAGGGTTAAAATAAAGAATCACATTTCACTAGAGAGAATGGCCTATTCCTGCTCCCCTGCAGTGCTGGCTTCTGGATAGGGTATGAAAGAAATATTATGGGCCAAGTATAATAGGGTGAGAATAGGGTGAGAGTTTTCTCACACTTTAAAAACTCGGCCAATGTAATAGAGTCCGGGAACAGAGCAAACTCGAATGTTCTTCATACTCAGAAAACTCTCACGATATATAAAATCAGATGTTTTCCCCATTTCAAGGGTAAAACTGGACCAATGTGAGAGATTACTGCTATACTCTCACATCTCTACACTCCCACCCTATTACATTTGGTCCTGTGTGTGGTGGGCCTCATTGAACCTTATGGGGGCTGTGGGACAATACACACAAATCAGTGATTTCTCAACACTTTTCATTTTACTAGATAAATATGACGTGGAGAGGGTCAAACCTCCTAGGCTGGGGGCGGACCAGTGTGGGGAATCATGTGACAATTAGGGCCAATGGGTTTTTAGGGCGGTAGGTTTTAGCAGGGATATTAGAGTTGGTTGGAGGTGGTCAGGCTCTTTTGTTCCTGTCTTCAGAGTGGTAAATGCTCTCACCTGAGATGTGTAGCTCTACTTCTTTTCAATTCCTTTCTGCTTCTCCCTGTTCTTTTCTTCACTATTCCTTTTTCTGTGTCCTACATTCTACACCTCATTTTTCTGTCCCTTTGCGCAAACCCCCCCCCACTCCCAAAACCTATAGCCCTTCGGTGGCCATGCCCCGCCCGAGTCACGCAGCGCGGATCCCAGCCCGCTACCGGGGGCCAGCGCTGATAATTTAGTGGAGGCTCCTGCTCCACATGTTACTGCAGAGGTGACCTGCAGTGAGTCCCCAGTGCCGCGACGGGGGCTGAGGTCAGGTGCGGCTGCGCTGTGCAGCCGTGAGCAGGGAGCAAGCGCGGCGGCTCTGAACCACCATGAGCAGCATGTAGCGGGCGGGCGGGCGAGCAGAGCTGCTGTAGTCAGGCCAGTGACTGCTCGTTCCCCGCGTGTGCACATCACGTGTGCACATTTCACGGGGGTGCACGCGCCCCGCCAGAGGTGGGGATATTAATAGCGCTTGTGACCTGAGGGGCACCAGGGATCATCCCCGCGCATCAAGCAGGGAGGAACGAGAGATGCCTGGCCCTGTCAGTAGTGTAAGGGCCAGGTCAGGCAGGGAGGCTGGCGGCCATTACAGGGCAGTAGGAGCAGGTGTAGGAGGGGAGGGGCTAGGAGACAACATGGAGGATGATTGGTAGGCTGTGCACAACTCTGATAGTAGCAGGCTGCCAAGTCCTGTTGTGCAGCCTGAATCCACTTTTGCTGGTCAGTGCTATGCGTGCAGAAGCGGGAGGGACATTCCGTCAGTTCCAGTTTCCGGATCTGCGGATAGTCAGTCCAGTAGTGGGGTCCACAGTCAGGTTTTTGACCCTGCAGCATTTGCGGCCATGATGTCATCTATGGCATCTGCATTTGCTCCCATGGTAGTGGCATTGGGTCCTAACTATGCAGCTAGTTCAGGGGTCGATCAAGGGCAGCGTTCAGTTCCTGCTACTATGGGGCCTGCTGTAAATCATTCATGCAGGCTCGCAGGGCTATGGGCTCCGCTGTGGCTCAGTTGGCGGCTGGGCCGGAGATGTTGGTGGCGCGTACAGCAGTGCCTTCTCCTGCTGTGCTGCCTGGGTCCGGGGTTTCGGCTCCAGGACCGGCTTTACTGTCTTTTTCAGATGCTGTTGATTGCGAGGCCATGGAGCAGGATTACAGTGTTGAGGAGGCGTCATCATCGGCAGCTTCCGGGGGTGACCAGGCTGGGTCATCAGGTGAGAACTCTGAGGTTTTTGATGATGATGTTTCTGATTCTGCCTCCTCTTCCTCCTCCATCTCAGAGTTGTCATCATCCTCCAGAGTGAGGAGGGTAGAGAAGGATGGGGATGCCACACAGGGAGACACATGGAGGGGGCAGCACAGGGAGACACATGGAGGGGGCAGCACAGGGAAACACATGGAGGGGGCAGCACAGGGAGACACATGGAGGGGGCAGCACAGGGAAACACATGGAGGGGGCAGCACAGGGAGACACATGGAGGGGGCAGCACAGGGAGACACATGGAGGAGGCGCAGCACAGGGAGACACATAGAGGAGGGGCAGCACAGGAAGACACATGGAGGGGGCAGCACAGGGAGACACATGGAGGGGGCAGCACAGGGAAACACATGGAGGGGGCAGCACAGGGAGACACATGGAGGGGGCAGCACAGGGAGACACATGGAGGGGGCAGCACAGGGAGACACATGGGGAGGGGGCAGCACAGGGAGACACATGGAGGGGGGGCCGCACATGGAGACACATGGAGGGGGGGCCGCACATGGAGACACATGGAGGGGGGGCCGCACATGGAGACACATGGAGGGGGCAGCACAGGGAGACACATGGAGGGGGCAGCACAGGGAGACACATGGAGGGGGCAGCACAGGGAGACACATGGAGGGGGCAGCACAGGGAGACACATGGAGGGGACAGCACAGGGAGACACATGGAGGGGCAGCACAGGGAGACACATGGAGGGGGCAGCACAGGGAGACACATGGAGGAGGGGCAGCACAGGGAGACACATGGAGGAGGGGCAGCACAGGAAGACACATGGAGCTGGAGCACAGGGAGACACATGGAGGGGGCAGCACAGGGAGACACATGGAGGGGGCAGCACAGGGAAACACATGGAGGGGGCAGCACAGGGAGACACATGGAGGGGGCAGCACATGGAGACACATGGAGGGGGCAGCACAGGGAGACACATGGAGGGGGCAGCACATGGAGACACATGGAGGGGGCAGCACAGGGAGACACATGGAGGGGGCAGCACAGGGAGACACATGGAGGGGGCAGCACAGGGAGACACATGGAGGGGTGAATTTCTTCTGGCTTTTGTATATATTTAAGCCAACCTACATTTTTTACCAGATTGGTTTTATTCTGTGTGTCTATATTTATTTCATGTACTTTTTAATTTCCATGTAATTATGTTGTATATAAATGTGTAATTTATACATATGATGTAAATAAATTGTCATATTTCTGGTTAAATTAGCGCTATTTGTCTGACGGGTTGATACCAACACTTTTTACTAGTGTTACTAATATAATAATTGACGCTATGGCCCTCATTCAGAGCCGTACGCTCTGAGCAGAGTGCACGCTCTGAATGAGGGCCGTCCTCCATAATTATGGAGCGTCCTCCTGGACGCACGTATAGCTGTGGGTCACCACCCACAGCCTATACGAGCGTGCAGTTTGATGGCCGCGATGGTCTTGACCATCGCGACCATCGCCACTGCGAGCCGGAGCCTGCGGTTGAGTTTTTCAACCGCAAGGCCCGGAGTGATTTTGGCTCTATCAGAGCCAAAATCACTCCCACTGACATCACTAGTGATGTCAGTGGGCCGGCTTCTGACGGTAGGCGTTCCCTTGGGAACGCCCCCGTCTGGTTGGCACGCCCCCGGCACGGCCACCAAAGGGGGCGTGCTGTCAATCAACATCGACAGCACGCCCCCTTTGATCAGACACAACGAGCGAAGGAAAGTCCTTCGCTCATCGCGTCTGGCGCATGCGCACGACAGAGCTCCCGCCGTCGTGCACATGCGCAGTGCACATCATCGACCCACTTGCGATCGGACAGCCGCTTGCGAGTGGGTCTGAATCAGGCCCTATGTTCAGTTTTCTCTATATTTTGTACTAGGTGGGAATCACAGATATATTCCTTATTAGGAGGCAGTTATTGTTTTATTATTTTGCTTTGTTTTCAAACTGTCAGCCATCATCACAGCGCCTGAAAGTTATATAGCTTGTATATTAACTATTATATTATATTACAAGCTATATTACTTTCTCCTGAATACTGTTCAGTGAGGTATCAGTCTTTTGATGATGCTCTCGGTATCGTTAGGGCATATGGACGCGGGACCCTCATGGCTAAGACGGATGTGGAGTCAGCCTTTCGCTTGCTCCCTTTGCACCCCGAATCATTTAGGTTCATGGGTTTTCGCATTAGGGGGGAATACTTCATAGACAGGTGCTTGCCTGTGGGGTGTTCGATGTCCTGCGCATTTTTTTAAAAATTTAGCACCTTCCTTCATTGCTGCGTGGAGTTTTCATGTGGGGGTAATGGGATAGCGCACTATCTCGATGACTTCCTCTGCGTGGGGCCCGCTGGGTCAGATCGTTGTAACGAGTTACTTGGTTCCATGAGAGCGCTGTTTTTTCATTTTGGAGTACCAATGGCAGACGAAAAGACAGAGGGATCCCTCTCGTGTTTGTCATTTTTAGGTATCGAGATTGATACCTTGGCTGGCTCCTGTCGTCTGCCGCGCGATAAAGTTGACAAATTGCGAAAATCCATTTTGGAGTGTTTGGTTGCGTGCAAAATTTCTCTTAGGCAGGCCCAATCACTGTTGTGTTGTATGAACTTTGCCTGTAGAGTTATACTGAAGGGGAGGGTATTTTGCAGAAAGCTAGAGAGGGCCACAACGGGGGTTTCCAAACCTCACCATTTGATCCGTTTATCGTCAGAAATAAAAAGAGACCTGGAAGTTTGGGTTTCCTTTCTGGCGGAATTTAATGGGGTCAGGATCTGGTTATCCCCTCTAGTGGAGAATGTGGATTTGCAGCTTTTTACGGACACAGCAGGATCTTCGGGGTGCGGTTGCTGCCTGAAGGGATCCTGGTGCGTCGCAACTTGGCCGGAGGAGTGGATACATGCAGGTTTGACAAGAGATATGCTGCTCTTAGAACTGTTCCCAATAATGGTGGCCATGGAGGTCCGGGGCGAGCGCATCTGCAATCGCAGCATCTTGTTCAGATGTGACAATCTGGGCGTGGTGCATGCGATAAATGGTCCGAGACCAAAGTCGTTGCTGGCTTTGCGTGTGCTAGCGCAGCTGGTGCTTGCCTGTTTATGGGGAAGAAGGAGAAAACTCTCTTGTTTGGGGGCTCTCAATTGTAAAGGTTATAGTCAAAATAATATATAAGAAATAACTTTTATTAGATATATTTTAAAATACCAAAAACAAGTCTGAGCCTGTTACTTAATGGCATTACTGTTGGAATAACAGCTGTAAATTGTCACTAGCAGAACACGAATATACATAGAACATAAGACAACATATAATACAATACTTGTCACAATTGTGTGAAGCTAAGTGAAATATTACAAATAGGTCTATAATTCTCTGTCTCATACAATATTGAGACCTATATAAAACATTTACTAGTTCAATGACCTCATAATGTCGTCATAGCACAATGGCTAATCAGAATTACGGCAGAAGCATACAAGGAAATCTTCTAGAAAAGAATGTGATAATAACCATACAATATTCAATATAGGTTACGTGAGATATCACAGCACAATAACACTGAACAGTAATCAGAGAAATACAATGATAAGGGGGTCAGATGAAATAATAGCTGACCCTGCAAATATCAAAATGAATATAAGTAAATCACAGGTTGTAGTGAGAGGCAGATCACACGTAGGTCGCCTGTGATGCCACCCAGGTACTTGTAGACAGTAAGGTTATAGGAAAAAGTAAAGCTACTCCTTTATGTGGAGTTTACAAAATAGCAGCTGCTGCATGCCATTGTATAGCCATTGAATGGCATGTGAGCGTACTTTAAAGGTACTCCCAGGGTAGGGAATAAGTACAATGAGTATCTGCTGTTGGACTACGTTAAAAAGAAGGTCCTGGTGTAAACATTGCAGGAACCTCTAATAGGCGCACCCCAATGAGAGTACTCATAGAGACAATAGTTATCGTAATGAAATAACACAGCATAGGTTTGCGATCTGTGCTGCTGCCAGTCATATACCAAAGGTAGTGGTGAGTGGTGGGAAACCCAGATGGCATATGCAGTGATAGGAAGAAAGAGTATGAGTGTAGCTGCACTATGGCTAGTACAGGACAAGAGGAGCTCTGTTGCCCTAAAGGTATTGCAGGGTCACAAACTTGTCTCTGTTAAATAAAGCCGCTAAGTGCGCTAAAGAAACAGTAGTATGAAAAGTACCTGGGCGCTCACCTACAGGGAGCCGGTGTATGGTGTAGGAGATCTGCCGCTAGAAGAGCCTGTCAGTATGCTGCCATGACGAATCCCGCCTGTACACAGCCGGTTTCGCGGGTCTGAGACGCGCGTTTCACTGTCGCTTCCTCAGTCAGATGCATGTGGGCTGGAATACACAGGTGATCTTTAACCTGCGTCATGACCAATGGGAGAGCAGCTGCTGTGTGTCACAGATGCAATACCCTTGTCAATAGGTCCAAGTGTTAACTCCCACTATTGGCCCACAACAACAGGAGGGAGTGAGTCATAGGAGGGGGGAGTGTTTGGGTTAGATGAAGCTCATGACGATCAGGCTAACAGGCTAAGGTGGAAAACCTGACTAGTAGCTGAAATGTCTGTCTTGCAGCAGAAATAGTTATGCAGAAAACGCTAATATCAAGGATACAGATATATAAACAAATGCATAATAAATATTAATTAATGTGTGTTAGATGATAATAATACCAATAATAATAAAAATAAATATAAAATTAAATATAGAAAAATAAAAATAAAAATAAAAGTAAAGTAAAAATAAATGGTAATGAGAAGGCAGTGATGTATTCAAAAAAACTGTATGAAAGTGTGAATACAAATGTGTGCAAAAACATAGATACCGTAACAAAAATTGAATAATAGCCATTTAAGTGGAGTATAAGGTAAGTACCATAAAGATTTTTTCGAAATATGATGTATAGAATAATCAAGAATTAAGGTTATAGAGTTGATGAAACATTAAGGTGATGAAAACATGACTATCATAAATAAATAAAAAGACAAATAAAAAACAGTGTGGGGTAATTAGTATTAACTATAAATAATACTGAGATATGTATATATACGTAGAGAATAAGTGTATGTGGAAATTGTGAAAGATAAATGATCAGAAATATAAGAAAAATATATATAAAATAAAAAATAGAAAAAAGGGAAAATATATTAATTATTAAGAATTAGGATGTCAAGAAATGGTAAAGAATCCTGTCTATAATATTAAGACCTATAATAAAGTTGAAGTTTCAGGTTTGGGAATTTATCACTAAAATACTAAAGTGATGACTGAGTTGGAGTTAAACTTCCAATGATCGTCCATTGCTGCTTGCATATAGAAATTAATCGGACATGACATAAATTTTACTGAAAAAATCTCTCAGAGAAAGATACTGTAGTTGATCATTTCATTAAGTCCATTCGGGCTCACAGTATTGAGTCTAAAGGTCCAGTTGCTTTCCCTCTGTAGTAATATTTTTGTCAGGTTGCCACCTCTTACGCCCAATCTAATATGTTCTAGCCCGAAGGCTTTCAGATCTTGTGTTGTTCCATTGTGGTATTTTAAGAAGTGTTTGGCGACGGATGTAAGTTTCTTCATTTTAGTGAGGTCACTTTTTGATATTCCCCACGTGTTCTAAGATTCTCTGTTTAAAGATGCAACTTGTCATGCCTATGTACCTTAGGTTACAACTGCACTCCAAGCAGTATATAACCCCCATAGCATCACAGTTGATAAATTGTGTTAGCATGATAGTCTGGCCATATCAATCGATAACGTTATCTTTTTTGGTGATATAGCCACAGGCTTTACACTTACCACATGGGTAAGTACCTTTTAATTTCATCTGCCTTCTGGGATTTCCTACAAAGTGCCTCTTTACCAGTTACTACTATAACCTCTGCATAGGAGGCGTTCAGAGAGATCTTGACTTTTGCACAGAAAGGTCTCATCAGTTGTACGAATAGTCTTCTTCATTGCAGTAGCACTCATTTTCCACCTACTATTAAAAACTTACCTAAGGGTGAGTTTCTCAGACTCAGAAGAAATTGTACAACTGATGAGACCTTTCTGTGCAAAAGTCAAGATCTCTCTGAACGCCTCCTATGCAGAGGTTATAGTAGTAAAATGATTAAGAGTGCCCAATACCAGGCTCTCAAAACGGATAGACAAACCCTGATTTTCTCTAACAACAAACCTAGTGAAACAAAAAAACAGGTATGTTTCATTACAAATTACTGTAATGAGTGGCGAGAATTGCAGGAAATCGTCACACGACATTGGCACATCTTACTCATGGACGATGATTTGAGAAAATCTCTGGATAGTAAACCCACCTTTAGTTGGCGAAGATCCCCAAATCTCAGGGATAGACTGGTAAAGAGGCACTTTGTAGGAAATCCCAGAAGGCAGATGAAATTAAAAGGTACTTACCCATGTGGTAAGTGTAAAGCCTGTGGCTATATCACCAAAAAAGATAACGTTATCGATAGATATGGCCAGACTATCATGCTAACACAATTTATCAACTGTGATGCTATGGGGGTTATATACTGCTTGGAATGCAGTTGTAACCTAAGGTACATAGGCATGACAAGTCGCATCTTTAAACAGAGAATCTTAGAACACGTGGGGAATATCAAAAATGCAATAAGTGACCTCACTAAAATGAAGAAACTTACATCCGTCGCCAAACACTTCTTAAAATACCACAATGGAACAACACAAGATCTGAAAGCCTTCGGGCTAGAACATATTAGATTGGGCGTAAGAGGTGGCAACCTGACAAAAATATTACTACAGAGGGAAAGCAACTGGACCTTTAGACTCAATACTGTGAGCCCGAATGGACTTAATGAAATGATCAACTACAGTATCTTTCTCTGAGAGATTTTTTCAGTAAAATTTATGTCATGTCCGATTAATTTCTATATGCAAGCAGCAATGGACGATCATTGGAAGTTTAACTCCAACTCAGTCATCACTTTAGTATTTTAGTGATAAATTCCCAAACCTGAAACTTCAACTTTATTATAGGTCTTAATATTATAGACAGGATTCTTTACCATTTCTTGACATCCTAATTCTTAATAATTAATATATTTTCCCTTTTTTCTATTTTTTATTTTATATATATTTTTCTTATATTTCTGATCATTTATCTCTTTCACAATTTCCACATACACTTATTCTCTACGTATATATACATATCTCAGTATTATTTATAGTTAATACTAATTACCCCACACTGTTTTTTATTTGTCTTTTTATTTATTTATGATAGTCATGTTTTCATCACCTTAATGTTTTATCAACTCTATAACCTTAATTCTTGATTATTCTATACATCATATTTCGAAAAAATCTTTATGGTACTTACCTTATACTCCACTTAAATGGCTATTATTCAATTTTTGTTACGGTATCTATGTTTTTGCACACATTTGTATTCACACTTTCATACAATTTTTTTGAATAGATCACTGCCTTCACATTACCATTTATTTTTACTTTACTTTTATTTTTATTTTTATTTTTCTATATTTAATTTTATATTTATTTTTATTTTTATTATTATTGGTATTATTATCATCTAACACACATTAATTAATATTTATTATGCATTTGTTTATATATCTGTATCCTTGATATTAGCGTTTTCTGCATAACTATTTCTGCTGCAAGACAGACATTTCAGCTACTAGTCAGGTTTTCCACCTTAGCCTGTTAGTTTGATCGTTATGAGCTTCATCTAACCCAAACACTCCCCCCTCCTATGACTCACTCCCTCCTGTTGTTGTGGGCCAATAGTGGGAGTTAACACTTGGACCTATTGACAAGGGTATTGCATCTGTGACACACAGCAGCTGCTCTCCCATTGGTCATAACGCAGGTTAAAGATCACCTGTGTATTCCAGCCCACATGCATCTGACTGAGGAAGCGACAGTGAAACGCGCGTCTCAGACCCGCGAATCCGGCTGTGTACAGGCGGGATTCGTCATGGCAGCATACTGACAGGCTCTTCTAGCGGCAGATCTCCTACACCATACACCGGCTCCCTGTAGGTGAGCGCCCAGGTACTTTTCATACTACTGTTTCTTTAGCGCACTTAGCGGCTTTATTTAACAGAGACAAGTTTGTGACCCTGCAATACCTTTAGGGCAACAGAGCTCCACTTGTCCTGTACTAGCCATAGTGCAGCTACACTCATACTCTTTCTTCCTATCACTGCATATGCGATCTGGGTTTCCCACCACTCACCACTACCTTTGGTATATGACTGGCAGCAGCACAGATCGCAAACCTATGCTGTGTTATTTCATTCCATTACGATTTTTAGTACTATTGTTTCTATGCGTACTCTCATTGGGTTCCGTCTATTAGAGGTTCCTGCAATGTTTACACCAGGACCTTATTTTTAACGTAGTCCAACAGCAGATACTCATTGTACTTATTCCCTACCCTGGGAGTACCTTTATAGTACGCTCATATACCATTCAATGGTTATACAATGGCATGCAGCAGCTGCTATTTTGTAAACTCCATATAAAGGAGTAGCTTTACTTTTACCTATAACTTTACTGTCTACAAGTACCTGGGTGGCATCACAGGCGACTTATGTGTGATCTGCCTCTCACAACAACCTGTGATTTACTTATATTTATTTCGATATTTGTAGGGTCAGTTATTATTCCATCTGACCCCCTTATCATTGCATTGCTTTAAATTACTGTTCAGTGGAATTGTGTTGTGATATCTTACGTAATTTATATTGAATATTGTATTGTCATTATCATACTCTTTTCTAGAAGATTCCCTTGGATGTTTCTGCTGCAATTCTGATTAGCCATTGTGCTATGATGACATTATGTGGTCATTGAACTAGAAAATGTCTTACTTTGGTCTCAATACTATATGAGATAGAGAATTAGAGACCAATTTGTAATATTTCACTTAGCTTCACGCATTTGTGACAAGTATTGTATTATATGTCGTCTTATGTTCTATGTATATTCGTGTTCTGCTGGTGACAATTTACAGCTGTTATTCCAACAGTAATGCCAATAAGTAATGGGCTTAGACTTGTTGTTGGTATTTTAATATATATCTAATAAAAGTTATTTCTTATATATTTATTTTGACTATAACCTTTACAATTGAGAGCCCCCAAACAAGAGAGTTTTCTCCTTCTTCCCCATACTACGTTTATCTATACTCTCATGGGGAGCACCTCCACACTTTATAATATTTCTTCTTGATACCCATACTAGGGTCTGATATTTACAATTGTGGACTTTCATTATTCCTTTGATTAATCATATCCAATATATTAGATCCTGTGCTCAAACTATATCCTCCTATTCCCCTTTTCCCTGGTCATTTATGCTTGCCTGTTTATGTCATAATGTGCTGTTTCGAGCTCAACACGTACCCGGAGTTGACAACGGGATTGCCGATGCGCTGTCCAGATGTCAATGGGATAGGTTCCGTACATTGTCTCCTGATGCAGATGATGATGGTGTGCTGTGCCCCTCTTATGTTTGGCAGGTTATCAAGCCGGCTTGGAGGGGTTAGCAGAACTGTCCATTGCCCCAAGCACCCTCAAGGCTTACCGTCAGTCTTGGGAAGAATGGGAAGTTTTTTTCCCGTGGACAAGGCCTCGGAGGTAAGGGTCAGCATCAAATGATGCTTTCTTTTATTTGGCAGCTGTATGTATCTGGCAAATCGAGAGCGGTAGTTTCACGGTATCTGGCAGGTATTTCGTTTTTCTCCAAATTGAAGGGAATCCCTGACCTTACAAGGAGTTTTATCATCACAAAGGCCTTTAAAGGATGGGCATGCGCTGAGCCGGTTACCCCTGATAAAAGACGGCCCATAGACATTTCCTTGTTACTGTCCATCCTAGGAGCAGTTGCGGAAGTGGCGGTCTCTGGTTTCGAAACGCTTTTGTTTAAGTTGGCTTTTTCCATGGTTTTTCATGGTGCTTTCCGGGTGTCAGAATTGGTTGCTCCCTACAAGTGGAGGGATTCAACTATGCTTCATTCGGATGTGAAGGTGGGTGAGAGGTCCTTGCTGTGCAGATTGCGTCATTCTAAGACCGATCAGTTAGGCAGGGGTCGCTGGATAACATTGGTCCCGTCGGCAGATTGTCGAATTTGCCTGGTCGGTTTGGCCACTCGTTATGCATCGGTTAGACCCTCAGCGGAGGGCTCATGGCTGATGCATGGCAATGGGCTTCCACTGACAAAATTTCAATTTACCTGGATGCAGCAACGATGTCTTTGCAGCGTGGGCCTCTCACCAAGGGAGTTTGGCACGCATTCGTTTGGAATTGGTGCTGCCACTTCCGCTGCTGTCGAAGCTCAATAATTGGCTGAGACAAGTTCAGTTTAAAATTTAATCGCGGCGACACCATCTTGCGAATGGCCGCAAGACGCCATCTTGAAAATGAGATCGCAAGACGCCATTTTGCGAATGGCCGCCTAAGCGCCATTTTAGATAAACTCACATTTTAGTACATGTGGCGATAATACTAATAGCACCATGCAATTGCATTTTTCATTATTTCCCATACGCACATTAATACACACATTGCGCTGTTAACTAGTCACATATTAGCGAATGCATAGGACTTTGTATGAAACCGCTGTTTTATTAGCTTTATGCGCACGCATCTGCCCCGAGTTAACTAGCATCCTTATATCAAACCCTCAATACCCACACATTACATATCCACATACTAGGTTCAATAAGCTCTAAAGTGTATGACTTAAGTTGGTTCAGTTAGTTTAAATGCTGAGAAATAAAGATATTTGATAACTAAGGTATTATACATGCTAAACAAGTCATGTTTGGAGTTGTACTGATGTGTACTCTTTTTACAGTATTCCAGTGTTATCGGTGGGGAGATCGCATCATGCATTCCCGAGTTATGGATCGCAGAGCCTACAAGCAACAAAATGTATATTTTAGGAATAATTGTTAGGATGCTGCAGGAGGCGTGAAGAGGAAGACCCCCAGCTGTTAGAGGCAGGGAGAGTCTGTTTGAACCAGCCTGTTAAATGTGCTGTAACAGATGCTTCACCCCTGAGAACCAATGATATCAGCAACAGACTTCCCTATTGTCCTGTTTATTCTGGGGGGGTATAAATATGTGTGCACGAACGCTGGTTCTGGGTCTCCGTTCTGAATGCTGAATGACGAGGGGTCTCTTGCTGATGCCTATCTCTGGGTCCGGAAGCGCCTGCGTATGTATACTGTACTTGCGGTCTGTATAATTTCCTTTTGCACCTAAATTATGTCTTGATCAATTGCTTGTAACTGTCTGAACTTTACCTGAATATCACTTGTGCTTTGGAACCACAGATTCCACGTCTAAGTCTTTATTTATGGTATGACTTTGTACGCAAACTGGCGTCATCCTTAGAAGGTATAGGCAGGACATTAGAAGGTATAGGAAGGTGTGTATAGAGGTTCTGATCCAGTATCGTTAGTTGGGGGCTCATAGTGAAGTCACTTACCTGCTCACATGGTACATACTGCCATCGATATTTCAGCAAAGGGTGGAGTGGCCACATGCAGGGTTTGTCTGCAACCGCTTTGTGCTGAAAGATCGCTATCTGTCTCCGTGTGAATCGAGGAAGCTGACTAGAATCCAGGGACAAGAGAGGAAAAAGTTTGTTTTCCTCTGTTGATAGAACCTTACGTTTAAAGGGGTGTCGCAGTACTGAGTACGCGACTAAGTCGCAGGTTTGCGCATAGAAAAAAGACGAACTTTTGTGTACGCAGTTAAAAAGCCATTATACGGTTGTGTGGTAGTCGCATTATTGTGCACAATAGCGTATACGTACTTCCGGTTGTGCTGTAACGTGTTTGAACAAAGCCATTGAGGTTTACATTTTTTTCTATTACCAATACCTGGGTTAACGTGTATTTTTCTGCGCAGGAAAAAAGTGTGTAACAATGAATATTTGTTGAACAAAGTTAAGGGTATTGTATGATCCTTAAGGGCTAGGTGCAAGGGTTAGTCTAGCCGCTCGGTAAGCAGCTTTACCGTTCTATACACAGTAGCAGGTGTACATGTTGTCTTCGTTGTAGAGAGGTGCGTGAGAGTAGCCGACATATAAACTCTCATAGGTGTGGAAGTTGCCTTACTAAATCTTATCCGGGTGTGGAAGTTGCCTTTTTCAAATCTTATCCAGGTGTGGAAGTTGCCTTACTAAATCTTATCCAGGTGTGTGGGCGCCGGCGACTTAAATCGTCCACAGGTAAGTGAAAGTGTCTTGATTGTCTTTCACCGGTCTAAATCTTTTTTGAAAAGCATAGGAGTTGTCTCAGAATGGGAGCCATGCAAACAGTAGAGATGTTAGGCAATGATGTGCTGCTAATGGAGGCGCCGATCGGATCGGCCCGTCGTATCATGCATACCAAGTACGGTACTTATGCAATAAGGTATTGTGACTTATGGTTTAATATGACGAGGAAGAGTGTTAGACCGTTTCCCAGAATTGGTAGTTTTGATAAAAATGTTAGACAATGTCCGGGATCACATCAGTTTGATGCGCTCCCGATGGAAAAAGGTTAAATATTTTGAATGTTTAAAACTGTGGCAGCATGAAGGGGATGCGTGGCTTAACAATGTGCAAACGACGCAAACTAGCGTCGTGAGCACATTGCCAGAAAATGCATCCGCGATACGGGCGAGCCGCAAAATGGCGTGCACGTGCGTCAAGGTAGCGTCGTGGAGAGTTTTGCCAGCAGTTCACGCTCACCTCCCCCACCTTATGTGGATGGAGGTGCAAGTACAGTTACCAAAAATACCCATAAAAATGTAACAAGCAACTTGTACCCTCTCTTAAGCAATTATAAATAAAATGTTCATGATGCGGATGATGAGCCTATTATAATGTCTGCCATTTGCCATGCTGTGCAGATGATAGATGCTGCATCACCACAATCACGAGTGGTGCCGCCATCTCCATCGGTAACAGCAACGGAAGTGTTAATGCCCTCTGCACCCGTAGAGGAAGTTGTTAATACCATATGTAGCAGCAGCAGACTAAACCCCCAGCCAGATAACAAGGTCAGAGGTAGCAGCGCTGCCGGTCTGCATCCCATTCAGACAATAACTGTTCCAAATGGAAAGGTAGATGCAAACGGTGTAGTGCCCACGAGGGAAGTAGTAATGCATTGTCCTTGGACAAGAGCAGAACCTAATTCCATCATAAATGATTTCCCCGATCCCAAAAAGGAATTAGCCAAATGTCAAAGATTTTTGAGGAATTTGGGTAGTTCACATGAATCCACTAATAAAGATTGGCGTGTGGTGTTAAGGGCCTGTCTAGCACGCAATACCGATGTGACAAAATTTATCACGGATTGTGTATTGGATGATGACGTTCCCTTAACAGACCAAGTAAACCAAGGTAACATTTCCCGCATTGTAACTCAATTGGGTATATATTTTCCAGTAGTAGTTAACTGGAACAAAATTTTCACCATAAAGCAAAAGGAGAGTGAATCTGCAGAAGATTATTGCGACCGGGCTATGCAGGCTATCACCCAGTACACTGGGTTAGAGGATATTAAAGATAGCACTCACCACAGGGGGATGATAGTCACGATACTTGTGGACGGTCTGAAAGAGAGTTTAAAAACTCGGGTTCAGACCTCACAGCCTGGCTGGTGGGGACTCACAATAGATACCCTCATAGAAACCGCCATTGAACATGATAAGAACATCTCCAAAAAGAGAGAAGCCCAGAGCGAGAAATTAATGGCTGTCAGTATACAAGCTCTGGAGGGAATGATAATAACATCACAGCCAACCGACACACTTGCACTTGCACACACACTCACTTCTGAACAAGTATGTGCTCTCACTAACCCCACTCAACAACAAACACAACTCTATCCCACTAACCCGATGCAACCACAGGTCCCAGGCTATCCACCAACTTCTTATCCCCCACCCTTACCCTCCCTATCCTTACCCATATCCACCACCTATACCCTCTGCGCAACCCTCACAACACCACATGTCCTCACCCGAAACACGAACCTGTTTTAACTGTAAACAAACAGGACACTTAAGTAGAAACTGTACAGTAAAAGGAGTAGGGATCCCACATCAGGGAAGACCTAGATATCCCCATAAGGGATATGCACAGAGGCCAGCAAATGTTCAGCAGGCACCAGCTCCAATTGTAACCGTAAATGCTTTATTGGAGAATGGTAGCCAATGCTAGGGGTCAGGTCATACCTGTAGTCTACAGATGGTCAGGTTAACGGGAAGTACTAGCGAAGAACCGGTCATGATGGTTGATGTAGCTGGTACTGAATATCCTTTTCTTGTAGACACAGGGGTGACCAGGTCGGTGATAAAATCACCCGTTAATTTGCAGGTGACCAACGATACAGTACCAACAATGGGTGAAACAGGTAAAGTGGAACATTATCCTTTAACAAAGTCCACAGAGGTTACTATTGGGCCGTTGCATACCAGGCATTCTTTTCTCCTGGCTGCTGCGGCTCCTACTAACCTACTGGGCAGAGACTTGTTATGTAAGATGGGATGTGTTTATATATTACACCCCTGATGGTGTATTTTTAGATATCCCAGAGAGAATGGTATATGAGGTGCGGGATATGTTAGACACTCCTCAAAGGATAATGTATCACTCTACAGTTTTAAATGAAACTCCATCACAGGTAGATGAAATGTTGTCCCTAATTCCAGATTCCCTTTGGACTAAAGATGGACAGGACACTGGATTAATGGCAAATGTAAGCCCAGTAATGGTAAATGTAAAAAGCGGAAGGCAAACTAGGGGTTTTTCCAATAATTGAGCGATTATTGCAACAAGGAATTTTAGTACGTACAGCTAGTGTAGCCAACAGTCCCATCTTTCCAGTGAAGAAGAGGGTGGGAGGGGTTATAGGCTGGTTCAAGACCTCAGAGGTGTTAATAAGGTGGTAGAGAGCAAATTCCCTGTAATGCCGAACCCAGCTGTCATTTTGATGCAATTCCCACCAAATGCAACCCATTTCACTGTCATTGACCTCTGTTCTGCTTTCTTCTCTGTGCCTCTCCATTCTGACTGTCAGTATCTATTGGCCTTCACATACAGAGGGTTACAATACAAATGGACACAATTACCCCAAGGTTTCATATACAGCCCCAGTATCTTCTCCCAGGCATTGCACGACTGTTTACAATCTTTTTAACCTGCCAATGGATCTGTTCTAATTCAATATGTGGACGATTTATTCCTATGTTCTGACTCGTTTATGTCATGTTTGAATGATACTAAACTTTTGTTACTTCATCTCTCACAAACAGGACACAAGGTGGCTAAGGACAAACTACAGCCATGCCAATCCAGAGTAAAATATTTGGGACACTGCCTAACCCAGGGGTTATGACACCTTACAACAGATAGAATCCAGGCCATACAAAACATGACACTGCCGCAGAATCAACAGCAAATTCGTACCTTCTTGGGAATGTGTGAATACTGTAGAATGTGGATACCAGGTTTTTCTATTTTGGCCTTACCTTTACAGGAACTAGTCTCTTCCTCAAAGCCCGATCGTGTCATACACACAGAGGAATCAGAACAGGCTTTTCTCAATCTTAAGGATAGTCTGACAAGAGCTCCTGCATTGGGAATACCTGATTATGAAAAACCTTTTGATTTATATTGTACGGAAGCCGATGGTTGTGCTGCAGGTGTCCTTACACAAAAACATGGTGATGCCAGTAGGCCCGTAGCATACTACAGTGCCCAATTGGACACGGTAGAAAGATCACTCCCCACCTGTTTGAGAAGTGTAGCAGCTACCGCTTTATTGGTGAGTAAAAGTGAGGACGTAGTATTGGGCCATGATATGATTTTCTACTCTCCCCATGCTGTATCTGCTCTGTTGAACTCAGCTCAAACCAGACACGTCTCCTTGGCTAGGTTCACCAAATGGGAACTAGCTCTAATCGCTCCTGCAAATATTACTGTTAATCGTTGCAGTACGCTGAACCCAACAACATACCTACCATATGTACAACATGATGTACAAAGGGTGGAAGGAGAGGAGTTGCTGGCGGGAGGTGAGTTCGGCAGACATAATGATACGCACGATTGTATGACACATCTGAATCAGACCTTTACTGCTAGACCTGACATACATGACACACCTTTAGAGAATGTGGATGTAACTTTTTATACGGATGGGAGTTGTCATAGACAAACAGACACAGGTGAATTATGTACAGGTTATGCTGTCGTAAATGACACAGACATCATAGAAGCTAAACCTCTCGGTCCTCCTCACTCAGCCCAGGTTGCAGAGTTAGTAGCACTGACTAGAGCATATGAACTGGCAGCAGGCAAATCTGCTAACATTTACACTGACTCGAGGTACACGTTCGGGGTGGTGCACGATTTTGGGGCTCTATGGCGTCTGAGAAATTTTATGACAGCAGCAGGCACACCAGTTGCACATTCCCGACACATAAAACATCTTTTAGAAGCAATCCAACTGCCCAAAGCAGTGGCAGGAATTAAATGCAAAGCCCACACATGTGAGGATGACCCGGTGTCACTGGGCAACAACAGAGCTGATGAAGCTGCAAAATGGGCAGCAGGGTTAAAAATGTTTCCTCCAAATTAAACAATTATGTCATTTCAAACAATTGATATGCTGAAATGAATTGAGATGCAAAATTTGTGTTCAATTCAGGAAAAATCCATTTGGAAGTCCAAGGGGTGTGGGCAAGAGTCCTCTGGGCTCTGGAGGGATGGACAAGGTAAGCCAGTAGCCCCCAAGGCATATTACCCCAGCCTGGCTGAGGCAGCACATGGTCTGACTCACCTGGGTAAACAGGGTATGTGCAAGTTGGTGAGGGCATACTGGTGCGCACCAGGTTTTTCTTCACAAGCAGAGAAGATAGCAATGTCCTGTCTGACCTGCTTGAGAAAGAACATAGGGAAAGCGATCCCTACCGAACCGTCCCACATTCCATCGACTGATGGACCTTTCCAGGTGATACAAATTGATTTCATTGAATTACCACCCTGCAGGAACCTTAAGTATGTATTAGTGTGCACAGATGTATTTTCTAACTGGGTTGAGGCCTACCCAGCAGCCACTAATACTGCTGCGTTTACTGCCAAGAAAATAGTTCAGGAATTTGTATGCAGGTACGGTATCCCTAGAATCATCGAGAGTGATAGGGGTACCCATTTCACAGGTGATGTTTTTCAAAATATGTGTAAGCTGATGGGTATTAATAACCCACTTCACACCCCCTACCGACCGCAAGCCAGTGCCAAGGTAGAGAGGATGAACGGGACTATTAAAAATAAGCTAAGTAAAATCATGGCAGAGACTGGACTAGGATGGCCAGAAGCTTTACCTTTGGTCCTACATAGCATAAGGACCACTCCTAGATCTCCTCTGAATCTGTCCCCATTTGAAATATTGTTTGGTAGACAACCTCATTTGATTATAAGTCCACAGGAAGACTTGAAGGGTAACAACTAGGTAACTGTGAAGTATCTTATATCAATGAGTAAGCAGTTAGAGCAACAGCAGCAGAAACTGAAATTGTTGTCCAATGATATGCCTGAAACGAACTGTCATGATGTTGAACCAGGAGAATATGTAATGATCAGAAATTTCTTGCGTTCAGGTTGTTTGACAGATCAGTGGGAAGGTGGCCGAGAGAGATACCTGGGTCCAATCCACTCACTGCAAAAAGGTCAATCAACCGGTGGAGAAACAAGTCAGAGACAAAGCTGATAGCGTGGACCTGTCGCTCGTGAGCTTGTTCCGGGAGGATTGAAAAGGTCATAGTAAGATACCTGAACTGAGAGAAATTTGCAGGTCTTGTTGTGACAATGGACGGGCCTGCTGTGTTCATTTTCATATTCTCTTTTAGAATGTTCACCATCCTGGTCAGTCCGGGGATATCCAGTGTCTGTGATGGGGGACCGATTGAGGAAACAGGAGCTGATGGCAGTGCTGATGGAGTGGAATCAGGAGGAGTGCAATGCCAATCAGGGGAGTGTCTTTCCAATCTTAGTGCTGTTATTGTTAAAAGAGCAGTCATTCCGGATACTCGGGGAAGGTGTGGAGGGTTATCGTCTGAAGATTCCTATATTTGTGAGCTTTGTGGGTCCCTAGTTGATGAGAACTGTATCCAACGGTGCCAACCTAAATATAATCCATACTGGGGTGGGTATCCTCTAGAGGATTATCATAGCATGGTAGGCAAAGTGTTAAATCAAACTGATTGCTGGGTGTGTTCACATGTGCCCCAGGGACAGCATAACGTAGGGTTGGTGCCATTTATGCTGAATATCATGGAAATTTTAGAATTACAAAAAGGGAAAACATTGGATGGAAAAGTCCTCTCATCCAAACCACCTCATTTCAAACTCTATCAATTCCAAGTAGATAGATCACTTTTGTGTTTAAACATAACCAACCCCAATAAACCCGGGAGTTGGGAAGTGACGGGGAATAATCAGACGATTATCTTCTCACAAAGAGCTGATAATGAGTCCATAAACCATGATCTATTGCACTCCATTAAGTCTGGTGGGAAACATTTTAGGTATCGGCATACATTGAGTTCCACCAAAGAAATTATTGCTAAGGTGCCAAATGGTTATTGTGCTAAAATAATACAGCCAGAAACTTGCATGTTTCAGATGGAAGAACCAGAAACAGGATTGTTTGCAAGGGAAATGTGCTTAATGATAATGATGCATACCATTCCTTATGTTCTCCCTGATAATGTATATTTCATCTGTGGAAGAAAAGCGTATAAATGGCTCTCCCCGAGTTCCGAAGGTTTGTGTTACCTGGGAAGAGTAGTCCCAGAAGTTATGACCCTCACACATGTTGAAATGCTGGGTATACATAAAAACACACCGTCACCATATCTTCACACACAACATGAACACAGAGGCAAAAAAAAAATATGGTACCTGGTGATATACATAAAGCCACTCAGTTAATCAGTGAGACAACTGGCTTTCAAGTTCTGGTCACATTGGACCCCACCAGGATCGCTCAGGGTACATAAAATTTTAGATATATTCAAGAGCTTGCTAAATTAATAGATAATATCACCGAGATGTACGATGACACATTCAGGTATACAGGGAGAGAATTGCAAGTGTACAAGAAAGAACTGGTGCAACACAGGCTAGTGTTAAATTATTTAACTGCTGTTACTGGAGGGTATTGCGTAACATTGGCCACCCAATTTGGAGTAAAATGTTGCACCTATGTCACCAATGATACCAGCGACCCTAAGGAGGTGATAGACCGGAAGACGGATGAAATTCTGCAGCTAAAGTGGGAATTTCGCAAGAACCAGAACGCTTCAGTGGCTGAAGTAGGGGAGAAGATAGAAGGATGGGTGTCATGGCTGAACCCAGTGAAATGGTTCTCAGGTCTAGGGGAATGGGTCCAGGAAGTGATCGCTAGCATAGGCAAATTCTTAATCCTTATACTGATTGTCATCATAATAATTGGCATATGCGTCCGGTGTGTTCCAATTGTGTTGAAGTGTGGAAAATGTAAAAACAGAGTGAAACGAAAGAATGAAATTATGATGTTGGTCAGTAATGACAATATGAATACCGAGGTAGATACAGAACTGCATTACAACCCTGAACTAGGAAATACAATAGTTTGATGCATTATATTTAGACATGCACAGAATGTATTATTGAAATGTTATTCATAGAACACCTCAGATAATGTAAAGTCTCAATTCCCCTTCAAGACTGCTATTATAAGACTGGTGCATTCCCACACCTTTCACATGATCTTCCAAGATCCACGGTGTGCGTATAATAGTAGTTTTATGTCCCCACATAGAGACTCATTATTGATAGATAAAGAACCACCTTGTGCCATCCCATAATAACACCAAATAATATGTAAATGTAAGCCTAAATTAAATTCTAATAGCAGATTGTGATAGCATGTTGTTTGCTATCAAAGGGTGGACTGTCAAAGCGGAATAATTGGCTGAGACAAGTTCAGTTTAAAATTTAATCGCGGCGGCGCCATCTTGCAAATGGCCACAAGACGCCATCTTGAAAATGAGATCGCAAGACGCCATTTTGCAAATGGCCGCCTAAGCACCATTTTAGATAAACTCACATTTTAGTACATGTGGCGAGAATACTAATAGCACCATGAGATTGCATTTTTCATCATTTCCCATACGTACATTAATACACACATTGCGCTGTTAACTAGTCGCATATTAGCGAATGCATATGACTTTGTATGAAACCGCTGTTTTATTAGCTTTATGCGCACGCATCTGCCCCGAGTTAACTAGCGTCCTTATATCAAACCCTCAATACCAACACATTACATATCCACACATAAGGTTCAATAAGCTCTAAAGTGTATGACTTAAGTTGGTTCAGTTAGTTTAAATACAGAGAAATAAAGATATTTGATAACTAAGGTATTATACATGCTAAACAAGTCATGTTTGGAGTTGTACTGATGTGTATCCTTACAGTATTCCGGTGTTATCGGTGGGGAGATCGCATCACGCATTCCCGAGTTATGGATCGCAGAGCCTACAAGCAACAAAATGTATATTTTAGGAATAATTGTTAGGATGCTGCAGGAG
Organism: Taudactylus pleione; assembly: GCA_031769625.1. Lineage (NCBI taxonomy): Eukaryota > Metazoa > Chordata > Amphibia > Anura > Myobatrachidae > Taudactylus > Taudactylus pleione. Next base: position 380,610 of record JAUIMM010001814.1, read on the forward strand.
GCATGAAGAGGAAGACCCCCAGCTGTTAGAGGCAGGGAGAGTCTGTTTGAACCAGCCGGTTAAATGTGCTGTAACAGATGCTTCTCCCCTGGGAACCAATGACATCAGCAACAGACTTCCCTATTGTCCTGTTTATTCTGGGGGGGTATAAATATGTGTGCACGAACGCTGGTTCTCAGTCTTCGTTCTGAACGCTGTATGACTAGGGGTCTCTTGCTGATGCCTATCTCTGGGTCCGGAAGCGCTGCGTATGTATACTGTACTTGGGTCTGTATAATTTCCTTTTGCGCCTAAATTGTGTCTTGATTAATTGCGTGTAACTGTCTGAACTTTTACCTGAATAACACTTGTGCTTTGGAACCACAGATTCCACGTCTAAGTCTGTATTTATGGTGTGACTGCGTACGCAAACTAGCGTCATCCTTAGAAGGTATAGGCAGGACATTAGAAGGTATAGGCAGGACATTAGAAGGTACAGGCAGGACATTAGAAGGTATAGGAAGGTATGTATAGAGGTTCTGATCCAGTATAGTTAGCTGCCGCTGCGGGATTTCCAGAGTCACAGATTCAGGCTCTGGGCCGGTGGAAATCGGCCAGCTATAAGCGTTACATTCGGCCGAATCATTGAGGTTAATGTTGTGCATTCACGTTACATATGGTTTGTTATGTTTTACGAAGTGTCATTGGTCCTGGTCTTGTCTGTTTTCCCCTGTCTTTCCTACTCGGGGACTAGCTACTCGCCATTAATTTCAGTGGGAGTCTGGAGAGTTTTGACAATTTTTTTTACCTGATCTGACGGATTTAATTCGGCTATTTGGTTAATAATTACAATTATATGTCCCTCAGCAGGTTTTACGTTTTCTCTCCGGTCGAGTTCATTTGTGTTATCCCATATCCCCCCCCCGCTCCTTTTTTATTTTAACTTATCCTCTTGTGTCTTCATGTCGCTCCAGATTGGCGCAGAAGCTTGTTCATCTTTAAAGATTCAAATCAAAATTTTTCTTTTTGGCAGATCCTCACTAATATGTTCCCCGTTAGATATACATTATTAAATATGCTAATATTTACAATAACTTTAATCTTTTCTTTGTTTTTCCCTCATTATAGGAATGGTTAGTGATGATTGTACTGTATGGATAATTGGCCATTCATTTGTTTTCTGGGCGGCTAGGTTCATGCAGGTGCAGGAGGCGCCATTGTTTCCGGGATCTAGTGGATTTAGGTGGATAGGGGTCAGAGGTATGTTGTGGGAGAGCCTTAAGCCTAAACTCTTGCAGCAGCTTCAGCGGTATGGCTTACCGAGAGTCGTGGTTATTCATCTAGGCGGGAATGATTTGGCAAGAGGACATCTCTGGAGTTAAGGCATGCGGTGGTGGATGCGGTGGTGGATGCGATGGTGGAGGATTTGGGTCAGATTATGATGGCATGGCCAGCTTGCAGAATAGTCTGGTCTTTGTGTTGGCGTGGTGTGGTTGACGGCAGAGCGATTGATGAAGCCCGGAAGAAAGTGAACTTTGCGGTTTCAAAATTTGTGTTGAAAAATGGACGGGTGGTGGTCAGACATCCTAGGATAAAATTTCGGTATACTTACCTTTTTCGGTCTGACGGGGTACACTTAGCGGAGGAAGGTTTGGTTCTTTTTCTTGAGGATCTGTTTGAGGTTGTGATTTCTGTGCGTTAGTCCTATGGCGGCGGTGCAAGGTTTCCTTTAGCAGAACCTTGCTTTTGGCGGGAAAGAACGGCAGGTTACCTATTAGCACTGTGAATATTGCTTTTACTCATTGTTTCGCTCACCTTCGTTGACTGTTAAAGTCTGCTGGACCACCCTGCCGGGGGCAGCATCATCACCTTACCGGTGGGTAGTCAGGGTAGAAGGCGTGAGTGTATGTGTTGTGGTTGGAGTGTTTATAGCGTTAGGCTTGGGCTGTTGTGAGACGTTCTTTCTTTGCCACCATATTTAAATTAATTTAGTAACTAATTCATTATCTGTATTTAAATAAAATAGCTAATAATTCTGCCAAATACAAGTCTCCGTGTCTTTATTTCATTTGAGCATGTATTATTGTCACTGATTCACATGCGGGTCACTCCTCAGACGATGGGAGGTTTAATCACTCTGACACTAATAACCCAGGAGGCTACTTATGATAGAATTATTTATGTATATAAGTTGGTCTATTATAAATATTGTACCATAAGTTACATCATGAACAACATATTTTGTCTTCCATGCTGGACTGTGATATGTGATATGTGATATGTGATATGTGATATGTGATATGTGATATGTGATATGTGATATGTGATATGTGATATGTGATATCTGATATGTGATATGTGATATGTGATATCTGATATGTGATATCTGATATGTGATATCTGATATGTGATATGTGATATGTGATATCTGACTGCTCATCAACATCCAACTGATCAGGACTTTGCTGCCGGATGTCTGCAAAAGAGAAACCGTATTTAGGTGACATATACACTATTTATTTGCTGCAGTATATATACCTGTGTGTTATACATAGAGGTGCAGCGTGTGTATTGTTGTATATACCTGTGTGTTATACATAGAGGTGCAGCGTGTGTATTGTTGTATATACCTGTGTGTTATACATAGAGAGGTGCAGCGTGTGTATTGTTGTATATACCTGTGTGTTATACATAGAGGTGCAGTGTGTGTATTGTTGTATATACCTGTGTGTTATACATAGAGAGGTGCAGCGTGTGTATTGTTGTATATATCTGTGTGTTATACATAGAGAGGTGCAGCGTGTGTATTGTTGTATATACCTGTGTGTTATACATAGAGGTGCAGCGTGTGTATTGTTGTATATACCTGTGTGTTATACATAGAGAGGTGCAGCGTGTGTATTGTTGTATATACCTGTGTGTTATACATAGAGGTGCAGCGTGTGTATTGTTGTATATACCTGTGTGTTATACATAGAGATGCAGCGTGTGTCTTGTTGTATATACCTGTGTGTTATACATAGAGAGGTGCAGCGTGTGTATTGTTGTATATATCTGTGTGTTATACATAGAGGTGCAGCGTGTGTATTGTTGTATATATCTGTGTGTTATACATAGAGAGGTGCAGCGTGTGTATTGTTGTATATATCTGTGTGTTATACATAGAGAGGTGCAGCGTGTGTATTGTTGTATATATCTGTGTGTTATACATAGAGGTGCAGCGTGTGTATTGTTGTATATATCTGTGTGTTATACATAGAGAGGTGCAGCGTGTGTATTGTTGTATATATCTGTGTGTTATACATAGAGAGGTGCAGCGTGTGTATTGTTGTATATATCTGTGTGTTATACATAGAGGTGCAGCGTGTGTATTGTTGTATATATCTGTGTGTTATACATAGAGAGGTGCAGCGTGTGTCTTGTTGTATATACCTGTGTGTTATACATAGAGAGGTGCAGCGTGTGTATTGTTGTATATATCTGTGTGTTATACATAGAGGTGCAGCGTGTGTATTGTTGTATATACCTGTGTGTTATACATAGAGGTGCAGCGTGTGTATTGTTGTATATACCTGTGTGTTATACATAGAGGTGCAGCGTGTGTATTGTTGTATATACCTGTGTGTTATACATAGAGGTGCAGCGTGTGTATTGTTGTATATACCTGTGTGTTATACATAGAGAGGTGCAGCGTGTGTATTGTTGTATATATCTGTGTGTTATACATAGAGGTGCAGCGTGTGTATTGTTGTATATACCTGTGTGTTATACATAGAGGTGCAGCGTGTGTATTGTTGTATATACCTGTGTGTTATACATAGAGGTGCAGCGTGTGTATTGTTGTATATACCTGTGTGTTATACATAGAGGTGCAGCGTGTGTATTGTTGTATATACCTGTGTGTTATACATAGAGGTGCAGCGTGTGTATTGTTGTATATACCTGTGTGTTATACATAGAGGTGCAGCGTGTGTATTGTTGTATATATCTGTGTGTTATACATAGAGGTGCAGCGTGTGTATTGTTGTATATACCTGTGTGTTATACATAGAGGTGCAGCGTGTGTCTTGTTGTATATACCTGTGTGTTATACACAGAGCTCTTCCGTCATTGCTAGTATGTTGGAAGACTCCATCATACAACTTATATCTACCTACAGAGACAGTATGAACAAATCCAGGAGAGAGTGACTTACTGTCCTGTTCATACAGTAGCAAGACATGGACAAGGTTTATAAACATTGCTGCACCAGTGGTCATAATACTGAAATAAGGGCAGCAGAAACCAAGGCCTTGGTGCAGTAGTGGGGAGGAGATGATGGTAAAGGAAAAGCACGTGAGGGGAGAGGGCCCTGCTCGTAAGAGATAACAGTCTAAAGGGGAGGTGCAGACAGACAAGGGTGAGACACAAAGGGGAGAGGCAATGAGCAAGGAAAAGTGGGTTAGGATGGGAGCTGGAAGGCTATGATGAAGTAGTGGCTCTTGAGAGCCCATTTGAAGATTTGTAGAGCGGTGAAGAGTCTTATAGGGAGAGGGAGAGAGTTCCAAAGGTAGGGAGCAGCATGGATAAAATCTCAACGGCATTTGTTGAGTGAAGAGGGCGGGTGGGAGAATGAGGGGAGATGAGATCAGAGATGTAAATGGGAGAGGGCTTTGTACTTGAGTGTGAGAATCTTGAATTGGGTTCTGAAGGGGAAGGGGAGCCAGTGTAGGGTTGTAGGAGAGGGGAGGCAGATGTAGAACAATTGGAGAGGAAGATGAGCCAAGCAGCAGAACTGAGGACAGATTAGAGTGGGGAGAGATGGGAGTCAGGGAGGCCAGATAGGAGGAGGTTACAGTAGCCCAGTCTGGAGATGATCAGTGAGTGGATGAGGATCTTAGTTGCCTCCAGGGTGAGAAAGGGTCTGATCCTGGAGATATATTTCCATTGGATATGGCAGGACTGCGAAAGGAACTGGATGTATGGTTTGAAGAAGAGAGAGGAGTCAAGAATAACTCCAAGACAGCACACTTAGGGGGCTAGAGGATATGGTGGTGCTGGGATATCCAGGAAGAAATAGCAGAGAGATAGTTGGAGCTATAAGTGAGAAGAGAGGGGGAAGGCCAGGGGTGTAGAGGAAGACCTGAGTGTCATCATCATAAAGATATTGGAAACTGAAGAGCTCACCTAAAAAGAATGTGTAATTGAAGAATAGAGGAGGTCCAATAACAGAACCTTGGGGGTCACCTACTAGTAGTGAAAATTGGGGGGGGAGTGGAGTCAGGAGAGGAAAAGAGGAAAGAACAGTCAGAGAGCTAGGAGAACAGTCAGGAGAGGGCAATGTCATGCAGACTGAAGGATTTACAGAGGGTGGTCCACAGTGTCAGATGCAGCAGAGAGAGGAGACTGATAAAAAGTAGTGACCCTCGGAATTTGGCAGCAAGGAGGTCACTGGTCACTATAGTAAGGGCAGTGTCTGTTGAGTGGAGAGGACAAAACCAGACTGAAATGGGTCAAGCAGGGAGTAGGAGGATAGAAAGTCGGTAAGGCGGTTGTAGACAATATGCTCAATGAGTTTGGAGGCAAAGAGGAGGAGAGAACTCAGGGCAGTAGTGGGAGAGAATGTCAGGATCATGGGTGGGTTTCTTAAGAATGGGGAAGACAAGGGCATGCTTGAAAGCAGAGGGGACAGTGTCTGATGAGAGGGAGAGATTAAAGAGATGGGCAAGTTAGGAACAAGCAATAGGAGAGAGGAAGCAGAGGAATTAGTAGAAGAGGATAGAGTGGAAAAGGGGTAGGACTGAATTAGGGCCATGATTCATGTCCAGGTACAGGGCACAAGGAACTCAGAGTTTGGTTTGGATGGGGAGAAAGAGGATAGGGTCCTGACATATGGATTCAATGTTAGATGTGAAGTGTGTGGCAAAGTCAAGGGCAGAGAGTGAGGTGGGTAGAGAAGGATGTGGAGGGGCAGAGAGTGAGGAGGGTAGAGAAGAATGTGGAGGGGCAGAGAGTGAGGAGGGTAGAGAAGAATGTGGAGGGGCAGAGAGTGAGGAGGGTAGAGAAGAATGTGGAGGGGCAGAGAGTGAGGAGGATAGATAAGGATGGAGGGGCAGAGAGTGAGGAGGGTAGAGAAGGATGTGGAGGGGCAGAGAAGGATGTGAGAGGGACAGAGAGTGAGGAGGGTAGAGAAGGATGGGGGAGGGACAGAGAGTGAGGAGGGTAGAGAAGGATAGGGAGCTACAGAGTGAGGAGGGTAGAGAAGGATGTGGAGGGCCAGAGAGTGAGGAGGGTAGAGAAGGATGTGGAGGGGCAGAAAGTGAGGAGGGTAGAGAAGGTTGGAGGGGCAGAGAGTGAGGAGGGTAGAGAAGGATGTGGGAGGGACAGAGAGTGAGGAGGGTAGAGAATGATGTGGAGGGGCAGAGAGTGAGGAGAGTAGAGAAGGATGTGGGAGGGACACAGTGAGGAGGGCAGAGAAGGTTGGGGGGGCAGAGAGTGAGGAGGGTAGAGAAGGATGGGGAGGGACAGAGTGAGGAGGGTAGAGAAGGATGTGGGAGGGACAGAGAGTGAGGTGGGTAGAGAAGGATGGGGGAGGGACAGAGAGTGAGGAGGGTAGAGAAGGATGTGGGAGGAACAGAGAGAGAGGAGGGTAGAGAAGGATGGGAAGGGGCAGAGAGTGAGGAGGGTAGAGAAGGATGTGGGAGGGACAGAGAGTGAGGAGGGTAGAGAAGGATGGGAAGGGGCAGAGAGTGAGGAGGGTAGAGAAGGTTGGGGGGGCAGAGAGTGAGGAGGGTAGAGAAGGTTGGGGGGGCAGAGAGTGAGGAGGGTGGAGAAGGATGGGGAGGGGTAGAGAGTGAGGAGGGTAGAGAAGGTTGGGGGGGCAGAGAGTGAGGAGGGTAGAGAAGGTTGGGGGGGCAGAGAGTGAGGAGGGTGGAGAAGGATGGGGAGGGGTAGAGAGTGAGGAGGGTAGAGAAGGATGTGGAGGGGCAGAGAGTGAGAAGAGTAGAGAAGGATGTGGGAGGGACAGAGTGAGGAGGGTAGAGAAAGATGGGGGAGGGACAGAGAGTGAGGAGGGTAGAGAAGGATGGGGAGGGACAGAGTGAGGAGGGTAGAGAAGGATGTGGAGGGGCAGAGTGAGGAGGGTAGAGAAGGATGTGGAGGGGCAGAGAGTGAGGAGGGTAGAGAAGGATGTGGAGGTGCAGAGAGTAAGGATGGTAGAGAAGGTTGGGGAGGGGCAGAGAGTGTGGAGGGAAGAGAAGGATGGGGAGGGGCAGAAAGTGAGGAGAGTAGAGAAGGATGGGGGGTATAGAGTGAGGAGGGTAGCGAAGGATGGGGAGGGGCAGAGAGTGAGGAGGTTAGCGAAGGATGGAGAGGGGCTGAGAGTGAGGAGGGTAGAGAATGATGGGGAGGGGCAGAGAGTGAGGAGGGTAGAGAAGGATGGGGAGGGGCAGAGAGTGAGGAGGGTAGCGAAGGATGGGGAGGGGCAGAGAGTGAGGAGGGTAGAGAAGGTTGGGGGGCAGAGAGTGAGGATGGTAGAGAAGGATGTGGAGAGGCAGAGAGGAAGGAGGGTAGAGAAGGATGTGGGAGGGACAGAGTGAGGAGGGTAGAGAAGGTTGGGGGGGCAGAGAGTGAGGAGGGTAGAGAAGGATGGGGAGGGGCAGAGAGGGAGGAGGGTAGAGAAGGATGTGGGGCAGAGAGTGAGGAGGGTAGAGAAGGATGTGGGAGGGGCAGAGAGTGAGGAGGGTAGAGAAGGATGTGGGAGGGACAGAGAGTGAGGAGGGTAGAGAAGGTTGGGGGGGCAGAGAGTGAGGAGGGTAGAGAAGGATGTGGGAGGGGCAGAGAGTGAGGAGGGTAGCGAAGGATGGGGAGGGGCAGAGAGTGAGGAGGGTAGAGAAGGTTGGGGGGCAGAGAGTGAGGAGGGAAGAGAAGGATGTGGAGGGGCTGAGAGTGAGGAGGGTAGAGAATGATGGGGAGGGGCAGAGAGTGAAGAGGGTAGAGAAGGATGGGGAGGGGCAGAGAGTGAGGAGGGTAGCGAAGGATGGGGAGGGGCTGAGAGTGAGGAGGGTAGAGAAGGGTGGCGAGGGGCAGAGAGTGAGTAGCGTAGAGAAGGGTGGGGAGGGGCAGAGAGTGATGTAGGTAGAGAAGGATGGGGAGGGGCAGAGAGTGAGGAGGGTAGAGAAGGATGGGGAGGGGCAGTGAGTGAGGAGGGTAGAGAAGGTTGGGGGGCAGAGAGTGAGGAGGGAAGAGAAGGATGGGGAAGGGCAGAGAGTGAGGAGGGTAGAGAAGGATGTGGGAGGGACAGAGTGAGGAGGGTAGAGAAGGATGGGGAGGGGCAGAGAGTGAGGATGGAAGAGAAGGATGGGGAGGGGCAGAGAGTGAGGAGGGTAGAGAAGGATTGGGAGGGGCAGAGAGTGAGGAGGGTAGAGAAGGATGGGGAGGGGCAGAGAGTGAGAAGGATAGAGAAGGATGTGGAGGGGCAGAGAGTGAGGAGGGTAGAGAAGGGTGGGGAGGGGCAGAGAGTGAGGAGGGTAGAGAAGGATGTGGGAGGGACAGAGAGTGAGGAGGGTAGAGAAGGGTGGGGAGGGGCAGAGAGTGAGGAGGGTAGAGAAGGATGTGGGAGGGGCAGAGAGTGAGGGGGGTAGAGAAGGGTGGGGAGGGGCAGAGAGTGAGGAGGGTAGAGAAAGATGTGGGAGGGGCAGAGAGTGAGGGGGGTAGAGAAGGGTGGGGAGGGGCAGAGAGTGAGGAGGGAAGTGAAGGATGGGGAGGGGCAGAGAGTGAGGAGAGTAGAGAAGGATGGGGAAGGGCAGAGAGTGAGGAGGGTAGAGAAGGATGGGGGGGGCAAAGGGTGAGGTAGGTAGAGAAGGATGGGGAGAGGCAGAGAGTGAGGAGGGTAGAGAAGGATGGGGAGGGGCAGAGAGTGAGGAGGGTAGAGAAGGATGGGGGAGGGGCAGAGAGTGAGGAGGGTAGCGAAGGATGGGGAGGGGCTGAGAGTGAGGAGGGTAGAGAATGATGGGGAGGGGCAGAGAGTGAGGAGGGTAGAGAAGGATGGGGAGGGGCAGAGAGTGAGGAGGGTAGCGAAGGATGGGGAGGGGCAGAGAGTGAGGAGGGTAGAGAAGGTTGGGGGGCAGAGAGTGAGGAGGGTAGAGAAGGTGTGGGAGGGGCAGAGAGTGAGGAGGGTAGAGAAGGATGTGGGAGGGACAGAGAGTGAGGAGGGTAGAGAAGGTTGGGGGGGCAGAGAGTGAGGAGGGTAGAAAAGGATGGGGAGGGGCAGAGAGTAAGGAGGGTAGAGAAGGATGGGTTGGGGCAGAGAGTGAGGAGGGTAGAGAAGGTTGGGGGGCAGAGAGTGAGGAGGGTAGAGAAGGATGGGGAGGGGCAGAGAGTGAGGAGGGAAGAGAAGGATGTGGAGGGGCTGAGAGTGAGGAGGGTAGAGAATGATGGGGAGGGGCAGAGAGGGAAGAGGGTAGAGAAGGATGGGGAGGGGCAGAGAGTGAGGAGGGTAGCGAAGGATGGGGAGGGGCTGAGAGTGAGGAGGGTAGAGAAGGGTGGGGAGGGGCAGAGAGTGACGAGGGTAAAGAAGGGTGGGGAGGGGCAGAGAGTGAGGAGAGTAGAGAAGGATGGGGAGGGGCTGAGAGTGAGGAGGGTAGAGAAGGTTGGGGGGCAGAGAGTGAGGAGGGTAGGGAAGGGTGGGGAGGTGCAGAGAGTGAGTAGCGTAGAGAAGGGTGGGGAGGGGCAGAGAGTGAGGTACGTAGAGAAGGATGGGGAGGGGCAGAGAGTGAGGAGGCTAGAGAAAAATGGCGAGGGGCAGAGAGTGAGTAGCGTAGAGAAGGGTGGGGAGGGGCAGAGAGTGAGGTAGGTAGAGAAGGATGGGGAGGGGCAGAGAGTGAGGAGGGTAGAGAAGGATGGGGAGGGGCAGTGAGTGAGGAGGGTAGAGAAGGTTGGGGGGCAGAGAGTGAGGAGGGTAGAGAAGGATGGGGAAGGGCAGAGAGTGAGGAGGGTAGAGAAGGATGGGGAGGGGCAGAGAGTGAGGAGGGTAGAGAAGGATTGGGAGGGGCAGAGAGTGAGTAGGGTAGAGAAGGATGGGGAGGGGCAGAGAGTGAGGAGGGTAGAGAAGGTTGGGGGGGCAGAGAGTGAGGAGGGTAGAGAAGGATGTGGGAGGGACAGAGAGTGAGGAGGGTAGAGAAGGATGGGGAGGGGCAGAGAGTGAGGAGGGTAGAGAAGGTTGGGGGGCAGAGAGTGAGGAGAGTGGAGAATGATGGGGAGGGGCAGAGAGTGAGGAGGGTAGAGAAGGATGTGGAGGGGCAGAGAGTGAGGAGGGTAGAGAAGGATGTGGGAGGGGCAGAGAGTGAGGAGGGTAGAGAAGAATGTGGGAGGGACAGAGAGTGAGGAGGGTAGAGAAGGATGGGGATGCCGCACAGAGAGACACATGGAGGGGGGCCGCACAGGGAGACACACGCTGGCAATACAAACAAGTTAATTTCTATCCTGACCTAAATACTAATTACATAATTTTGACCCAAAAAGGGACCACTCAGTAATTATTTTGGTTTAGGGGTTTTCTTGAAAAAATCATGGGGGCATATCCAATTACCCGCAGGACTTCTCCCGTGAGTAATTGAGGGGTGAAAGTCCTGCGGTGTGGGGTTATGCTATTCAATAAAATAGCTTTTTCCCCGCGTCCAAAAATCAGGACTTCCACGCGAGAACACACTGATTCCGCAAGAACTGCAGAATCAGTGTGTTATTCATGCTCGCGCGAGGCCTCACGCAGATTTGAGGTAAAGCCTGACAGCAGGGACTCACGTGCAGGGTCTCAGGGACACCCGCGCGTGGAGTCCCCGCTAATTGAATCCTGACCTGCGCGATAATTAGCCAGGGGGTAAACCCCGCGGCTAATTGGATATGCCCCATGGAGACCCTAAGGGTGTCTTGAACTGAAATGTTTGGGAATCACGGTCCTATTATATTATCTGCAGTGTAACTAGTTCATCTACATTCAAGTCCAACAGCGCCACCTAGTGACAAGGATACATAACCCCTATATGTTATGTGCCTTCATTCTTATTACTAAATTAGAGGCTGTTGCCACAAGATGGGGAGATATTAGTCGCCATCGCTTTCCACAAATAACAGCCAATCACCTTGTTAGGGGAATAAACTCCGCGTACAAATTCTTTCATTTAAAAAAAACAGCAATGCTGGTACAGTAATTGGGAGACTTTCCATGTTTTGCTATTTATAGCATTGCCCCATTGATGCCAGGATGTGGTATCTAAGTAAATAGCTCCCTGAGACACATGAAGGAGGAATTGTGAGTGACTGGTTCTGTTGCTGGATCCAGAGTACTGGTGACTTGTACAGAGCAACCTGAACCAAATGGGCTACACAGGATTTAGCAGCACCATGAAATACCAGCTGGTCCATGCCTAATCGGTCAAGGGTTCATCCTACAGTACATCAAAATAATGGGGTAAATTTACTAACCATCGGTTTTGGTTCTAATCATAAACTGACGGCAATGGCCGTTATGTTGCTGTAAAAAACCTGACGATTTATCATCAGACAGGGTTCAGCTTCTATTGGAAGCCGACATCGATGTCAGACCTATTTTGCAGCTCTAAATTCTGCCTTTTTTGATCTGTAGGTCAAAGTTAAAAACTACGGCAAAGCCCCTTACACAAAAGCACTGCGCAGATCACTATGATCTATGATATGTGCTCTTTGAAAGGTTTTTTTTTTAATATAAAGTGTGAGGTTCCCCTCCCAAATCCATAACCAGCCCCAGACCGCTCAGCATGGGCTGGTATGGGAAGATAGGTGGAAAAACAGCATGGGGCTTCCCCCTATTTTCCTCAGCCAGCATCGGGATACAACAGCCGGAGAGATAATCCCATTGCAGGAAGACACACAGCTCTTTCAAAGCTTTTCAACCTAATGAAGCCTGCACAGATCATAGCGATCTGGGCAGCAATTCTCACAATCTCGTCTGCCACAGGCAGGTCTATTGTTTGTCTGGTTTTCCATCATCGTACGGTCAGGTTTTGGTCGGTTTTATAACCTACCATTAGTAAATCTGCGGGTTCTATAGTGGCCTATTTAAATACATTGATACCGTAGTTGATACAGTGTTCTAAAGTTGGGTTTTTGCTTGATTTGCCATCGGTTTTGTCTTTAGTATATGGTTGGTTTGCAAAATCAATAGCACAACAACCCAAAAAAAAACAAAACCAACTTTACCCCATTGACTTTATTGAGACATTAAACTGTATATTTCACACTAGTGACATCACTGGGAGATTGTGTTGGCTATCCTATACTGATTACATCACTGGGAGATTGTGTTAGCTATCCTATGCTGATGTCATCACAGGGAGATTGCCCTGATCATCCCATGCTAGTGACATCACTAGGAGATTACTCTGGTCATCCTGTACTAGTGACATCACAGGGGATTGGGCTGGTCATCCTGTACTAGTGACATCACAGGGGATTGGGCTGGTCATCCTGTACTAGTGACATCACAGGGGATTGGGCTGGTCATCCTGTACTAGTGACATCACTGGGGATTGGGCTGGTCATCCTGTACTAGTGACATCACTGGGGATTGGGCTGGTCATCCTGTATTAGTGACATCACTGGGAGTTTGAGTTAGTGATCATATAATTCTAATGATGAAGGGATTGCCATATTTTTACCATGCAGTTGTCAGAGAGTGATGGTCCTGGTCCAGGAGCTCCATGACAAGTTGTTGTAGACATCTCTGCAGCGTACATTGAATGTTCTCACATCCTTCACACTGTAAGTTTGCTCCTCCTGGATCCTCATTACCTGCACAATGAAGATCTCACACCATAAGTCACACACAATTGATTCCCCCCTTCCCACCATATCCAGTCCTGGTCAGTGGTAAGAAGGTGTAAGAGCAGTGCTGCTGTTCCTGGAAAGGAGAGATACTGTTGGCCATCACCAAGGGCTGAAAGTGAGAAGTAGCGACACTGGGGAATAGGAGAAATGTGTTTGTAGCTCCATTTGTTACCAGGTGCCATAGACGACAGATGGATGGAGCAGTGTGAGCAGTAGAGGAGCAGTGAGGGGTGATGGAGCAGTGTGAGCAGTAGGAGAGCAGTGAGGTTTGATGGAACAGTGGGCCTGATTCAGACCCGCTCGCAAGCGCTGAGCGCTCACAAGCGGGTCGATGGTGGCCCAGTGCGCATGCATACGACGGAGCCGGCTCCGTCGTGCGCGTGCGCGAGACCCGGATAGCAATGGCCAAGCCGTCGCTCCGAGTTCTCGTACCAAAGGGTTGTGTACTGTTGATGTTGAGTGATAGCACACCCCCTTTGGTGGGCGGGCCGGGGGCGTGGCTGCCCAGACGGAGGCGTTCCCATAGGAACGCCTACCGTCTGGGGCCGGTCCCGCTGACATCACAAGTGATGTCAGTGGGAGTGCTTTTGGCTCTGTTTGAGCCGAAAGCACTCTTGGGCTTGCGGCAATGAGACCCTACCACAAGGGTCTCGTCGCAAGCCCGATGGTCGCGATGGTCTTGACCATCGCGACCATCTTCCTGGACGCTCGCTACAGCTGTGGGTGGTTACCGCTCTAAAAAAACAGAGGGGCGGCCATGAGGTGTGATGGGGCAGTGTGAGCAGTAGAGGAGCAGTGAGGTGTGATAGAGCAGTGTGAGCAGTAGAGGAGCAGTGAGGTGTGATGGAGCAGTAGAGGAGCAGTGAGGTGTGATGGAGCAGTGTGAGCAGTAGGGGAGCAGTGAGGTGTGATGGAGCAGTGTGAGCAGTAGGAGAGCAGTGAGGTGTGAAGGGGCAGTGGGCCTGATTCAGAGCCGCTCATAAGCGGCCGCTTGTTCACTCCAAGCGATGTTCGCACATCTGCGCATGCGCCAACCAGTCAGTGCGGTCAGAAATCGAGCGCTTGCAAAATAGCGAGTGCCTGCTAATTTGAGTGACAGGATGAGGCGTTTGTGGGTGGTAACAGGGGAAGGTGCTTAAAAACGGGGAGTGGAGATCCGAACGCAGGCGAGCCAAACGGTGAGAACGGGCGTTTTAAGGGTGTGCATAATTAACAAAGCAGCGTCATCGGCCACGTCACTTTGTTGTTTCTTAGCCTGAACTGTTCACATGATTGTGGTAGGAAAATCCTACCACAAGCACTGCGAGCAGTTCAGACGCCTTTCGATGTACTCGATTAATCTAATAAATAGCGGAGATGACGTAGGATGCGAGTGGCCAGGGGGCGTCTTTACAAAATAGCGAGCGCATGTTTCGTTTGCTCGCTCAGACATAGAGGCGTCAACAGACCGCAAAGAGCGAGCGCTCAATTTAAATGGCTGGCCCCTTTTTCTGAACGAGCGAGCGCAAATAGCGTCCGGCTCTGAATCAGGCCCAGTGTGAGCAGTAGGGGAGCAGTGAGGTGTGATGGAGCAGTGTGAGCAATAAAGGAGCAGTGACGTGTGATGGAGCAGTGTGAGCAGTAGGGGAGCAGTGAGGTGTGATGGAGCAGTGTAAGCAGTGTGAGCAGTGAGGTGTGATGGAGTAGTGTGAGCAGTGATGTGTGATGGAGCAGTGTAAGCAGTAGGGGAGCAGTGAGGTGTGATGGGGCAGTGTGAGCAGTAGGGGAGCAGTGATGTGTGATGGAGCAGTAGAGGACAAGTGAGGTGTGATGGAGCAGTAGAGGACAAGTGAGGTGTGATGGAGCAGTGTGAGCAGTAGATGAGCAGTGAGGTGTGATGGAGCAGTAGAGGACAAGTGAGGTGTGATGGAGCAGTGTGAGCAGTAGAGGAGCAGTGAGGTGTGATGGAGCAGTAGAGGACAAGTGAGGTGTGATGGAGCAGTGTGAGCAGTAGGAGATCAGTGAGGTGTGATGGGGCAGTGTGAGCAGTAGGAGATCAGTGAGGTGTAATGGGGCAGTGCGAGCAGTAGGGGAGCAGTGAGGTGTGATGGAGCAGTGTGAGCAGTAGGGGAGCAGTGAGGTGTGATGGAGCAGTGTGAGCAGTAGGGGAGCAGTGAGGTGTGATGGGGCAGTGTGAGCAGTAGGGGAGCAGTGAGGTGTGATGGGGCAGTGTGAGCAGTAAGGGAGCAGTGAGGTGTGATGGAGCAGTATAGTAGCAGTGATGTGTGATGGAGCAGTGAGCAGTAGAGGAGAAGTGAGGTGTGATGGAGCAGTGTGAGCAGTAGGAGATCACTGAGGTGTGATGGAGCAGTGTGAGCAGTAGGAGATCAGTGAGGTGTGATGGGGCAGTGTGAGCAGTAGAGGAGCAGTGAGGTGTGATGGAGCAGTGTGAGCAGTAGGAGATCAGTGAGGTGTGATGGAGCAGTGTGAGCAGTAGAGGAGCAGTGAGGTGTGATGGAGCAGTGTGAGCAGTAGAGGAGCAGTGAGGTGTGATGGGGCAGTGTGAGCAGTAGGGGAGCAGTGAGGTGTGATGGAGCAGTGTGAGCAGTAGGGGAGCAGTGAGGTGTGATGGAGCAGTGTGAGCAGTAGGAGATCAGTGAGGTGTGATGGGGCAGTGTGAGCAGTAGGAGATCAGTGAGGTGTAATGGGGCAGTGTGAGCAGTAGAGGAGCAGTGATGAGTGATGGAGCAGTGAGGCAGTTGTGGAGCAGTGAGGTGTGATGGAGCAGTGTGAGCAGTAGGGGAGCAGTGAGGTGTGACGGAGCAGTGTGAGCAGTAGTGGAGCAGTGAGGTGTGATGGAGCAGTGTGAGCAGTAAAGGAGCAGTGAGGTGTGATGGAGCAGTGTGAGCAGTAGGAGATCAGTGAGGTGTGATGGAGCAGTGTGAGCAGTAGGAGATCAGTGAGGTGTGATGGAGCAGTGTGAGCAGTAGAGGAGCAGTGAGGTGTGATGGAGCAGTGTGAGCAGTAGGAGATCAGTGAGGTGTGATGGAGCAGTGTGAGCAGTAGTGGAGCAGTGAGGTGTGATGGAGCAGTGTGAGCAGTAGTGGAGCAGTGAGGTGTGATGGAGCAGTGTGAGCAGTAAAGGAGCAGTGAGGTGTGATGGAGCAGTGTGAGCAGTAGGAGATCAGTGAGGTGTGATGGAGCAGTGTGAGCAGTAGTGGAGCAGTGATGAGTAATGGAGCAGTGTGAGCAGTTGGGGAGCAGTGAGGTGTGATGGAGCAGTGTGAGCAATAGGGGAGCAGTGAGGTGTGATGGGGCAGTGTCAGCAGTAGGAGATCAGTGAGGTGTAATGGGGCAGTGTGAGCAGTAGAGGAGCAGTGATGAGTAATGGAGCAGTGTGAGCAGTTGGGGAGCAGTGAGGTGTGATGGAGCAGTGTGAGCAATAGGGGAGCAGTGAGGTGTGATGGAGCAGTGTGAGCAGTAGTGGAGCAGTGAGGTGTAATGGGGCAGTGTGAGCAGTAGAGGAGCAGTGATGAGTGATGGAGCAGTGTGAGCAATAGGGGAGCAGTGAGGTAAGATGGAGCAGTGTGAGCAATAGGGGAGCAGTGAGGTGTGATGGAGCAGTGTGAGCAGTAGTGGAGCAGTGAGGTGTAATGGGGCAGTGTGAGCAGTAGAGGAGCAGTGATGAGTGATGGAGCAGTGTGAGCAGTAGGGGAGCAGTGAGGTGTGATGGAGCAGTGTGAGCAATAGGGGAGCAGTGAGGTGTGAATGGGCAGTGTGAGCAGTAGGGGAGTAGTGAGGTGTGATGGAGCAGTGTGAGCAGTAAAGGAGCAGTGAGGTGTGATGGAGCAGTGTGAGCAGTAGAGGAGCAGTGATGAGTGATGGAGCAGTGTGAGCAGTAGGGGAGCAGTGAGGTGTGATGGAGCAGTGTGAGCAGTAGGGGAGCAGTGAGGTGTGATGGAGCAGTGTGAGCAGTAGAGGAGCAGTGAGGTGTGATGGAGCAGTGTGAGCAATAGGGGAGCAGTGATGAGTGATGGAGCAGTGTGAGCAGTAGGGGAGCAGTGAGGTAAGATGGAGCAGTGTGAGCAGTAGAGAGTAGTGAGGTGTGATGGAGCAGTGTGAGCAGTAGAGGAGCAGTGAGGTGTGATGGAGCAGTGTGAGCAGTAAAGGAGCAGTGATGAGTGATGGAGCAGTGTGAGCAGTAGGGAGCAGTGAGGTGTGATGGAGCAGTGTGAGCAGTAGAGGAGCAGTGAGGTGTGATGGAGCAGTGTGAGCAGTAGGGGAGCAGTGAGGTGTGATGGAGCAGTGTGAGCAGTAGAGGAGCAGTGAGGTGTGATGGAGCAGTGTGAGCAGTAGAGGAGCAGTGAGGTGTGATGGAGCAGTGTGAGCAGTAAAGGAACAGTGATGAGTGATGGAGCAGTGTGAGCAGTAGGGGAGCAGTGAGGTGTGATGGAGCAGTGTGAGCAGTAGGGGAGCAGTGAGGTGTGATGGAGCAGTGTGAGCAGTAGGGGAGCAGTGAGGTGTGATGGAGCCGTGTGAGCAGTAGGGGAGCAGTGAGATGTGATGGAGCAGTGTGAGCAATAGTGGAGCAGTGAGGTAAGATGGAGCAGTGTGAGCAGTAGAGGAGCAGTGATGAGTGATGGAGCAGTGTGAGCAGTAGGGGAGCAGTGAGGTGTGATGGAGCAGTGTGAGCAGTAGGGGAGCAGTGAGGTGTGATGGAGCAGTGTGAGCAGTAGAGGAGCAGTGAGGTGTGATGGAGCAGTGTGAGCAATAGGGGAGCAGTGATGAGTGATGGAGCAGTGTGAGCAGTAGGGGAGCAGTGAGGTAAGATGGAGCAGTGTGAGCAGTAGAGAGTAGTGAGGTGTGATGGAGCAGTGTGAGCAGTAGAGGAGCAGTGAGGTGTGATGGAGCAGTGTGAGCAGTAGAGGAGCAGTGAGGTGTGATGGAGCAGTGTGAGCAGTAAAGGAGCAGTGATGAGTGATGGAGCAGTGTGAGCAGTAGGGGAGCAGTGATGAGTGATGGAGCAGTGTGAGCAGTAGGGGAGCAGTGAGGTGTGATGGAGCAGTGTGAGCAGTAGAGGAGCAGTGAGGTGTGATGGAGCAGTGTGAGCAGTAGGGGAGCAGTGAGGTGTGATGGAGCAGTGTGAGCAGTAGAGGAGCAGTGAGGTGTGATGGAGCAGTGTGAGCAGTAGAGGAGCAGTGAGGTGTGATGGAGCAGTGTGAGCAGTAGGGGAGCAGTGAGATGAGGACATGAGAGCAATGGAGGGGGTGGCAGTAGAGGACATGAGAGCAATGGAGGGGGTCGCAGTAAAAGACATGAGAGCTATGGAGGAGGTGGCAGTTGAAGACATGATAATGAATGCAGCGGAGTCCCTGATGGATGAGAGACACATGCCCACATTACCCACTGTGCCAGCAGTTCCCACTGCATTGGGCATGCCCCCAGCATGACAAGAATGGAGGCACGACACACTTTCACCCCCTCAAAATGTCATGCATCAAGGGGCATGGTTGTGTTGGCAGAAAGCCTTGCTCCTTCCACAAGCACCTTTAGAACGTGCAGATGACGGTAAGAGGGGTGACAGGGTGAGGACAGCGCACTAGGCGTCACCAAACCCAATGACACCACTGTACTATTTACATCACTTCATCATTTAAAATATCATCAATTTTGGTAACATTTATGAAAAATATATTCGCCAGTCAGGTGGTTACGTCTTTATAACCTATGTCTGCCAGACAGAGCAGGGTTTAGACCAGCATCAACATCACCAGCTGCAGCAAGTTGGCAGGGATGCCAGTGCAGGTAGCACATAACATGCTGTACCTTACCTAGTACTGTACCAACTAGTAAATCTTACTGACTGCTTTGGGGCTCAATTTTATGACACATCTCTCAGATGTAGCAGTACACACCTATCACATGTATGACATGCCCCTCAGATGTAGCAGTACATGCCTATCACATGTATAACATGCCCTTCAGATGTAGCCATACACACCCACTTTACCGTGTGCTAATAGGTGTTTTAACAATCTACCTGAAAAGCTTTTTTTTAACCATCGGAGTAAGGGGGTCATTCAGACTGCGCATGCGCACGATGGAGGGAGCTCCGTCGTGCGCATGCGCGAGACCCGGATAGCGACGGGCTCTCCGTCGCTCTGGGTCTCGCACCAAAGGGGGCATGCTGTCGATGTTGATTGACAGCATGCCCCCTTTGGTGGGTGTGCCGGGGGCGTGACTGCCAGACGGAGGCGGTCCCATGGGAACGCCTACCGTCTGAGTCCGGCCCCACTGACTTCAGTAATGAGGTCAGTGGGAGTGATTTTGGCTCTGATAGAGCCAAGATCACTCCTGGGCTTGCGGAAGCGAGACCCTACCGCAGGGTCTCGTCGCAAGTCCGATGGTCGCGATGGTCTTGACCATCGCGACCATCATCATGGACGCTCGCATAAGCTGTGGGTGGTAACCCACAGCTATGCGAACGTCCATAAGGCCGCTCCATTTTCATGTAGGATGGCCCTGATTCAGAGCAAGCACTCTGGTCAGAGCGTTCAGCTCTGAATCAGGCCCTAAGTGCCTAACCCTAACCCTCCAGTAAGTGCCTAATCCTAAATCTAACCTAAAAAAATATATCTATTGTATTGACCGTTTTTGTATTGACCTTTTGACCCTGTCGTCCATATGTACCTGTCCACCTTCTTACATGTCGACCTTTAGTGTGTCGACCTTTTGTCCCAGTAGACCTATTGACTGCCTAACATCTGGTGTCCATCTATAGTGCAGAACCCGATCAGCTTGGGGTTGGTTTACATTAAGCAGAGGGACCCCACGCTGTGTCTTCCTGCTACAGTGTAAGCCCCTCGGCTGGTTCAGCCCGGTGCTGGTTACCGGAAAAATGGAGGGACCCCACACCAGTTTTTCATCCAATTTTCCAGTACCAGACTGGGCTCAGAGGTCCGGAGCTGGTTATGCTTTTAGAGGGTACCCAACACAATATTTTTGTTTAAATGAACCCTTAGCAAACCCTGCACAGATCATACTGATTTATGCCGACTGCCAGTGGATTCATGCATCAATTTGTCAGCAGAGTCTTTTGTAAATGGCGCCAATCGACTGATCTCGTACATGACAGAAATCGCCATCGTATCAAAATAAACCGTAAAATCTGTAAAAATGTTCCGGCGATCTCCAGAGATTTCATCAAACATGATTCTTGGTAAATGTACCCCTGTGTGTAAGACTGTGCTGGAGGAGCTGGCCTATAGTGGAAATTGGCAAAATGATGTTTATCTTATGCTGGTGGAGTAAGGAGTCTATGTGCTGATGCATCCCGCATCCACCGAATCCCGCATCCCGCCAATGATCACATGCATACCGGCATTTAGTAATGCCTTATGCATGAAGATATAATCAGCTCGCCCGATAATAGCTCTCCTTTGCTATGTGGGGACTTCTCAGTTTATGACCTGGCAGTCCCTTTGCGCATACACGGTAGCCGTACTGCACGAGTGGTGGGGTGGACCCTGGGAAGGATCCTATTGGATATCTCTCCGGGAAAACTCAGATAAGAAGCCCATAGACTTCTATCAGGCAGCACCATCTATAGCGAGAATGTGCTGCTTGGTGCATATGATAATTGCGGTCAGACCTCTGAAAACGGTGTTTTTCAGCATAGTGCATCCCGCCCTGTAACATGTAAAACCTGCTGAAAGTATCGTGCAGGAGGAAGTTGGTGAATAAACCTCGTGTGATAATTGTGCTGGAGGAAGTTGGTGAATAAGCCTCGTGTGATAATTGTGCTGGAGGAAGTTGGTGAATAAGCCTCGTGTGATAATTGTGCTGGAGGAAGTTGGTGAATTAACCTCGTGTGATAATTGTGCTGGAGGAAGTTGGTGAATTAACCACGTGTGATAATTGTGCTGGAGGAAGTTGGTGAATTAACCTCGTGTGATAATTGTGCTGGAGGAAGTTGGTGAATAAACCTCATGTGCTAATTGTGCCGGAGGAAGTCGGTGAATAAACCTCGTGTGTTAATTGTGCTGGAGGAAGTTGGTGAATAAACCTCGTGTGATAATTGTGCTGGAGGAAGTTGGTGAATTAACCTCGTGTGATAATTGTGCTGGAGGAAGTTGGTGAATAAACCTCGTGTGCTAATTGAGCTGGAGGAAGTTGGTGAATAAACCTCGTGTGCTAATTGTGCCGGAGGAAGTTGGTGAATAAACCTCGTGTGCTAATTGTGCCAGAGGAAGTTGGTGAATAAACCTCGTGTGATAATTGAGCTGGAGGAAGTTGGTGAATAAACCTCGTGTGCTAATTGTGCTGGAGGAAGTTGGTGAATAAACCTCATGTGCTAATTGTGCAGGAGGAAGTTGGTGAATAAACCTCGTGTGCTAATTGTGCAGGAGGAAGTTGGTGAATAAACCTCGTGTGCTGATTGTGCCGGAGGAAGTTGGTGAATAAACCTCGTGTGCTAATTGTGCTGGAGGAAGTTGGTGAATAAACCTCGTGTGATAATTGTGCCGGAGGAAGTTGGTGAATAAACCTCGTGTGCTGATTGTGCTGGAGGAAGTTGGTGAATAAACCTCGTGTGATAATTGTGCTGGAGGAAGTTGGTGAATAAACCTCGTGTGATAATTGTGCTGGAGGAAGTTGGTGAATAAACCTCGTGTGATAATTGTGCCGGAGGAAGTTGGTGAATAAACCTCGTGTGCTAATTGTGCTGGAGGAAGTTGGTGAATAAACCTCGTGTGCTAATTGTGCCGGAGGAAGTTGGTGAATAAACCTCGTGTGCTAATTGAGCTGGAGGAAGTTGGTGAATAAACCTCGTGTGCTAATTGTGCTGGAGGAAGTTGGTGAATAAACCTCATGTGCTAATTGTGCAGGAGGAAGTTGGTGAATAAACCTCGTGTGCTAATTGTGCAGGAGGAAGTTGGTGAATAAACCTCGTGTGCTGATTGTGCCGGAGGAAGTTGGTGAATAAACCTTGTGTGCTAATTGTGCTGGAGGAAGTTGGTGAATAAACCTCGTGTGATAATTGTGCCGGAGGAAGTTGGTGAATAAACCTCGTGTGCTGATTGTGCTGGAGGAAGTTGGTGAATAAACCTTGTGTGATAATTGTGCTGGAGGAAGTTGGTGAATAAACCTCGTGTGATAATTGTGCCGGAGGAAGTTGGTGAATAAACCTCGTGTGCTAATTGTGCTGGAGGAAGTTGGTGAATAAACCTCATGTGATAATTGTGCTGGAGGAAGTTGGTGAATAAACCTCTTGTGATAATTGTGCTGGAGGAAGGAGTGTGCACAAAGTTTATTAATTTGGAACAAAAGATGGTCTGACGGCTGTCTTTCTATGTCACTGCCCCATGTGCCCACTTACATGTTTGTAACCTTGTGCTAAGCACTCCATTATTCCAGTATACCCCAAATAGTAACTGTACAGGGAGGGTCCACAAGTATCAATGCCCAGCTCCTGCATGAAAATAGTAACAGGGAAAAGGGAAAGGGGATATTGTCGCACTGACAAAAATTGAAATCTGCTACAACATGGTTATATAACTACTATTCCTGTAATATAGTGTCCAATGCCTATGAACAAAGGTGCATTTAAAGGTAGTGGTCCTGCTCACTAGAGGTGAGTTGAGTAAGAAATGCAAATTAGAGAAGAAAAACTCTGTGATGTGAGAAAATATGAATAAGTTAAAACATAACTTTTAATGTAAATCCTCCAAATAAAAATAATTGGACCAACAAATATATATATATATTATATCCACTTTATTACTGTGCAGATATAATCAAAATCTAAGTCAGCACATATAGTCTATAATGGAGAAATATATACCATCATATGTAGTAAACACATTTGCCTATATATAATATACAGTTACTAAGTGATGGAATGTGGATGAGAGCCGTAGATGCACATATATTCGTATGGGAAGAGAACGCATGTGACACTCATATTCAGTGCACATACTAAATGAAGATAGATCATCTACCACATCATATAACATATAAATAATGTATGGGAAAAGCATACAAATACCGACTTGATGCTGGGGTGTCCCGTGCTGCGCAGTCACAGGCACCCGTCCTGCCGATGCGCGTTTCGCCAAAGGCTTGTTCACGGAGGAACAGCTGTGGAGGCAGGTCTCCCTAGTTCTGGGTTATGTACGGAAGTGGCTAGGCGATCGGCCAATGGCTATCCTTACGGCAGAGGTAAGCCCAGTAGCGGACGTGATGTCCGAGATGACAGGTCTGTTAACCAATAATTGTCCTATGGACGTAAGAGCCAAACACAGGGGAGGTGTGTGACAAATCCTCCTATCACCGTACCTCACAGGGTCGGAGGCGCGTCAGGCCTCATGCAGACGTATTGCTGGGGATACCATGTTACTAATGCACAGCTCTGTTCATTTTACAATAGAATGAACTTATATTAATCCCGTATGGTTAGGGGGTAGAAGTTTAACTCATATAATCACTATGACTTCTCCTGGTGATAATAATGTAATATAATAAAATAAGGAATGAAGAATAAATAAAAAAAATGTAAAAAAAATAAAAAATAATGATCATTTTTCAGAACACATAAAGCTGGTTTATTGATAAAAAGTGATTTCACAGATGATCTTATATAATATTGACGAAAATAATGTTGAGGAAGGTATCACTAGTCCGTGATTAAGTACAAAAAGAAAGACATGACAGCCGGCCAATGGATATCCTTACAACAAAGATAAAGACTGTTAGCGTCCATAGAGGTCCGGAATAACAGGTCAGGGAGACCCTAGATGCCCTTATAATGCTGGAGTCAATCAGACAGGATATGTATAAAGTTTCCCCCTGTCACCGTGCCGCGCAGGATAGGAAGCTGGTCCACGTCCTGCAGTCGTGCTGAAATGGATATCATATTCTTATTCTAAATAAACTAAAATGGTCACATAAAGCTAGGGAAAGAGTATTAGACCCTAGCTATCACTGTGACTAAGCCTGATGCTGGTGTTATAATAACTGGGAAATTAAATAATGGCCCACATTCAGAGGTGGTCGCAAGAAGCCATCGCTCTCTCGGAATGAGGGCGATCGCTTGATTTTTTAATTGCCGCCTTCTGGTCGATTGCTAGGCTGTGGGTTACCACCCGCAGCTTAGTGACCGACCAGGGTGATGGTCGCGATGGTCAAGACCATCGCGACCATCGGGGCTTGCGACGAGACCCTAAGGTTGGGTCTCAGCAAGTGCAAGCCCCAGGGAGCTTCCTGCTCTGATCAAGCAGGAAACTCCCCACTGACATCACTGATGATGTCAGTGCGGCCGCCCACAAACGGTAGGCGTTCCTTAAGGAACGCCTCCATTTTGGAAACCACCCCCCCCAGCCCGCCTACAAAACGGGACGAGCTGTGGATCAACATCAACAGCCGCCCCTTTTGTAGAGAGCTCTGGTGCGAGAGAGTTTCTGTCTCGCTCCGGGGCTTGCGCACGCGATGCGCAGCCACTGCGCATGCGCAGGGCTAACCATCGACCCAGTTGCGAGCGCATCGGCGCTTGCGACCGGGTCTGAATGAGACCCAATATCTCTACTAACTACTAATTAATTATAAATGAAGAAAATAATCTACGCTTACCTTATATAAAGTAAGTATGACTGTGCACTGGTGTCATAAATTTAATAGGAATGTTTTAACACCCAAATAAACAAAACAAATGTCATTAGTGAAGCGCTGCTTACCAGCAGGTCAATATATGATTGGTGTAATACAGGTAAGAAGCTGTGTACTGTATACAGGAACCCATTCTGAGTAATCTCAAAGTGAGTCCTGCATAGAATAACTAAAAAGGAGAAAAATGTGAAAACAAATGTAAAACAAGAAACAAAAGAGTATAAATTGTTAGTGATAATGTTGTCAGAAAATGGGTAAATAATAACCTGAAGGGACGGATGCATAGACACTGAAGTAAGATAACAGTAAAAAAGTGGATATAGGACAGAAGTCAAAAGTGACCAAAATAAATATCATTGAGACAAAAATGTGAAAATTATAAGTTACTAAACTGCTCAAAAAAATACAGGGAACACTTAAACAACACAATGTAACTCCAAGTCATTCACACTTCTGTGAAATCAAACTGTCCACATAGGAAGCAACATTGATTTACAATCAATGTCACATGCTGTTGTGAAAATGGAATAGACAACAGGTGGAAATTATAGGCAATTAGCAAGACACCCCCAATAAAGGAGTGGTTCTGCAGGTGGTGACCACAGACCACTTCTCAGTTCCTATGCTTTCTGGCTGATGTTTTGGTCACTTTTGAATGCTGGCGGTACTTTCACTCTAGTGGTAGCATGAGACGGAGTCTACAACCCACACAAGTGGCTCAGGTAGTGCAACTCATCCAGGATGGCACATCAATGGGAGCCGTGGCAAGAAGGTTTGCTGTGTCTGTCAGTGTAGTGTCCAGAGCATGGAGGCGCTACCAAGAGACAGGCCAGTACATCAGGAGACGTGGAGGAGGCCGTAGGAGGGCAACAACCCAGCAGCAGGACCGCTACCTCCGCCTTTGTGCAAGGAGGAACAGGAGGAGCACTGCCAGAGCCCTGCAAAATGACCTCCAGCAGGCCACAAATGTGCATGTGTCTGCTCAAACAGTCAGAAACAGACTCCATGAGGGTCGTATGAGGGCCCGACATGCACAGGTGGGGGTTGTGCTTACAGCCCAACACCGTGCAGGACGTTTGGCATTTGCCAGAGAACACCAAGATTGGCAAATTCGCCACTGGCGCCCTGTGCTCTTCACAGATGAAAGCAGGTTCACACTGAGCACATGTGACAGACGTGACAGAGTCTGGAGACGTCAAGGAGAATGTTCTGCTGCCTGCAACATCCTCCAGCATGACCGGTTTGGCAGTGGGTCAGTAATGGTGTGGGGTGGCCCTGGGTTCCTCCTAATGCAAGACAATGCTAGACCTCATGTGGCTCGAGTGTGTGAGCAGTTCCTGCAAGACGAAGGCATTGATGCTATGGACTGACCCGCCCGTTCCCCAGACCTGAATCCAATTGAGCACATCTGGGACGTCATGTCTCGCTCCATCCACCAATACCACGTTGCACCACAGACTGTCCAGGAGTTGGCAGATGCTTTAGTCCAGGTCTGGGAGGAGATCCCTCTGAAGTCCATCCGCCACCTCATCAAGAGCATGCCCAGGCGTTGTAGGGAGGTCATACAGGCACGTGGAGGCCACACACACTACTGAGCCTCAGTTTGACTTGTTTTAAGGACATTACATCAAAGTTGGAGCAGCCTGTAGTGTGTTTTTCCACTTTAATTTTGAGTGTGGCTCCAAAACCAGACCTCCATGGGTTAATAAATTTGATTTCCAATGATAATTTTTGTGTGATGTTGTTGTCAGCACATTCAACTATGTAAGAACAAAGTATTTAATAAGAATATTTCATTCATTCAGATCTAAGATGTGTTATTTAAGTCTTCCATTTATTTTTTTGAGCAGTATATATATGTATATACACTATTAATGTGAATATGAAGTGTACAATTTCAATATACATGAAGTGAGGTGTGAGATAAAAAAATATATGTAAGATGAAAAATAAATGAAAAGGTAGTGTAGTGTGTAATAAGTGTCTACAGTGTATAAAATAAATAAATAAATCCTGGTGTATAAAGAATAAATGTAGAATGTGTAATAAGGGGGTCATTCAGACCCACTCGCGAGCGGCAGTATGCTCGCAAGTGGGTCGATGGTCCCCACTGCGCATGCGCACGACGGAGGGAGCTCCGTCGTGCGCATGCGCGAGACCCGGCGAGCGAAGGACTTTCCATCACTCCGGGTCTCGCACCAAAGGGGGCGTGCTGTCTATGTTGATTGACAGCACACCCCCTTTGGTGGGCGTTCCGGGGGCGTGCCTGCCAGACGGAGGCGTTCCTATGGGAACGCCTACCATCTGAAGCCGGCCCCACTGACATCACTAGTGATGTCAGTGGGAGTGATTTTGGCTCTGATAGAGCCAAAATCACTCCTGGCCTTGCGGTTGAGAAACCCGACCACAGGGTTTCACTCGCAAGTCCGATGGTCGCGATGGTCAAGACCATTGCGACCATCTTGTTGGACGCTCGTATATGCTGTGGGTGGTGACCCACAGCTATACCAGCGTCCAGGAGGACGCTCCATTTTAATGGAGGTGGGCCCTGATTCAGAGCGAGCGCTCTGGTCAGAGCGTCCAGCTCTGAATCAGGGCCTAAGTGTCTACAGTGTATAAAATAAATAAATACATTGTGGTGTATAAGGAATAATTGTAGAATGTGTAATAAGTGTATACAGTATATAAAATAAATAAATACATCGTGGTGTATAAGGAATAATTGTAGAATGTGTAATATGTGTCTACAGTGTATAAAATAAATAAATACATCGTGGTGTATAAAGAATAAATGTAGAATGTGTAATAAGTGTATACAGTATATAAAATAAATAAATACATCGTGGTGTATAAGGAATAAATGTAGAATGTGTAATAAGTGTCTACAGTGTATAAAATAAATAAATACATCGTGGTGTATAAGGAATAAATGTAGAATGTGTAATAAGTGTATACAGTGTATAAAATAAATAAATACATCGTGGTGTATAAAGAATAAATGTAGAATGTGTAATAAGTGTCTACAGTGTATAAAATAAATAAATACATTGTGGTGTATAAGGAATAAATGTAGAATGTGTAATAAGTGTATACAGTGTATAAAATAAATAAATACATTGTGGTGTATAAGGAATAAATGTAGAATGTGTAATAAGTGTATACAGTGTATAAAATAAATAAATACATTGTGGTGTATAAGGAATAAATGTAGAATGTGTAATAAGTGTCTACAGTGTATAAAATAAATAAATACATCGTGGTGTATAAGGAATAAATGTAGAATGTGTAATAAGTGTATACAGTGTATAAAATAAATAAATACATTGTGGTGTATAAAGAATAAATGTAGAATGTGTAATAAGTGTATACAGTGTATAAAATAAATAAATACATTGTGGTGTATAAGGAATAAATGTAGAATGTGTAATAAGTGTCTACAGTGTATAAAATAAATAAATACATCGTGGTGTATAAGGAATAAATGTAGAATGTGTAATAAGTGTATACAGTGTATAAAATAAATAAATACATTGTGGTGTATAAGGAATAAATGTAGAATGTGTAATAAGTGTATACAGTGTATAAAATAAATAAATACATTGTGGTGTTTAAGGAATAAATGTAGAATGTGTAATAAGTGTATACAGTGTATAAAATAAATAAATACATTGTGGTGTATAAGGAATAAATGTAGAATGTGTAATAAGTGTATAAAATAAATAAATACATTGTGGTGTTTAAGGAATAAATGTAGAATGTGTAATAAGTGTATACAGTGTATAAAATAAATAAATACATTGTGGTGTATAAGGAATAAATGTAGAATGTGTAATAAGTGTATACAGTGTATAAAATAAATAAATACATTGTGGTGTATAAAGAATAAATGTAGAATGTGTAATAAGTGTCTACAGTATATAAAATAAATAAATACATTGTGGTGTATAAGGAATAAATGTAAAATGTGTAATAAGTGTCTACAGTGTATAAAATAAATAAATAAATCATGGTGTATAAGGAATAAATGTAGAATGTGTAAAAGATATGATAGCAAGGTGCAGTTAAAAAAAACGACACAAAACCTAAATGTGCCACAAAAAGTGTATGTAAATCGCAAAGACAAAAGGAAAAATGGCTTAATAACATAAGAGTCAGCCAATCCCCTGGAGGATAAAAGGTAAAGATCCCAGGGACAAATTGCTAGAACTGTGTATAGATGTGGTAAAGTAGGTCAATTACAGGAGAAAGATTCACACAAAAGGACTGTAGCTGTTGTACTCATCCCATCTGTAATAGCCAGATGAAATATGGTATGTTCACATTAAACTACACTAATTAATCTATACACAAAACTGCTCTGGGATGTTTGATTGGTTAGATATATCACTACACCCAAACCATATACCCTGGGTGCCCTCAAATCACACCAGCCCAGTGTACAGACTACAGGTAATTTTTTTATGAATTTGGAAACTCCTAGATATTGTAGAAATAATATATTTTAGTCAAAACCAGATAGAATATGGTGAGGCATTTGATCCCAGCTTATCAGATGGCTGTTTGATACCCCTGCTGTTTTAGGTGCCAGCCGAGCATCTTCAAGTACTCTATATGCAGACACAGACAAAAGCTTTATGTTTATCAATCCCTTCTCCAGGTAATTGCCTTTCCTGCTCACAGAATACCCTCAGGGATGTACATACTAATGAAACTACACAAACCTTCCTCTCAGTCTTCCTGATGAAACCCCTAAGGAACCTAACTTGCAACACACACACCATGATATATCCATATAGCCATGATCTAAACATATATAGTCCTCAGAAGCATACAACAAGCTATACATATTATATAAACTCACGTTAGTGTTGTTACGATAGTTCACCCAGATTTGGAAGAGTAAGGGAAAGAAGGACGTAGAATGTTGCCAGGAGGAAGGATACGCCCATGATATCTGCTCATTAGTGACAGACACGTTCTCTGGGGCCCCGGGGACCACTATAAAACAGAAACCATAAGAATAACATAAGGTAAAATGGATATCAGAGTATCAGTACTGTATGTAGAGATAGAGGGTTCATCGTATTGTGGGAGGTGCATAGTGTAGATCTGGTAAGTAATGCATCCTTTATTATGTGTATATTATACTGTATATAGCTGGTTAGTATATAGGATTTCCACTCACCAATGTCTCTTATAAACAAAGAGTTGGTTCCATTCCTAAACTCTTTTCCTACCATCACCTCCACAGACACATGAATAGGGAGCGCATGCTCCTCGGAGGGACACAGATTCCACATGGGGAGGCTGAAGTTTAGGAAAAGTCCCCTCTCCTCGAGGAAACTGAATGAGGTCCAGTCATGGTCCATCCCGGAGCTGCAGGAGAAAGCGGCATCATAATATTCTCCGATTGCTCTATTTGTACATTAGTTAGAGAGGTAGACCAGACACAAAGATTAGGAGCAAGTGTCCCCCTATTTACTTCTGTCACACAAAAGGGACAACAGCGGATGACACACAATACATTGAGGGCACCCTACAGTAATGACCACCTACCTGTGAGCTTTGGCCCTCATTAGACATGGACAGGCGAGTTCCTCAGTGACAGAACAGCGGAGTGTGGGGCTCGTGTACGAGTCCAGCATGCAAGTCACGTTCAGAGGGCGTTCTGTGAGAGGAAAGTGTTTGTCATGTCACTGTGAAGAGATGGGCCTCATCCTCACCAATAATACAGACACTTAGAATTGGGGACTAAATTTACTTATAAGCGGTGGTTTTGAGACTTGCCCATGTAATGAGGCCAAACCGCCATAAAACCGCAGAGAAAACCACACATTATAGAATAGAATCTCGATACATCATCAATGTTTTAGGTCATGGAAAGAATAGGAGAGAAGCGATACCCAGGATAAATCAGGCAGCAGTGTTTAAAACCGCGGGAAACAAGTCCAAAAAATGACTGAAACAGCCGGTGACTGAGATGACTGATAGGAACAGCGTACACTGGGCTATGGGGGGCTATGGGGGGTTATGGGGGGCTATGGGGGGTTATGTTGTCCTCACCAGACATGGCCGAGCTCTAACAGAAATACACAAACATAAGAAAGTATAAAGCAGTAACAAAATTAAAGCACAAGAACTCATAATCACACTCTCACAAACACACTACACTCACACAAATCACACTACACTCTCACAACAGTCACACAAATCACACGACAGTCACACAAATCACACGACACTCACACAAATCACACGACAGTCACACAAATCACACGACAGTCACACAAATCACACGACACTCACACAAATCACAATACACTCACAATCACACTACACTCACACAATCACACTACACTCACACAAATCATACAACACTCTCACAAACACACTACACTCACACAATCACACGACAATCACACTACACTCACACAATCACACTACACTCATACAAATCATACAACACTCTCACAAACACACTACACTCACACAATCACACGACAATCACACTACACTCACACAATCACACTACACTCACACAATCACACTACACTCATACAAATCATACAACACTCTCACAACAGTCACACAAATCACACGACACTCACACAAATCACACTACACTCACACAAATCACACTACTCACACAAATCACACGACAGTCACACAAATCACACGACAGTCACACAAATCACACGACAGTCACACAAATCACAATACACTCACAATCACACTACACTCACACAATCACACTACACTCACACAAATCATACAACACTCTCACAAACACACTACACTCACACAATCACACGACAATCACACTACACTCACACAATCACACTACACTCATACAAATCATACAACACTCTCACAAACACACTACACTCACACAATCACACGACACTCACACAATCACACTACACTCACACAATCACACGACACTCACACAATCACACTACACTCACACAATCACACTACACTCATACAAATCATACAACACTCACACAATCACACTACACTCATACAATCACACGACAATCACACAAATCACACTACACTCACACAATCACACGACACTTATACAAATCACACTACACTCACAATCACACTACATTCACACAATCACATGACACTCACACAATCACACTACACTCACACAATCACACCACACTCACACAATCACACTACACTCACAATCACACTACACTCACACAATCACACTACACTCATACAAATCATACAACACTCATACAAATCATACAACACTCTCACAAACACACTACACTCACACAATCACACGACACTCACACAAATCACACAACACTCACACAATCACACAAAACTCATACAGATCATACAACACTCACACAATCACACTACACTCTCACAAATCACACTACACTCACACAAATCACACGACACTCACACAATCACACAAATCACACAACACTCACACAATCACACAAAACTCATACAGATCATACAACACTCACACAATCACACTACACTCTCACAAATCACACTACACTCACACAAATCACACGACACTTATACAAATCACACTACACTCACAATCACACTACACTCACACAATCACACTACACTCACAATCACACTACACTCACACAATCACACCACACTCACACAATCACACGACACTCACACAATCACACGACACTCACACAATCACACTACACTCACACAATCACATGACACTCACACAAATCATACGACACTCACACAAATCATATGACACTCACACAAATCATACAACACTCGCACAAATCATACAATCTGGTTTTTCTGAACGGCCTCCTGGCTGCTCGCATAGCTGTGGGTGACCACCCACAGCTATAGCGAGCGGGCATGATGATTGTCGCGATGGTCAAGACACCCCTTGGCCGGATCAGGCACAGGAGGCGCTGCAGGGGAAGGAGGTGTGACACAGCGGGGGAATAGAGAGTGAGGTGGGGGGAGAGACACGCAGCAGTGAGGAAGTCGTTGTGGATACCTCAGCTGCATGGGAAAGTATCACTTTTCCGAAAGCTGACTCTGCAAAAAGAGAAGATTTTCAGAAGTGATTATTTTGTTAGGGAGGCACGATGAATGAGGCATGATGAATGAGGCACGATGAATGAGGCATGGCACAATGAATGAGGCACGATGAATGAGGCACGGTGAATGAGGCATGGCGCGATGAATGAGGCATGATGAATGAGGCACAATGAATGAGGCACAATGAATGAGGCACGGCACGATGAATGAGGCACAATGAATGAGGCACGGTGAATGAGGCATGATGAATGCCTCCAAAACATCTTTTAAACTCAGTGTGTTTAAAACATAAATGATCACTAGTGATAATGATGTCATGATGAATAGGCCCCTCAGTGTTTATCCAATATTCCTCAAGAAAGGGGGGGGGCAATGGTGTAGTATGTTCTAATCCAAATATTGATAGTCCCAAGTATAATTAATATTCTTGGCTATGTTCCTCCCCTTATAGTCGTTCAGGACTCAAGTATAACAAGTATAACAAGTATAACAAAAGTATAATAAGTATAACAAGTATAACAAGTATAACAAGTAGCAGGAGCAGATCAGGCAGAATACTAAGGGCTGGAGGAGTATCTGATTGTGCAGCTCCTGCTACTTGCTGCGGTTACCTTGTACTTCTGAACAACTTGTCCTGTGTACCCACCCGGCTATGTCTGACCAGGGTGTAGCGAGGGTGGCTCCAATGTAGCATCTGCTCCTACGCTGTGTGAGTGAGGGGAGGCTGAGTGAGGGGGGAGAGCTATGTGTGTGAGCGGAGGCTGAGTGACGAGGGAGCGCTATGTGTGTGAGCGGAGGCTGAGTGACGAGGGAGCGCTGTGTGAGTGAGGGGAGGCTGAGTGAGGGGGGAGCGCTGTGTGTGAGGGGAGGTTGAGTGAGGGGGGAGCACGGTGTGTGAGAAGGGGGAAGATCTGAGAGGGGGAGCGCTGTGTGTGAGGGGAGTCTGAGTGAGGGGGGAGCGCTGTGTGTGTGAGGGGAGGCTGAGTGAGGGGGGAGAGCTGTGTGTGTGATGGGGAGGCTGAATGAGGGGGAAGCGCTGTGTGTGTGAGGGGAGGCTGAGTGAGGGGGAGTGCTGTGTGTGTGAGGGGAGGCTGAGTGAGGGGGAGAGCTGTGTGTAAGGGGAGGCTGAGGGAGGGGGAGAGCTGTGTGTGACAGGAGGCTGAGTGAGGGGGAGCACTGTGTGTGTGAAGGGAGGCTGAGTGAGGGGGGAGTGCTGTGTGTGTGAGGGGAGGCTGAGTGAGGGGGAGAGCTGTGTGTGACAGGAGGCTGAGTGAGGGGGGAGAGCTGTGTGTGTGAGGGGAGTTTGAATGAGGGGGGAGCGCTGTGTGTGTGAGGGGAGGCTGAGTGAGGGGGAGAGCTGTGTGTGTGAGGGGAGGCTGAGTGAGGGGGGAGAGCTGTGTGTGTGAGGGGAGGCTGAGTGAGGGGGGAGAGCTGTGTGTGAGGGGAGGCTGAGTGAGGGGGGAGCACTGTGTGTGTGAGGGGAGGCTGAGTGACAGGGGAGAGCTGTGTGTGAGGGGAGACTGAGTGATGGGGGAGAGCTGTGTGTGTGAGGGGAGGAAGAGTGAGGGGGAGAGCTGTGTGTGTGATGGGGAGGATGAGTGAGGGGGAGAGCTGTGTGTGAGGGGAGGCTGAGTGAGGGGGGGAGTGCTGAGTGTGTGAGGGGAGGCTGCATGAGGGGGGAGCGCTATGTGTGTGAGGGGAGGCTGAGTGAGGGGGAGAGCTGTGTGTG
This sequence comes from Taudactylus pleione, assembly GCA_031769625.1. Taxonomy (NCBI): domain Eukaryota; kingdom Metazoa; phylum Chordata; class Amphibia; order Anura; family Myobatrachidae; genus Taudactylus; species Taudactylus pleione. The sequence continues at coordinate 414,853 of JAUIMM010001814.1, forward strand.
ACGGGAGGATGAGTGAGGGGGGAGAGCTGTGTGTGTGAGGGGAGTTTGAATGAGGGCGGAGCACTGTGTGTGAGGTGAGGCTGAGTGAGGGGGGAGCGCTGTGTGTGTGAGGGGAGGCTGAGTGAGGGGGGAGATCTGTGTGTGTGAGAGGAGGCTGTGTGAGGGGGGAGCGCTGTGTGAGTGAGGGGGGACCGCTGTGTGTGTAAGGGGAGGCTGAGTGAGGGGGGAGCACTGTGTGTGTGAGGGGAGGCTGAGTGAGGGGGGAGTGCTGTATGTGTGAGGGGAGGCTGAGTGAGGGGGGAGCGCTATGTGTGTGGGGGGAGCGCTGAGTGTATAAGGGGAGGCTGAGCTGAGTGAGGGGGAGCACTGTGTGTGTGAGGGGAGGCTGAGTGAGGGGGGAGTGCTGTATGTGTGAGAAGAGGCTGAGTGAGGGGGAGCACTGTGTGTGTGAGGGGAGGCCAAGTGTGGGGGGAGAGCTGTGTGTGAGGGGAGGCTGAGTGAGGGGGGAGAGTTCTATGTGAGGGGAGGCTGAGTGAGGGGAGAGAGCTGTGTAAAGGGAGGTGAGCTGTGTAAAGGGGAGTGCTGTGGCGGGGTCTGAATGAGGGGGGGATCATTGTGTGTGTGTGAGGGGAGGCTGAGTGAGGGGGGAGTGCTGTGTGTGTGAGGGGAGGCTGAGTGAGGGGGGAGAGCTGTGTGTGAGGGGAGGCTGAGTGAGCGGAGAGAGCTGTGTAAAGGGAGGTGAGCTGTGTAAAGGGGAGTGCTGTGGCGGGGTCTGAATGAGGGGGGGATCATTGTGTGTGTGTGAGGGGAGGCTGAGTGAGGGGGGAGTGCTGTGTGTGTGAGGGGAGGCTGAGTGAGGGGGGAGAGCTGTGTGTGAGGGGAGGCTGAGTGAGGCGGGAGAGCTGTGGGGACTAATAATAATAATAATATGAGAAAGTAGTGATTTGGAATATATCTAGCCCTCCGTGTCCCAGTTTGATACTGCCCCTATTATTAAGTTTTATTTCCATTTAATTTGCCCCTACAAGCTGGACACACCCCCTACCTGGCACACTTGGGGGGTGGGGGCGCATTAGCATACACATGCTCCAGGTGCCATAGCTACACGCTACTCCCCTGTGTCTGACTGCCGCCTTGTATGTCTACTCTGGCCATAGGACTCCAGAACGAGGAGGTCAGAAGAGAAGGGAGGAACCACCAGGATATTCCAGAGATACCTGTATACGGATGTCTGCACACTTCTCACTGTGAGTTTGGGTACCCCCATCATCTGGGTTATTATGATATTGTGCATATGGGTGAATATTATATCATTTATATCAGCTATTGAACAAGAAACGGTGACTGAAAGATTTATGGGTGGCTGTTACTCTGTTAATATGTGAGTACGGTATGAACATCCACATTTCTGTGATTTAAGGGCAGGAACATAGCCAAGAATATTAATTATACTTGGGACTACCAGAATTTGGATTAGAATGTACTACACCAGAGGTTCCCAATCGCCGTGCCTCAAGGCTCCCCAACAGTTCAGGTTTTAGAGATATCCTTGGTTGAGCACAGGTGGTTACATCAAATAGAATGAGGTACTAATAAAGTCACCTGTGCTCAACCATGGATATCTCTAAAACCTGAACTGTTGGAGAGCCTTGAGGACCATGATTGGGAACTTCTGTATTACACCATTGTTTTCCCCCCTTTCTTGAGGATTATTGGATGAAGACTATATCATCCCAGGATAAAGACTATACTGTCCCAGGATAAAGACTATACCATCCCAGGATAAAGACTATACCCTCCCAGGATAAAGACTATACCATCCCAGGATAAAGACTATACTATCCCAGGATAAAGACTATACACATCCCAGCATAAAGACTATACCATCCCAGGATAAAGACTATACTATCCCAGGATAAAGACTATACACATCCCAGCATAAAGACTATACCATCCCAGGATAAAGACTATACCATCCCAGGATAAAGACTATACCGTCCCAGGATAAAGACTATACCGTCCAAGGATAAAGACTATACCCATCCCAGGATAAAGCCTATACCATCCCAGGATAAAGACTATACCCATCCCAGGATAAAGACTATACCCATCCCTGGATAAAGACTATACCCATCCCAGGATAAAGACTATACCATCCCAGGATAAAGACTATACCATCCCAGGATAAAGTCTATACCATCCCAGGATAAAGACTATACCATCCCAGGATACAGATTATACCATCCCAGGATAAAGACTATACCCATCCCAGGATAAAGACTATACCCATCCCAGGATAAAGACTATACCATCCCAGGATAAAGACTATACCATCCCAGGATAAAGTCTATACCATCCCAGGATAAAGACTATACCATCCCAGGATACAGATTATACCATCCCAGGATAAAGACTATACCCATCCCAGGATAAAGACTATACCATCCCAGGATAAAGACTATACCATCCCAGGATAAAGACTATACCATCCCAGGATAAAGACTATACCCATCCCAGGATAAAGACTATACCCATCCCAGGATAAAGACTATACCATCCCAGGATAAAGACTATACCATCCCAGGATAAAGACTATGCCATCCCAGGATAAAGACTATATCATCCCAGGATAAAGACTATACCCATCCCAGGATAAAGACTATACCCATCCCAGGATAAAGACTATACTGTCCCAGGATAAAGACTATACCTTCCCAGGATAAAGTCTATACCCATCCCAGGATAAAGACTATACCATCCCAGGATAAAGACTACACTATCCCAGGATAAAGACTATCCCATCCCAGGATAAAGACTATCCCATCCCAGGATAAAGACTATACCATCCCAGGATAAAGACTATACCCATCCCAGGATAAAGACTATACCCATCCCAGGATAAAGACTATACCATCGCAGGATAAAGACTATACCATCCCAGGATAAAGACTATGCCATCCCAGGATAAAGACTATATCTTCCCAGGCTAAAGACTATACCATCCCATGATAAAGACTATACCATCCCAAGATAAAGACTATACTATCCCAGGATAAAGACTACACTATCCCAGGATAAAGACTATACCATCCCAGGATAAAGACTATACCATCCCAGGATAAAGACTATACCATCCCATGATAAAGACTATAGTCATACCATTCCAGGATAAAGACTATACCATCCCAGGATAAAGACTATACCATCCCAGGATAAAGACTATACCATCCCATGATAAAGACTATACCATTCCAGGATAAAGACTATACCATCCCAGGATAAAGACTATGCCATCCCAGGATAAAGACTATACCATTCCAGGATAAAGACTATACCATCCCAGGATAAAGACTATACCATCCCAGGATAAAGACTATACCCATCCCAGGATAAAGACTATACCCATCCCAGGATAAAGACTATACCATCCCATGATAAAGACTATACCCTCCCAGGATAAAGATCCTTTGCACAGATAGGATCGAAATCTTCTCTTGACCTGGGACAGAACTTGGATCTGACAAAATTAAGTGAATTTTTTATTCTTTCATCTGAACAATATTTTATGTGATATTAATACTATGTTTAATGTTTAAATGTTGGACATCATCCCTACTTTTTATGTAAGATTGTAGATACAGTATATGATCTTATTGATATAGGCTGTGCGCAGTAGTGGGCATAACTAACATATCTTGATATATAATGTCCATGGCTACTCTGTGAAAGGGCTCATTGATTATGGGCATGGATTGGAGTGGTACCCAGCGTGGGGGGTCCCCCGAGGCATTGGTATAGCTCACATGATGACCGGTAGCGCTTAACATCTTTATTTATCCCTGGCCAGAAGAAGTTATGGGAAAGCCAGGCTCGACTCCTAGATATCTTGCCAGGGGAATATCATGAACTAGGGACAATAATCTGGTCTGAGACTCCTGGGGAGCGGTTTCCTGATAACTCCTGTCTCTAGCTCATCTGCTTTGGCTGGTACCCAGTACAACGTCTCCTCCTCCCACACAATCCTGTCCTCTTGTGGTCCCCAGTCCATCCTTTCTGCAGCAATGCGGACACCAGCTAGTGAGGAGTCCATATGTCGGGCTTCCCTGAACTGTGCCCTATCAATATACGCCAAGTTTAAATCCCTGTCATTTAGGTCAGTGTGAGTAATAGTCACTGGTGGTGGTTCAGGGGTTGTGGTGGCCGAGACACCAGGTGCTGGGGTGGGAGCATTGGTGGGTCCTGCTTCTTCAGCGCGGGTTTGGATGCGTGTGACACCTACCACAAAATAACTGTCCAGTCCTTTGCCCAAATCATTCTGCAAGTTTACAGAGGCTGACAATCCATCCAGTAAGCCCACTTTCATCTCCCCATCCCCCTGGTCTCAATCGAAATGAACACGGACCATGGGGATAACAGTACACTGGCCTCCTGCCATCCAGATTTAGATTTTTCAGTTCTGGAGCCTTTAATTAAATAGAGCTAAATTGGGTCATATCAGGGTAATAGAGGCCCCCAAATCCCTGCAGCCAGGGCCGGACTACCAAATAGGCAGAGTAGGCACCGGCCTATGGGCCCCACACCTTATAGGGGCCCTGCAACAGATCAAAATAATATTGATTTGATCTTGGAAGAAAACTACAATCAATCAATCAAGCTTTCTTAAATTGTTTCCAAAAGATAGAAAAAATTTATCAACTCAAAGAAACAAAAACTTTACATTAAAAACTATATAGAGAAAATAATGGGTTGTGGCAGTATCACGAGAGGTGGCACTGGTGAGCAGCAGATTCTGTGTGGGGCAGGGGAGATCCGCCCACACAGACTAGAAAGGCATTGTGGGAAGATGCCTAATTGCTGCCTTGTGGAGAGAGCTCAGGTGTGGGCTGATGAGAAGGCAGACCAGTCAGGCTGCTGTGGGAAACAATCTATGTGGGATTGTGGCAGCCAGAGAGCACAGTCAAGCTAGGCGAGCCATTGGGGGCCAGGAGGCCTGTGTCTGGACCTTGCAGGAGGCAAGGGGGGACCACAAACTCTCGGACTGTGTGACATTGGAGCAGTAAAGCTGCAGGCTGAGGAAGCCAGGGCCTATATCTGTATGATACAGGGAAGGCCACCAGGACTGTGTTTGTGTAGCTGTGGCAGCCAAGCCAGGCTGGAGCCGGCGATAGACCTGCAAGAAGCAGGCAGAAACTTTGTTGGCAGACTGACTGCACCACATTAGAGAGGGCTTAAGAAGTGAGCTAGTGCCCTAAACAAGGGCTAGGTTGTTTATTATTTTTGTTTCCTGATTTCACATGCTGGAAGTAAAGCACCATTTATGTTTATTTAAACTGGAATGCTATGTGTGGACTCTAATTCTGCACCTACTCACTGCACCACTGACCCCAGTCTACCGAGCTAATTAACCCCCAAGTTATCACAGGGTACATTACATTAAAAGTAACAACTTAAAGTACATAAACCATAGACATCAGAGTCACATTACAGTTTGTGTCATAAAAGCTCAGTTGTCAGTTTTTTGTAAAAAAAAAAAAATTGGTGCAACCTACGTACGGTTTATTAAAATTGTGGGTTGGTAAAATTTAAAAATGTATTAGTAGATAAATTTATGAGAGGGGCCCTAGATTTCAACTGCCTAGTGGACCCCACAGAGTTTAATCCGGCACTGCCTGCAGCTCTTGTCCATTTACTTTTATAGGCTGCAAGTGTCCCTTCATTTTTACAGGAGTAGCCTCCCCAATTGCTGCTACCACCTCTGCCTGGTAGACTACTTCCTCCACCTGTGGGCACTCTCGTTGTATGTTCCTCAGTTGTTGGCAAGTGTAGCACCTTCTGGGGTCAGGTAGTGCTATATCGTGAGGTCTGGGCACACCAAGAGGCACAGCTAGGGTATGTTGCGGCATGAGGTACAATGTACTGTAGCAGTTGGTGCATCTCAATCAGCTGGGGGCCTTCGGACAGGCGTTCCCCTCCATCAGGGACTGTTAGTATTGGAAAGAAATCCCATTTTTGGCTAACTCTTGGACTTCTGGAGCCATTTTGTTCATTGAGATTTGTTGCAAGAGATTTTTAATGTCCCTTACGGTCATGGCTTGCTTCCATTCTAGCCACCGTTCACAGTTCCTTCACAATAGTTAGCTACATTCCATGAACGAAGAGTCCTCACTTTTTGCCATAGATTGGAACTTAGGGCCTGGTATAGAGACGGACACAATGGCAATTTTTAAGCGTGAATGCCACACTGCATGTGCAGCGATTGCATTGCGTTTATGAACGTACAGTGGACCCACTCGCAAAGGGAGTGACAGGTAGTCAGGGTTTGGAGGTGGTAATGGGGGGCGGTTATAAAAACGCAGGTGACTGTTTAATAGCCAAAAATTCTCTCTGAATCTCTTGGTAGTCTCTTCCTTGCTCTGGGCTCAGGGCGTGGTATGCCTCCTGAGCTGGACCCATCAAACTAATCCACGTATCTCTTGCATCACCATCATGGACATGATCGCACAGTCGTGGCTTCTGACTCCCTTCTGACTCTAATGCTGATGCCGTTGCAGGTACCACAACCAGTCATTCCAGTACTACTCCCAATACTGCTGCCCTCTGATGTGCAACAGCTCCAGTCCCAGTATGTGAAACCAAATCTGCAGCTGTTCCGTGTTGCCGATAATTAGTGCAGCTGCCAGGTTGACCATCACCCTGGTTCTATTACTGGTCCCCTCAGATGGGTCCTGGACCACATCTTTCACTTTCTCCTCCTGCCCAGGGTGTTCTAAGTCCAATCGTGCCAATATTTCAATTAGATACCCTTGGAATCCACTGTATTGATTTACATTTTTCTTAACTGACAGTTCGTGCAGGGCTCCCTTCTTGGTATTTTTGTAGATTTGTGCTGCCTCCATTCTTTTGTGATTTCTTGCTTCCGTGTTTATAACTTGAGTGATCCCACCGCTGCCACCAAGTGTGAGGCTACGGGGTTCATAGATCACTCCGGCGCAGAACTAGATGAACACTGAATAATGTTTCATTCTGCAGAACAGGAATAGACACAGCATGGGCCACTTGGCAATAATAAAATCCAACTAATGAAGCAGTGAGTCCAACGAAATCCTGTGGCTAGGCACAGACTGCCAACAAGCCATCAAAAGTTTTAGCAGGGTTGTAGAAGAAGTCCTTAAGCAAAGACAAGGTCCAGGATAAGTCTTCAAAGTCCAATTAATTACAGTGTGATGTCTCCCACAACAAACTTTTGGCAGACCATCACCTCTTAGCCAAGGCCAGTGAGTAACATGCCAATACTAGCAGGTAGCCCCTTCTTATATGCTCAGAATAGTCTTCGGCCTCAGGGGTGTGCTCGGCTTTCTTCTGTGTATTTAGGATCACAATGCATTGGAATATAATACACTTTTCCTAAATAAGATGATTAAATCTGGCACAGCGCGTCGTCTTGTCTGGTTTGTGAATGCACAGATGTATTCCCTTGGTATAAGTAAACAATAGGAACACACTAGGCCAGTGGTGTCTAACTCGGGCCCTTCAGCTGCAGTGGAACTACAGATCCCAGCATGCACTGCCAGAGTTTTGCTATTTGGGCATGCTCAAACTGTGGCAGGGCATGCTGGGATATGTAGTCCCACAGCAGCTGGAAGGCCCGAGTTTGACACCACTGCACTAGGCTGACTCGCCGACCTATCTGACGATTAGTAAGTGCATATACACTTACCAATTGTCTCCCCGATGTGTTGGCCTAACGTCACCGCCGTGTGACTGTAGCACGTGTATGGGTGACCGGCAGGGTGCCGGCACACACCAGCACATGCACTGATATATCTGCAGCAGCCATCTACTGTGCTGCACACGCTCACTGTTCGATTGACTGGCCAATATATCGCCCAGTGTGTACATAGCTTCATGCTAAAATGAATACCCCACCTACAGTGTAACAGATAATATAAGTCTCATATGTTATCACATCCCCCCCACCCCCACCCCGCATTGCCAGAAAAGACATAAGGAATTATTGGATGCAGTGTGAAGACAGATAATGATTCCTGGTCTTCCCGAGACAAACAAACTCATGTATAGTGGGGGTCTCATAGACAGACTCATGGATAGTGGGGGTCTCATGGACTGACTCATGGATAGTGGGGGTCTTATAGACAGACCCATAAATAGTGGGGGTCTCATAGACAGACTCATGGATAGTGGGGGTCTCAGACAGACTCATGGATAGTGGGGGTCTTATAGACAGACTCATGGATAGTGGGGGTCTCATAGACAGACTCATGGATAGTGAGGTGTCACAGACAGACTTATGGATACTGGGGGTCTCACAGACAGACTCATGGATAGTGGGGGGTCACAGACGGACTCATGGATAGTGGGGTGTCACAGACGGACTCATGGATAGTGGGGGTCTCATAGACAGACTCATGGATAGTGGGGGGGTCTCATAGACAGACTCATGGATAGTGGGGGCATCTCATAGACAGACTCATGGATAGTGGAGGTCTCATAGACAGACTCATGGATAGTGGGGGGGTCTCATAGACAGACTCATGGATAGTGGGGGAGTCTCATAGACAGACTCATGGATAGTGGGGGTCTCATAGACAGACTCATGGATAGTGGGGGTCTCAGACAGACTCATGGATAGTGGGGGTCTTATAGACAGACTCATGGATAGTGGGGGGTCTCATAGACAGACTCATGGATAGTGGAGGTCTCATAGACAGACTCATGGATAGTGGGGGTCTCATAGACAGACTCATGGATAGTGGGGTGTCACAGACAGACTCATGGATAGTGGGGTGTCACAGACAGACTCATGGATATTGGGGGTCTCATAGACAGACTCATGGATAGTGGGGGGGTCTCAGACAGACTCATGGATAGTGGGGGCATCTCATAGACAGACTCATGGATAGTGGAGGTCTCATAGACAGACTCATGGATAGTGGGGGGGTCTCATAGACAGACTCATGGATAGTGGGGAAGTCTCATAGACAGACTCATGGATAGTGGGGGGTCTCATAGACAGACTCATGGATAGTGGGGGGTCTCATAGACAGACTCATGGATAGTGGAGGTCTCAGACAGACTCATGGATAGTGGGGGTCTCATAGACAAATTCATGGATAGTGGAGGTCTCATAGAAAGACTCATGGATAGTGGAGATCTCATAGACAGACTCATGGATAGTGGGGGTCTCATAGACAGATTCATGGATAGTGGGGGATCTCATAGACAAACTCATGGATAGTGGAGATCTCATAGACAGACTCATGGATAGTGGGGGTCTCATAGACAGACTCATGGATAGTGGGGGATCTCATAGAAAGACTCATGGATAGTGGAGGTCTCATAGACAGACTGATGAATAGTGGGGGTCTCATAGACAGACTCATGGATAGTGGTGGTCTTATAGACAGACTCATGGATAGTGGGGGTCTCTTAGACAGACTCATGGATAGTGGGGGGTCTCATAGACTGATGAATAGTGGGGGACTTGCCTTTATGGGGTAACCTGATGCTTTCTCCAGTGGGAGGGGGCTGGAGTCTACCAATCTGTTCCTTGCCCTCACCATATCTCAGGAAATAATATTAGTATATCCATTACCTTTCTTCCATATCACTATGTAGAAAGAATAACTCTGGGCCATGTTATGTTGGTCAGAGCATGTGTAGGCCCCAGCAGAGCGAGTCCCCAGATTATGGAGGGATAATGTTCTCTCATCAGAATGCTGCCCCTTGCAGACCTTGGGTAGTGGACACCATGTAACATTCTTTGCTTCCAATGGGCAGCGGATGCGGAGGCTGCTCCTGCCTTTGGCAACATGGTCTAAAAATAAAATGTCATTATTTACAGGACGTAATGGGGAGGATTGTGCAGATAAACGTGTCTGTAACACGAGTCACTGATCTGTGATGTACACAGAGGATGCTCATCCAATGTAGTCTATGGGAAACTGTATAGTAGGTTGTATGGTACAGAATTCTATAGGGCATAACAAGCGCCAAGCGTACTGTATTATCTGTATAACGGAAGGGACTGGCACAAGCTAGGCACATGAGACAATGGCACAATCAGAAACATGGAGAATGGGTGGAATGTCGGCATAATCACTTGACACTTGGAATATTTGCTATGTACTCAATGGGAAGATCAGTAACATCTGGTGACTACAGAGCACATATAGAAATGCTCCCTCTCTACAGGGAATGAGCCATCCCGCTAATGATCTCTGTAACTACAGGTGTAAGCCCCCTGCACATGGCTCAGCACACCCAAAGGTACCACGCTGCTGAGTCTCTACATCATCACCTACATCACACAGGCCTCCCTGACATCACTATGGCTTCACAGGCCCCCTGACATCACTATGGCCTCACAGGCCCCCTGACATTACTATGGCCTCACATGCCTCACAGGCCCCCTGATATCACTATGGCCTCACAGGCCTCCCTGACATCACTATGGCCTCACAGGCCGCCCTGACATCACTATGACCTCACAGGCCGCCCTGACATTACCATGGCCTCACAGGCCGCCCTGACATCACCATGACCTCACAGGCCACCCTGACATCACTATGGCCTCACAGGCCGCCCTGACATCACTATGGCCTCACAGGCCGCCCTGACACCACTATGGCCTCACAGGCCTCCCTGACATCACTATGGTCTCACAGGCCACCCTGACATCACTATGAACTCACAGGCCTCCCTGACATCACTATGATCTCACAGGCCTCCCTGACATTACTATGCCACCCTGACATCACTATGGCCTCACAGGCCGCCCTGACATCACTATGGTCTCACAGGCCACCCTGACATCACTATGAACTCACAGGCCTCCCTGACATCACTATGGCCTCACAGGCCGCCCTGACATCACTATGACCTCACAGGCCGCCCTGACATTACCATGGCCTCACAGGCCGCCCTGACATTACCATGGCCTCACAGGCCGCCCTGACATCACTATGACCTCACAGGCCTCCCTGACATTACTATGCCACCCTGACATCACTATGGCCTCACAGGCCGCCCTGACATCACTATGGCCTCACAGGCCGCCCTGACATCAGGCCGCCCTGACATCACTATGACCTCACAGGCCACCCTGACATCACTATGACCTCACAGGCCTCCCTGACATCACAATGCACTCACAGGCTTCTGGCCAGGTTGATGGAATTGACTGAAGATGATGGTTTAACAAGGTGAGAAGAAAGACCACGGTGACTGGATGGAAAGACATCTGTAACAGAAGAAAGGCAACAAAGTAAGTTACTAATAAATAAACCCTATAGCTCTGTATTGTGTGATGCAGGTAATGTATCACCCAGCCCCTGTACTATGCTTCACTCACCTCTGTATTGTGTACCATCTACCCAATCAGTAACTTGCAGGGTAAACCATCTACCCAAAAAGTAACCCACAGGATAAACAACTGACACAACCAGTAACCAGCAGGATATCATCTACCCAATCAGTAACTAACAGGATAATTATCTCTGCAATCAGAAACCAGCAGGATAATAATCTTCCCAACCAGATATCAATAGGATAAATCCTCTACCCAACCAGAGGATACACCATCCACCAGTAACCTGAGGATACACCATCCACCAGTAACCAGAGGATCCACCATCCACCAGTAACCAGAGGATACACCATCCACCAGTAACCTGAGGATACACCATCCACCTGTAACCTGAGGATACACCATCCACCAGTAACCTGAGGATACACCATCCACCAGTAACCTGAGGATACACCATCCAAAAGTAACCTGAGGATACACCATCCACCAGTAACCAGAGGATCCACCATCCACCAGTAACCAGAGGATCCACCATTCACCAGTAACCAGAGGATACACCATACAGCAGTACCATCCACCAGTAACCAGAGGATTCACCATCCAGCAGTAACCAGAGGATACACCATCCAGCAGTAACCAGAGGATACACCATCCACCAGTAACCAGAGGATACACCATCCACCAGTAACCAGTGTAATAGCCTAGATATGTTCTGCTCAGTGAGCTCCTGCAGATTCTTTATCTTTGCCTTGAGACTCCATGTACAGTTACCACCTTGCTGCACTACTGGCTCCTGTACTCCGGTTCCTAGTATTCCGGTCCTATTCCGATTATGCAGCGTTCCAGTCCCATTATGGTTATCCAGCATTCCAGTCCCATTCAAGTTGTCCAGTGTTCCAATCCAGAGCTACTGCGAGTTCCACGTGATGTAGTGTCCCACTGGTTCTAACCTGGTTGACGTACCAAAGGTCTAATTTCTCTCTACCTGCACCTGTGCACTTCCAGCATATTAATCCTAGTTCCCATCAAGACTCCAGCTATCCCACCAGTGCCTTCAGTTACCAGCAGCCTCATCTAGTCTACCAGTAAACACACAATACACACAATACACTCCGCTTCCCTTGTTCTAGTCCATGTCTAATCATGACTTTTACCTGCGTTGTTGCATAAAGTAATAGATTCCAATCCAGTATACTTAAGAATTTGTCATTTTATTAATTAATGAAATAAATAGATCCAGCCCTTAACTGGGAGCACATATCCCCCAGGGTTAATGCAGCAATAACAACGATTGATTACATTACAGAGTATTTTATACCTTATTACAGTCTTAAGGTAATACGCCCCCTCTACACCCACTGACATCATCAGATAGACAGTGTTTGTTCTTGTTACCCTTCCTGTGCTGGGCAGTCAAATAGACAGCAGATTCCTCTATGAGATGATCATTGTTCTGCATCCCTATATTAGGTCACTAAATTTCTCTAGCACAGAATGATACATAAATGGACAGGCTATTATCCCATTCTACAGATAAACTACTTCCACAGGGAGCGGCCTTAAACACATCTCATCTAAGTTCTAATTAGTTTTCCACATCCATGAGCAGGAATTTTAGTAGGCTAACAAGCTTTCAGCCACTCACCCCAAATACCACTCCAGCCAAAGACTCCAGTCAGGTTCCAAACACAAATATAAACTTCAGAGTTTGCACAGGCCCCATGGATACGGCAGGCAGCTCAGCGCTGGGAACAGACCTCCTGCAGAACATTGCAGGTTGTATAGAGGGTCTAGAGTCAATGCAATGACAGCTGGCTCAGGGTCTGATTAAGACCCGCTCGCGAGCGCTATGTGTTTGCAAGCGGGTCAATGGTGGCCCAGTGTGCATGCGCACGACGGAGCCGGCTCCGTCGTGCGCATGCGCGAGACCCGTATAGCGACGGGCAAGCCGTCGTTCCGGGTCTCGCAACAAAGGGGGCATGCTGTCGATGTTGAGTGACAGCACGCCCCCTTTGGTGGGCAGGTCAGGGGCGTGGCTGCCCAGACGGAGGCGTTCCCATGTGAACGCCTACCGTCTGTGGCCAGCCCCACTGACATCACAAGTGATGTCAGTGGGAGAGATATCGGCTCTACAAGTGATGTCAGTGGGAGAGATATCGGCTCTGTTAGAGCCGAAAGCACTCTTGGGCTTGCGGCAACGAGACCCTACCACAAGGGTCTCGTCGCAAGCCCGATGGTCGTGATGGTCTTGACCATCGCGACCATCTTCCTGCCCACTCGCTATAGCTGTGGGTGGTCACCCACAGCTATGCGAGTGGACAGGAGGCCGTTCAAAAAAAAAAATAGCCCATCCCTGATTCAGAGCGAGAGCTCTGTCACAGCATCCGGCTCTGAATCAGGGCCTCAGTGCCTACAAGAACTTTGTTTGCCAGGACAATTTACAATCTCTCAGGCCTCCAGACTCCTTCCCTTCCTGAGAATCCTGCATCCAGAACCATGGCTTCATTTACCTACACCTAACAAATTGGATAGCAGTCCCAAGTTACCCTGTGTATTATTAAATCAGTCTGATGGTCACATCACCCTGCAGCCCACCAACTTTCCTATTGCCTATTGCCAAGACATGAGTCTATATTGTGCCCATGCCAACCGGCCAAGCATGTGTTCCCTGTGTGGGAGCAGTCAGATCCACCGCTGTCCAATTTTCCCAAATTCATTGCCACCTTTCGCAAGATCTTTGACAAACTCGGGAGATCAACTTCTGCTTCCATTGACATTATGCGTTTATGTCCAGGTAACAAGACGGTAGGACAGTATGTAGTCCAATTCTGGACCCTTGCATCAGAGCTGCAGTGGAATACGGAGGCACTAACAGCAGCATTGGGAACGAGCTTTCCCGCAAAAATCAAAGACGAGTTAGTTACTCGAGACCAGCCGGCTAGATTAGATGACCTGATATCACTTGTAATAAAGTGGACTTGCGTAATGTGAACCTGACTCCATCAACACGGTGACCCTGGAGCAATCCAAGGGGCCCATTTATTAATGATCGCATTTTGCAATGCGATCAGGGCATCCGGTACCACCCATGATCACATTGTAAAATGCGATCATACCGGCTGAATGTATGACCCGGCACATGCAGGGAGACGGGCTCCGTTCCTGCGATGTGGCCGGAGTGCATTCTGGGCTGCTGCGCATTCGCAGTCCCGCAGACTGCACATGAGCGGTGCCCATTGCCGGTGGAGGGATCTGGGAGATCCTTCCACTGTCTGAAATGCGGTAAGTCCCCATAGACTACAGCGGCTAACGCGATCTTCACATGGCGTTAGCTGCTGGGGTCAATATCGGGAATGGAAGCATTCCCGATATCGATACATTTGGCAGCATCGCATCCCCCATAGAAACCTATGGGGGAGACGGCTACCGGCGGCAATGGAGGGATCGCAGCAGGTATCGGAGATACGTCCCTCCTTCATACATCCGGGGGATACTTAGTATTTGAGGTAAACCCCCCAAAACAGGTGTTTTCGGGGAATTTACCTCAAATTAACTTCTCTTTAAAATCTGTCTCTTTATTAGCAGCAGATGGCAGTCTAATTCCCCATGGCTCAGTTACTTTCCAGACAAGTTCTCTCAAACTATGCATAGGAGCATCATTACACTCAGAGGAAATCTCCTTGGTTATTGCGAAGGCCACTGATCCTCTTGTCCTGGGACTTCCATGGTTGCAGAAGCACAACCCACAAATGGACAGGTCCTCTGCAGATTCTGTCTTGGGGTACGGCCTGTACTAATATTTGTCTCCAGAAAATTGTTCCTCTCTGATCCTCTAAAACACCTATAGCAGAGAATAAATATAGAAAAACCGAAGAACCCAGCGCTACATAGTGTAATAGTATTTCTATGTATTCTAATAGGAAATACAATGTTTCAAAAACTGAAGTCTGTGTGATGAACCCTGGTTCCGTGCAGAGTAAGATTTCTATTTCTCTTTTAATACAACCAGACCGACACTTACATTAGTGTTCAGGCTGGGGTACACATACAGGTATCTTTTTGTCACCCGGAACATACTGTAGGCAGTCACACATTTTTCTCTAATGGAAAGACAACTTATAATGATATCCTGTCTCGCGTTCACCTCACGGTATCTTTGTATCCACTCAGGGAAATTAGACAGCTCCACCGATATATTTCACTCTTGTACGATTTTTATTTATGTATATAGAACCATAAGGATAATCCAAGATAAAACTCCATACAATACAGGAACAAATTGATCTGTAATTGGGGGTTCTAAAGTTCATGGAGGATACAGATGTCCAAATGCCGGAGGATTGATGGAAATACACGAGCCGCTCCCCGTGCTGCAGTTCACGGCTGTGTACACAGTGTGTGCGGCTCGATTGTCCCATAGACCGAAAGACACTCCCTGAAGGTCGCACCTATCCCCCTTAAGGTCAAACCTGGAAAATATTTAATCACCCTTTCTCTTCCCCTGCAGGAGCAGGATTCTTCTTTGTTAAAAAAAAAAAGAAGATGGTGGGCTCCACCAGAGCCATAACTAGACTTTTTGGTGCCTTGTGCCAGGAAAAGCATCTTAGCACCCCCAGTTTTTTAAATAGGGAGAAAACATACCCAAAAGAGGTCCATGGCCTCATGGGGAAGGGCCAGGGAAGAGATAGGGGAGGCCAGGAGATGCTGGGGATAAATAGGGAAATAATATAGTGCACATGAGAGAGGGCCATGGCCTCATGGGGAAGGGCCAGGGAAGAGATAGGGGAGGCCAGGAGATGCTGGGGATAAATAGGGACATAATATAGTGCACCTGAGAGAGGGCCATGGCCTCATGGGGAAGGGCCAGGGAAGAGATAGGGGAGGCCAGGAGATGCTGGGGATAAATAGGGACATAATATAGTGCACCTGAGAGAGGGCCATGGCCTCATGGGGAAGGGCCAGGGAAGAGATAGGGGAGGCCAGGAGATGCTGGGGATAACTAGGGACATAATATAGTGCACCTGAGAGAGGGCCATGGCCTCATGGGGAAGGGCAAGGGAAGAGATAGGGGAGGCCAGGAGATGCTGGGGATAAATAGGGACATAATATAGTGCACCTGAGAGAGGGCCATGGCCTCATGGGGAAGGGCCAGGGAAGAGATAGGGGAGGCCGGGAGATGCTGGGGATAAGTAGGGACATAATATAGTGCACCTGAGAGCGGGCCATGGCCTCATGGGGAAGGGCCAGGGAAGAGATAGGGGAGGCCAGGAGATGCTGGGGAAAAATAGGGACATAATATAGTGCACCTGAGAGAGGGCCATGGCCTCATGGGGAAGGGCCAGGGAAGAGATAGGGGAGGCCAGGAGATGCTGGGGATAAATAGGGACATAATATAGTGCACCTGAGAGAGGGCCATGGCCTCATGGGGAAGGGCCAGGGAAGAGATAGGGGAGGCCAGGAGATGCTGGGGATAAATAGGGACATAATATAGTGCACCTGAGAGAGGGCCATGGCCTCATGGGGAAGGGCCAGGGAAGAGATAGGGGAGGCCAGGAGATGCTGGGGATAAATAGGGACATAATATAGTGCACCTGAGAGAGGGCCATGGCCTCATGGGGAAGGGCCAGGGAAGAGATAGGGGAGGCCAGGAGATGCTGGGGATAACTAGGGACATAATATAGTGCACCTGAGAGAGGGCCATGGCCTCATGGGGAAGGGCAAGGGAAGAGATAGGGGAGGCCAGGAGATGCTGGGGATAAATAGGGACATAATATAGTGCACCTGAGAGAGGGCCATGGCCTCATGGGGAAGGGCCAGGGAAGAGATAGGGGAGGCCGGGAGATGCTGGGGATAAGTAGGGACATAATATAGTGCACCTGAGAGCGGGCCATGGCCTCATGGGGAAGGGCCAGGGAAGAGATAGGGGAGGCCAGGAGATGCTGGGGAAAAATAGGGACATATTATAGTGCACCTGAGAGAGGGAACCACAACGTATGTACTCAGTACATCATCCGAGTATTATCTCCTAAGTGCCATTCTCCTGTGCCTGTTCTGCGTCTGGAACCACAGTGTGTGTACTCAGTACATCATAAAGGGTACCATCTCCTAAGTGCCATTCTCCTGTGCCTGTTCTGCATCTGGATCCATAGTGTGTGTACTCAGTACGTCATCTGAGTACCATCTCCTAAGTGTCATTCTCCTGTGCCTGTTCTGCATCTGGAACCACAGTGTATGTACTCAGTACATCATCCAAGTACCATCTCCTAAGTGCCATTCTCCTGTGCCTGTTCTGCATCTGGAACCACAATGTATGTACTCAGTACATCATCCAAGTACCATCTCCTAAGTGCCATTCTCCTGTGCCTGTTCTGCATCTGGATCCATAGTGTGTGTACTCAGTACGTCATCTGAGTACCATCTCCTAAGTGCCATTCTCCTGTGCCTGTTCTGCATCTGGAACCACAGTGTATGTACTCAGTACATCATCCGAGTATTATCTCCTAAGTGCCATTCTCCTGTGCCTGTTCTGCATCTGGAACCACAGTGTATGTACTCAGTACATCATCCGGGTATTTTCTCCTAAGTGCCATTCTCCTGTGCCTGTTCTGCGTCTGGAACCACAGTGTATGTACTCAGTACATCATCCGGGTATTTTCTCCTAAGTGTCATTCTCCTGTGCCTGTTCTGCATCTGGAACCACAGTGTATGTACTCAGTACATCATCCAAGTACCATCTCCTAAGTGCCATTCTCCTGTGCCTGTTCTGCATCTGGAACCACAGTGTATGTACTCAGTACATCATCCAAGTACCATCTCCTAAGTGCCATTCTCCTGTGCCTGTTCTGCATCTGGATCCATAGTGTGTGTACTCAGTACGTCATCTGAGTACCATCTCCTAAGTGTCATTCTCCTGTGCCTGTTCTGCATCTGGAACCACAGTGTATGTACTCAGTACATCATCCAAGTACCATCTCCTAAATGTCATTCTCCTGTGCCTGTTCTGCATCTGGAACCACAGTGTATGTACTCAGTACATCATCCAAGTACCATCTCCTAAGTGCCATTCTCCTGTGCCTGTTCTGCGTCTGGAACCACAGTGTATGTACTCAGTACATCATCCGGGTATTTTCTCCTAAGTGTCATTCTCCTGTGCCTGTTCTGCATCTGGATCCATAGTGTGTGTACTCAGTACGTCATCCGAGTACCATCTCCTAAGTGTCATTCTCCTGTGCCTGTTCTGCATCTGGATCCATAGTGTGTGTACTCGGTACATCATCCGAGTATTTTCTCCTAAGTGTCATTCTCCTGTGCCTGTTCTGCATCTGGATCCATAGTGTGTGTACTCAGTACGTCATCTGAGTACCATCTCCTAAGTGTCATTCTCCTGTGCCTGTTCTGGATCTGGATCCACAGTGTATGTACTCAGTACGTCATCTGAGTACCATCTCCTAAGTGTCATTCTCCTGTGCCAGCTGGTGAACATCTCCCAGTAAGTTAGACTCCGCGCCTTTGGTCAGGTATAGCCAACATTCGGTACTTGTTGATGAGGAAGTCATATATCCAGGCCCCTCACCTCCGGTTCCTTCCCCAACCTGGGACCCCGACTTTCAATCCCTCAGTAGAAGATCTCCCTAGCCCAAATGTGACAAGGAGCATACAACTTGATCAGAATTTGAAAAGGGGACAAATGTAAAATTGCATTTAATATGAGATACGGGCACTATGAATACCTAGTGATAACATTCGGGTTGCGCAATTCTCCTGCAGGCTACCAACATTTTGTTAATGAGATATTCCGTGATCTCCTCTACCAGTCAGTCATGACCTATCTGGACAATATCCTCATCTTTTCTCAAGATCTCCCAGCACATCGGGTACGAGTAAAAGAGGAGGCGCAACAACCACTTATTCTGCAAACTTGAAAAATGCATCTTTGAGGTGTCGTCCATTCTTTTGTTTTTTTTAAAATAAAGTATTTTTCAGTTTGAAAAAATACACCAAAAAAATGAATACATATAAGTAGACTAGAAAAAAAGGGATATATGTATAAAAAAAATATATATATATATATATCACACAATAACAGTACAAAGAGTAACAAAAAAAAAAAAAAGACCCTACAAACAGTTGTTATACTTTGATAAATGGAACGATTCCTGCACCAGGACAATATAGTTGTACGATTTCAAAAGGATATTTACTCGAATGATACAGTGATAAGGTTCTGCCCTTCTGATTCAAAAATATACATACTATTCACAAAAGAAAAAGGAATCAGCTGTACGTAGGGTGCGCTCCTCCCATTCATAACATGAAATAAGTACAATTTCTATACTTTATTAATTAGCTTAAAAGTCAGGTATCCAAAATTATTGAAATGATCACAGGCATATGCTGCCCCTTCACTCAGGCGAACATGAGCCCTATAGTGGGGAGATTATATATATATATATATGACGCAAAATCTTTTTAAAAAAAAAGAGAATTTTATTTTTAGTATAGTGTGATGACAAATGCAGAGAGTGTGAATACAGAATATAAAACCCTATATTGAGTCTCTGTTATTAAACATTATGTATAAATATTTAGTATAGATGTTAATTCTTTATGCTAAGCAGCAAGTACCATGCGATATCCGATCCTATCTGTAATCTCCGTTATTAATCACTTAGTACCAGAATTTTTCGGCCTGAAATTTCAGAGTCTAATACTGCGTACACACGGACAGATATATCGTTACGATATGAACGATAACGATATCGTTTAACGATATATCGTTCATATCGTTCATTTTTATGCAGTGAACGACCAACGATGCGCGTTCCCGCATGAACAATAACGATATCTATGACTGTCCGTGCATGCAGCCAATCTGGACGATATCGTGCACTTTGCATGTTCAGAGATGTGGCAGGAGGACTCACTGAGAGAGATCTTTCATGTCGTTGGTGGTACAGATCGTCCCGTGTGTACGCACCTTTACTTATCATTTATTTTATATTATTATTTTTATCTCTGCTATAAGCAGAATAATGTAATATCAGAAATGCCGCAGCTGTAATTATACTCAGCTGTTACAGACTCAGGGCCGGATTCAATTAGAGGTGAAAAAGTGCCGTTTGGAGATAAGTTTTCGCGGATTCGGACTTTCCGCCTTTTTTCAAAGTATCTCCATATTTAATTCCAGGAAGATTTCGCCTAAACAGAAACTCAATGCAATGTAATAGGCGGAAAAGTATTTCCTATGAATAGCAGGAGAAAAAAAAGTGCAAAATCTTTACTTTGGGGTACAAATGTGGGGAAACCACCCAGAACCCTTGGGACAGCCCCCCAAAGGACAAATCTGCAAAAAAATAAAAATAAAATACTTCAGAACACCCCAGAAAAGAACTTTCATTTTGAGGGCGAAAAAGTAAAAAGTGGAGGACGAGCATAAAACTAGCGACATAGACTTCTTGGGGTCTGCAAGGATGGGTCAGGTGTTTTTGGGATTGCAGGTGCATATATGACATTTTTTAAACTTCACTTTAGAGACATATAAATACGCTAGGAGCCATTTTCATGTACCCCAAATGTGACCGGAGTACTAATTTTCAGTATAAAAAAAATCCTGCTTTACGCCATTCTTCACCACTTTTGCAAAAACACTAATAAGAAGCAATTTAAACTTCTTAAGTACCCCAAACACTTTTATTAGGGATATTAGTACACCTATACATTGGTTCCCTATGCTAGTGCACCTTTTTGGGGGGTAGAGACTGATTTCCCCACTTCTGACAGTACTTTCCGCCTGTTCCGCATTCGCCACTTGCCGTTTTCACGTGGTTTGGAATTGAATACAACGAAAAGTGGGGGTGCGCCCGAAATGTTTTCGGTCTGAAACTGGAGACGTAATCGGAAAGTCGGACAGGTGAAACCTTTCCGACTTTTCGCGTCTAATTGAATACGGGCCTCAGTCTTAATTCACTGCTGCCTGTCGGAGATGTAACATTGTATCACATAGTACACATCAGATACAAAGTATATACTTCGCTTTCTCTGAGCAGGATGATGTATCTTTCCCACAGTATTACTGCTGCCGCCTTATCCTACAGATACATTTGTAGCCGTTATCGAGGAGTATTTATTAATCTCCCCGATCCCTGGCACACAGTGTCATTAGCTACATGTTCTTGATATAATGGCTGTATATATTGTCAGATAAAGGGACTGGTGTTTAGCACATAAGCAGGGACCTTTCATACCAAAGATATTAAAATTATATATATATAGTAAGTGAAGGTCTGTAACATAAGTCACTTCCTATAACAGCTCTGATTATAAGGTGTCAGAGCTACTAGGGCTAAATTATCATTTCAGTAATCTAAAGGTACTAAAACAGCTCTCATATACAGAGGATCTAGGCCAGTGATCTAGGCTATTTATATATAATCAGGGCCGCTAATGTTATATTATCACAGTATTAGCCTCCAAGTATGTATGGAGATCACAGTGCGGCATTATTAACACTTGTAGGTTAGAACGTATTGTATTTTTCACATTCTGGTACCACGACCAAGTAGATATATATATATATATATATATATATATATATATATATATATATTGACAGTCAGACAAGGTACTAACATCTTAAAATCTTTTTAGTAACAGCAATGTTATGTAGCTACAAATGTATCTGTAGGATAAGGCTGGGAGAGAACGGTCAGTTATCCAAGTGATACTGTGGGAAAGACACTTCTACATCAGCCTGCTCAGTCATACCCCTATTACACCACCAGTCATACCCGTATTACACCTCCAGTCACACCCCTATTACACCACCAGTCATACCCCTATTACACCACCAGTCATACCCCTATTACACCACCAGTCATACCCCTATTACACCTCCAGTCACACCCCTATTACACCACCAGTCATACCCCTATTACACCACCAGTCACACCCCTATTACACCACCAGTCATACCCCTATTACACCACCAGTCATACCCCTATTACACCACCAGTCATACCCCTATTACAACACCAGTCATACCCCTATTACACCACCCTAAATATCCCGGGCTGTTGCACGTCAACATTTTGTGATTTTTGTTGGTGTAAACGGATCAACCCGGGTCCAGTGACCTAAGGATCTGACCCGGCTGGATTGTGGGGCTGGGCATGGGTCATTCCCGCGTCACCCTGCAGTGTAAATTGCGCAACCGAGGTCACACCGCATGCCGCCCGATTTGCCTTCTTCAGTGGCACTTGGAGATGACATCATCTCCAAGCATCCACTGCCAGGTCGACCAGAACACCCACCCGCCCTCCCTGCCTCCAGACCGCTGCGGATTGAGGTTAGAGGGTCGCGGAGGGGGAGGGCAGGTAAGAAGCACTGCTCACCTGCACCAGAAAGCCAGGTCAGTGGTGATCCGGCTCCGGTGTGAACGGTGCTGACCCGGGCTATAAAAGGGGACCTGTCCCGGGTTGGAAACGTGTTCCAAATCCTAGGTCACACCTGGAACTTTGGTGTAAAAAGGGTATTAGAAAGCTAAGTAGATACATTGTGTCGAGTAGTACACATCAGATACAATGTTACATCTCTGACGGGCAGCAATGAATTAAGACTGAGGGCCGTATACAATTAGAAGCGGAAAAGCCGTTATCCGCGGAAAAGTATCGGCAATTTTGGCTTTTGCCGCTGTCGGAACTTATCTTCAAATTCAATTCCAGCCGGTTTTCACCTACGCAGAAAGTCAATGCAATATAACAGGCGAAAAAGATTTGCCGCAGAATAGCATATTTTTTATTTTGGGGTGCAGAAGTTGGGAAATCACTCAGAACCCTTGGGACCCCCCCCCCAAAGCACTAGTCACCCCAAAAAAAGGCTGAAAAATCAGGGACACCCCAAAAAATGCCTTTGGAATTTGTGGTGAAAATGCAAAAAGTGGGGGGTCAACTTCAAAAACTACCGTCATAAGGTTCTGGGGGAGCTCTAAGAAACGGCCACGTTTTAGGGATTGCAGGTGCTTGTATGACGGAGGAATTCACTTTGTCTAAAACTTCACTTTAGAGACATTAAAATATGCTGCGACCCTTTTCCAGTCCCCCAAATTTGATGGAACTACTTCATGCCATTCTTCACCACTTTTACCTAGACGCTAATACCACGCAATTACCACCACTTAAGTACCCTAACTAGTTCAATTAGGGCTAATACTAAACTACCACAATGATTTTCGAAGTCAGCGCATATCTTTCCGCCTGTTTTACATTTGGCGCTTGCCGTTTTTTGCCTGTTTTGGAGTTAAATACAGCGAATAGCGGGGACGCACATGATAAGTTTCTACATCCAAAACACGCGATGTAGGAGATAAGTCCGGCAGCTGGAACTATATTGTGGACGCGAAACTAATTGAATCCGGCCCTGAATCTCTAACACTTTAGTATAATTACAGCTGTGACATTTCTGATATTACATTATTATACTTATAGCAGAGATAAAAATAATAATATAAAATACATGAGAAGTAAGACCCAGGCCGTAATATTCTGGTACTACCGTATATACTCGAGTATAAGCCGAGGTACCTACTTTTACCACAAAAAATTGGGACAACTTATTGACTCGAGTATAAGCCTAGGGTGGGAAATGGCAGCAGCTGGTAGTGCCCCCAGTAGTAATAACCCCTTTTAGTGCCCCCTGTAGTAATCCCCCCTGGTAGTGCCCCCTGTAGTAATTACCCCCTGTAGTAATCCCCCCTGGTAGTGCCCCCTGTAGTAATCGCCCCTGGTAGTGCCCCCTGTAGTAATCGCCCCTGGTAGTGCCCCCTGTAGTAATCACCCCCTGTAGTAATCCCCCCTGGTAGTGCCCCCTGTAGTAATCGCCCCTGGTAGTGCCCCCTGTAGTAATCGCCCCTGGTAGTGCCCCCTGTAGTAATTGCCCCCTGGTAGTGCCCCCTGTAGTAATTGCCCCCTGGTAGTGCCCCCTGTAGTAATTGCCCCCTGGTAGTGCCCCCTGTAGTAATCGCCCCCTGTAGTCCCCCCCCCCAGTAGAGAGATGTGATAAGAATTTTAAAAAAAAATCACTTACCTGAAACTCCCGCTCCTGGTCCCGCCGCTATCCGCTCCTCCGGCCGCCTTGCATGGAAGAGACGTCGTCATGACAACGGCTCTCCCATTACCCACTGCGGGAGCCGGAAGATGGCTCCCGCAGTGGGAGCAGCAGCAGCCGCTGAGAGCCTGACAGACTCTCATCGGCGGCTGATTACAGCAAACACACAGCTCCCGGCTCCGGCGCCTGTGTGTTTGTGCTGTGTAGCGCTGACAGAAATCCGTCCGGTCAGCGCTACACTTCACTGGAGTATAAGCCGAGGGGGCACTTATACTCAAGTATATACGGTAAGTGATTAATAACGGAGATTACAGATAGGATCGGATATCGCATGGTACTTGCTGCTTAGCATAAAGAATTAACATCTATACTAAATATTTATACATAATGTTTAATAACAGAGACTCAATATAGGGTCGGATATTATATGGTACATGCTGTTTAGCACAAGCACATTAAAGACTAAACATCTATAATATATGGTAATAATGACATCACACAGCAATTTATTTTATATTCTCTATTCACATTCTCTACATTTGTCATCACACTATACTAAAAGTAACATTCTCTTTTTTAATATAAATATATTTTGCTTCATATATATACATGGAACCGCTGGCAGTGGTGTAGTAGTATAGTGTGTGCTGGGCTGTGGTGTAGTAGTGAGTGCTGGGCTGTGGTGTAGTAGTATAGTGTGTGCTGGCAGTGGTGTAGTAGTGTATGCTGGGCAGTGGTGTAGGAGTGTATGCTGGGCAGTGGTATAGTAGTGTGTGCTGGGCAGTGGTGTAGTAGTGTCTGCTGGGCAGTGGTGTAGTAGTATAGTGTGTGCTGGCCAGTGGTGTAGTAGTATAGTGTGTGCTGGCAGTGGTGTAGTAGTGTAGTGTATGCTGGGCAGTGGTGTAGTAGTGTGTGCTGGGCAGTGGTGTAGTAGTATAGTGTGTGCTGGGCTGTGGTGTAGTAGTATAGTGAGTGCTGGGCTGTGGTGTAGTAGTATAGTGTGTGCTGGGCTGTGGTGTAGTAGTGAGTGCTGGGCTGTGGTGTAGTAGTATAGTGTGTGCTGGCAGTGGTGTAGTAGTGTATGCTGGGCAGTGGTGTAGGAGTGTATGCTGGGCAGTGGTATAGTAGTGTGTGCTGGGCAGTGGTGTAGTAGTGTCTGCTGGGCAGTGGTGTAGTAGTATAGTGTGTGCTGGCCAGTGGTGTAGTAGTATAGTGTGTGCTGGCAGTGGTGTAGTAGTGTAGTGTATGCTGGGCAGTGGTGTAGTAGTGTGTGCTGGGCAGTGGTGTAGTAGTATAGTGTGTGCTGGGCTGTGGTGTAGTAGTATAGTGAGTGCTGGGCTGTGGTGTAGTAGTATAGTGTGTGCTGGCAGTGGTGTAGTAGTGTATGCTGGGCAGTGGTGTAGGAGTGTATGCTGGGCAGTGGTATAGTAGTGTGTGCTGGGCAGTGGTGTAGTAGTGTCTGCTGGGCAGTGGTGTAGTAGTATAGTGTGTGCTGGCCAGTGGTGTAGTAGTATAGTGTGTGCTGGCAGTGGTGTAGTAGTGTAGTGTATGCTGGGCAGTGGTGTAGTAGTGTGTGCTGGGCAGTGGTGTAGTAGTATAGTCTGTGCTGGGCTGTGGTGTAGTAGTATAGTGTGTGCTGGCAGTGGTGTAGTAGTGTATGCTGGGCAGTGGTGTAGTAGTATAGTGTGTGCTGGGCAGTGGTGTGGTAGTATAGTATGTGCTGGCAGTGGTGATGTAGTGTAGTGTATGCTGGGCAGTGGTGTAGTAGTGTGTGCTGGGCAGTGGTGTAGTAGTATAGTGTGTGCTGGGCAGTGGTGTAGTAGTGTGTGCTTGGCAGTGGTGTAGTAGTGTGTGTTGGGCAGTGTTGTAGTAGTATAGTGTGTGCTGGCAGTGTTGTAGTAGTGTGTGCTAGCCAGTGGTGTAGTAGTATGTGCTGGGCTGTGGTGTAGTAGTGTGTGCTGGGCAGTGGTGTAGTAGTGTAGTGTGTGATGGGCAGTGGTGTAGTAGTGTGTGCTGGGCTGTGGTGTAGTAGTGTATGCTGGGCAGTGGTGTAGTAGTGTGTGCTGAGCAGTGGTGTAGTAGTATAGTGTGTGCTGGGCAGTGGTGTAGTAGTATAGTGTGTGCTGGGCAGTGGTGTAGTAGTATAGTGTGTGCTGGCAGTGGTGTAGTAGTGTGTGCTGGCCAGTGGTGTAGTAGTATAGTGTGTGCTGGGCAGTGGTGTAGTAGTATAGTGTGTGCTGGGCAGTGGTGTAGTAGTATAGTGTGTGCTGGGCAGTGGTGTAGTAGTGTGTGCTGGGCTGTGGTGTAGTAGTGTGTGCTGGGCAGTGGTGTAGTAGTGTGTGCTGGGCTGTGGTGTAGTAGTGTATGCTGGGCAGTGGTGTAGTAGTGTGTGCTGGCCAGTGGTGTAGTAGTATAGTGTGTGCTGGCAGTGGTGTAGTAGTGTGTGCTGGCCAGTGGTGTAGTAGTATAGTGTGTGCTGGCAGTGGTGTAGTAGTGTAGTGTATGCTGGGCAGTGGTGTAGTAGTGTATGCTGGGCAGTGGTGTAGTAGTGTGTGCTGGCCAGTGGTGTAGTAGTATAGTGTGTGCTGGGCAGTGGTGTAGTAGTGTGTGCTGGCAGTGGTGTAGTAGTGTAGTGTATGCTGGGCAGTGGTGTAGTAGTGTGTGCTGGGCAGTGGTGTAGTAGTATAGTGTGTGCTGGGCAGTGGTGTAGAAGTGTGTGCTGGGCAGTGGTGTAGTAGTGTGTGCTGGGCAGTGGTGTAGTAGTATAGTGTGTGCTGGCAGTGGTGTAGTAGTGTGTGCTGGCCAGTGGTGTAGTAGTATGTGCTGGGCTGTAGTGTAGTAGTGTGTGCTGGGCAGTGGTGTAGTAGTGTAGTGTGTGCTGGGCAGTGGTGTAGTAGTGTGTGCTGGGCTGTGGTGTAGTAGTGTATGCTGGGCAGTGGTGTAGTAGTGTGTGCTGAGCAGTGGTATAGTAGTATAGTGTGTGCTGGGCAGTGGTGTAGTAGTATAGTGTGTGCTGGGCAGTGGTGTAGTAGTATAGTGTGTGCTGGCAGTGGTGTTGGAGTGTGTGCTGGCCAGTGGTGTAGTAGTATAGTGTGTGCTGGGCAGTTGTGTAGTAGTATAGTGTGTGCTGGGCAGTGGTGTAGTAGTATAGTGTGTGCTGGCAGTGGTGTAGTAGTGTGTGCTGGCCAGTGGTGTAGTAGTATAGTGTGCGCTGGCAGTGGTGTAGTAGTGTAGTGTATGCTGGGCAGTGGTGTAGTAGTATAGTGTGTGCTGGGCTGTGGTGTAGTAGTATAGTGTGTGCTGGCAGTGGTGTAGTAGTGTATGCTGGGCAGTGTTGTAGTAGTATAGTGTGTGCTGGGCAGTGGTGTGGTAGTATAGTATGTGCTGGCAGTGGTGATGTAGTGTAGTGTATGCTGGGCAGTGGTGTAGTAGTGTGTGCTGGGCAGTGGTGTAGTAGTATAGTGTGTGCTGGGCAGTGGTGTAGTAGTGTGTGCTTGGCAGTGGTGTAGTAGTGTGTGCTGGGCAGTGTTGTAGTAGTATAGTGTGTGCTGGCAGTGTTGTAGTAGTGTGTGCTAGCCAGTGGTGTAGTAGTATGTGCTGGGCTGTGGTGTAGTAGTGTGTGCTGGGCAGTGGTGTAGTAGTGTAGTGTGTGATGGGCAGTGGTGTAGTAGTGTGTGCTGGGCTGTGGTGTAGTAGTGTATGCTGGGCAGTGGTGTAGTAGTTTGTGCTGAGCAGTGGTGTAGTAGTATAGTGTGTGCTGGGCAGTGGTGTAGTAGTATAGTGTGTGCTGGGCAGTGGTGTAGTAGTATAGTGTGTGCTGGCAGTGGTGTAGTAGTGTGTGCTGGCCAGTGGTGTAGTAGTATAGTGTGTGCTGGGCAGTGGTGTAGTAGTATAGTGTGTGCTGGGCAGTGGTGTAGTAGTATAGTGTGTGCTGGGCAGTGGTGTAGTAGTGTGTGCTGGGCTGTGGTGTAGTAGTGTGTGCTGGGCAGTGGTGTAGTAGTGTGTGCTGGGTTGTGGTGTAGTAGTGTATGCTGGGCAGTGGTGTAGTAGTGTGTGCTGGCCATTGGTGTAGTAGTATAGTGTGTGCAGGCAGTGGTGTAGTAGTGTAGTGTATGCTGGGCAGTGGTGTAGTAGTGTGTGCTGGGCAGTGGTGTAGTAGTATAGTGTGTGCTGGGCAGTGGTGTAGTAGTGTGTGCTGGGCAGTGGTGTAGTAGTGTGTGCTGGGCAGTGGTGTAGTAGTATAGTGTGTGCTGGCAGTGGTGTAGTAGTGTGTGCTGGCCAGTGGTGTAGTAGTATGTGCTGGGCTGTGGTGTAGTAGTGTGTGCTGGGCAGTGGTGTAGTAGTGTAGTGTGTGCTGGGCAGTGGTGTAGTAGTGTGTGCTGGGCTGTGGTGTAGTAGTGTATGCTGGGCAGTGGTGTAGTAGTGTGTGCTGAGCAGTGGTATAGTAGTATAGTGTGTGCTGGGCAGTTGTGTAGTAGTATAGTGTGTGCTGGGCAGTGGTGTAGTAGTATAGTGTGTGCTGGCAGTGGTGTAGTAGTGTGTGCTGGCCAGTGGTGTAGTAGTATAGTGTGTGCTGGCAGTGGTGTAGTAGTGTAGTGTATGCTGGGCAGTGGTGTAGTAGTGTGTGCTGGGCAGTGGTGTAGTAGTATAGTGTGTGCTGGGCTGTGGTGTAGTAGTATAGTGTGTGCTGGCAGTGGTGTAGTAGTGTATGCTGGGCAGTGGTGTAGTAGTATAGTGTGTGCTGGGCAGTGGTGTGGTAGTATAGTATGTGCTGGCAGTGGTGATGTAGTGTAGTGTATGCTGGGCAGTGGTGTAGTAGTGTGTGCTGGGCAGTGGTGTAGTAGTATAGTGTGTGCTGGGCAGTGGTGTAGTAGTGTGTGCTTGGCAGTGGTGTAGTAGTGTTTGCTGGGCAGTGTTGTAGTAGTATAGTGTGTGCTGGCAGTGTTGTAGTAGTGTGTGCTAGCCAGTGGTGTAGTAGTATGTGCTGGCAGTGGTGTAGTAGTGTGTGCTGGGCAGTGGTGTAGTAGTGTAGTGTGTGCTGGGCAGTGGTGTAGTAGTGTGTGCTGGGCTGTGGTGTAGTAGTGTATGCTGGGCAGAGGTGTAGTAGTGTGTGCTGAGCAGTGGTGTAGTAGTATAGTGTGTGCTGGGCAGTGGTGTAGTAGTATAGTGTGTGCTGGGCAGTGGTGTAGTAGTATAGTGTGTGCTGGCAGTGGTGTAGTAGTGTGTGCTGGCGAGTGGTGTAGTAGTATAGTGTGTGCTGGGCAGTGGTGTAGTAGTATAGTGTGTGCTGGCAGTGGTGTAGTAGTGTGTGCTGGCCAGTTGTGTAGTAGTGTGTGCTGGCCACTGGTGTAGTAGTGTGTGCTGGCCAGTGGTGTAGTAGTGTGTGCTGGGCTGTGGTGTAGTAGTGTATGCTGGGCAGTGGTGTAGTAGTATAGTGTGTGCTGAGCAGTGGTGTAGTAGTATAGTATGTGCTGGCAGTGGTGTTGTAGTGTAGTGTATGCTGGGCAGTGGTGTAGTAGTGTGTGCTGGGCAGTGGTGTAGTAGTATAGTGTGTGCTGGGCAGTGGTGTAGTAGTGTGTGCTGGGCAGTGGTGTAGTAGTGTGTGCTGGGCAGTGTTGTAGTAGTATAGTGTGTGCTGGCAGTGTTGTAGTAGTGTGTGCTAGCCAGTGGTGTAGTAGTATGTGCTGGGCTGTGGTGTAGTAGTGTGTGCTGGGCAATGGTGTAGTAGTGTGTGCTGAGCAGTGGTGTAGTAGTATACTGTGTGCTGGGCAGTGGTGTAGTAGTGTAGTGTGTGCTGGCAGTGGTGTAGTAGTGTGTGCTGGCCAGTGGTGTAGTAGTGTGTGCTGGGCTGTGGTGTAGTAGTGTATGCTGGGCAGTGGTGTAGTAGTATAGTGTGTGCTGGGCAGTGGTGTAGTAGTATAGTATGTGCTGGCAGTGGTGTTGTAGTGTAGTGTATGCTGGGCAGTGGTGTAGTAGTGTGTGCTGGGCAGTGGTGTAGTAGTATAGTGTGTGCTGGCAGTGGTGTAGTAGTGTGTGCTGGCCAGTAGTGTAGTAGGGTGTGCTGGGCAGTGGTGTAGTAGTGTGTGCTGGGCTGTGGTGTTGTAGTGTAGCGTATGCTGGGCAGTGGTGTAGTAGTGTATGCTGGGCAGTGGAGTAGTAATGTATGCTGGCAGTGGTGTAGTAGTATAGTGTGTGCTGGGCAGTGGTGTAGTAGTATAGTGTGTGCTGGGCAGTGGTGTAGTAGTATAGTGTGTGCTGGCAGTGGTGTAGTAGTATAGTGTGTGCTGGGCAGTGGTGTAGTAGTATAGTGTGTGCTGGGCAGTGGTGTAGTAGTGTGTGCTGAGCAGTGGTGTAGTAGTATACTGTGTGCTGGGCAGTGGTGTAGTAGTGTAGTGTGTGCTGGCAGTGGTGTAGTAGTGTGTGCTGGCCAGTGGTGTAGTAGTGTGTGCTGGGCTGTGGTGTAGTAGTGTATGCTGGGCAGTGGTGTAGTAGTATAGTGTGTGCTGGGCAGTGGTGTAGTAGTATAGTATGTGCTGGCAGTGGTGTTGTAGTGTAGTGTATGCTGGGCAGTGGTGTAGTAGTGTGTGCTGGGCAGTGGTGTAGTAGTATAGTGTGTGCTGGGCAGTGGTGTAGTAGTGTGTGCTGGGCAGTGGTGTAGTAGTGTGTGCTGGGCAGTGTTGTAGTAGTATAGTGTGTGCTGGCAGTGTTGTAGTAGTGTGTGCTAGCCAGTGGTGTAGTAGTGTGTGCTGGGCTGTGGTGTAGTAGTGTATGCTGGGCAGTGGTGTAGTAGTGTGTGCAGAGCAGTGGTGTAGTAGTGTAGTGTGTGCTGGGCAGTGGTGTAGTAGTATAGTGTGTGCTGGGCAGTGGTGTAGTAGTATAGTGTGTGCTGGCAGTGGTGTAGTAGTGTGTGCTGGCGAGTGGTGTAGTAGTATAGTGTGTGCTGGGCAGTGGTGTAGTAGTATAGTGTGTGCTGGCAGTGGTGTAGTAGTGTGTGCTGGGCAGTGGTGTAGTAGTGTGTGCTGGGCTGTGGTGTAATAGTGTGTGCTGGGCAGTGGTGTAATAGTGTAGTGTGTGCTGGGCAGTGGTGTAGTAGTATAGTGTGTGCTGGCAGTGGTGTAGTAGTGTGTGCTGGCCAGTGGTGTAGTAGTGTGTGCTGGGCTGTGGTGTAGTAGTGTGTGCTGGGCTGTGGTGTACTAGTGTGTGCTGGGCAGTGGTGTAGTAGTATAGTTTGTGCTGGGCAGTGGTGTAGTAGTATAGTGTGTGCTGGGCAGTGGTGTAGTAGTATAGTGTGTGCTGGGCAGTGGTGTAGTAGTATAGTGTGTGCTGGCAGTGGTGTAGTAGTATAGTGTGTGCTGGGCAGTGGTGTAGTAGTATAGTGTGTGCTGGGCAGTGGTGTAGTAGTGTGTGCTGAGCAGTGGTGTAGTAGTATACTGTGTGCTGGGCAGTGGTGTAGTAGTGTAGTGTGTGCTGGCAGTGGTGTAGTAGTGTGTGCTGGCCAGTGGTGTAGTAGTGTGTGCTGGGCTGTGGTGTAGTAGTGTATGCTGGGCAGTGGTGTAGTAGTATAGTGTGTGCTGGGCAGTGGTGTAGTAGTATAGTATGTGCTGGCAGTGGTGTTGTAGTGTAGTGTATGCTGGGCAGTGGTGTAGTAGTGTGTGCTGGGCAGTGGTGTAGTAGTATAGTGTGTGCTGGGCAGTGGTGTAGTAGTGTGTGCTGGGCAGTGGTGTAGTAGTGTGTGCTGGGCAGTGTTGTAGTAGTATAGTGTGTGCTGGCAGTGTTGTAGTAGTGTGTGCTAGCCAGTGGTGTAGTAGTGTGTGCTGGGCTGTGGTGTAGTAGTGTATGCTGGGCAGTGGTGTAGTAGTGTGTGCAGAGCAGTGGTGTAGTAGTGTAGTGTGTGCTGGGCAGTGGTGTAGTAGTATAGTGTGTGCTGGGCAGTGGTGTTGTAGTATAGTGTGTGCTGGCAGTGGTGTAGTAGTGTGTGCTGGCGAGTGGTGTAGTAGTATAGTGTGTGCTGGGCAGTGGTGTAGTAGTATAGTGTGTGCTGGCAGTGGTGTAGTAGTGTGTGCTGGGCAGTGGTGTAGTAGTGTGTGCTGGGCTGTGGTGTAATAGTGTGTGCTGGGCAGTGGTGTAATAGTGTAGTGTGTGCTGGGCAGTGGTGTAGTAGTATAGTGTGTGCTGGCAGTGGTGTAGTAGTGTGTGCTGGCCAGTGGTGTAGTAGTGTGTGCTGGGCTGTGGTGTAGTAGTGTGTGCTGGGCTGTGGTGTACTAGTGTGTGCTGGGCAGTGGTGTAGTAGTATAGTTTGTGCTGGGCAGTGGTGTAGTAGTATAGTGTGTGCTGGGCAGTGGTGTAGTAGGGTATTGTATGCTGGACAGTGGTGTAGTAGTGTGTGCTGGGCAGTGGTGTAGTAGTGTGTGCTGGGCAGTGGTGTAGTAGTGTGTATTGGACAGTGGTGTAGTAGTGTGTGCTGGGCAGTGGTGTAGTAGTATAGTGTGTGCTGGGCAGTGGTGTAGTAGTATAGTGTGTGCTGGGCAGTGGTGTAGTAGTATAGGGTGTGCTGGGCTGTGGTGTAGTAGTATAGTGTGTGCTGGACAGTGGTGTAGTAGTGTGTGCTGGGCTGTGGTGTAGCAGTGTATGCTGGGCAATAGTGAAGTAGTGTGTGCTGGGCTGTGGTGTAGTAGTATAGTGTGTGCTTGGCAGTGGTGTAGTAGTGTGTGCTGGGGTGTGGTGTAGTAGTGTGTACTGGGCAGTGGTGTAGTAGTATAGTGTGTGCTGGGCAGTGGTGTAGTAGTGTGTGCTGGGCTGTGGTGTAGTAGTGTGTGCTGGGCAGTGGTGTAGTAGTATAGTGTGTGCTGGGTAGTGGTGTAGTAGTATAGTGTGTGCTGGGCAGTGGTGTAGTAGTGTAGTGTGTGCTGGGCAGTGGTGTAGTAGTGTGTGCTGGGCAGTAGTGTAGTAGTGTGTACTGGGCAGTGGTGTAGTTGTGTAGTGTGTGCTGGGCAGTGGTGTAGTATAGTGTGTGCTGGGCATTGGTGTAGTAGTGTGTACTGGGCAGTGGTGTAGTAGTATAGTGTGTGCTGGGCAGTGGTGTAGTATAGTGTGTGCTGGGCAGTGGTGTAGTAGTGTGTACTGGGCAGTGGTGTAGTAGTATAGTGTGTGCTGGGCAGTGGTGTAGTAGTGTGTGCTGGGCAGTGGTGTATTAGTATAGTGTGTGCTGGGCAGTGGTGTAGTAGTGTGTGCTGGGCAGTGGTGTAGTTGTATAGTGTGTGCTGGGCAGTGGTGTAGTGGTGTGTGCTGGGCTGTGGTGTAGTAGTGTATGCTGGGCAGTGGTGTAGTAGTGTGTGTTGGGCAGTGGTGTAGTAGTAGTAGTAGTAGTGTGTGCTGGACAGTGGTGTAGTAGTGTGTGCTGGGCAGGGGTATAGTAGTATAGTGTGTACTGGGCAGTGGTGTAGTAGTGTAGTGTGTGCTGGGTAGTGGTGTAGTAGTGTATGCTGGGCAGTGGTGTAGTAGTGTGTACTGGGCAGTGGTGTAGTAGTATAGTGTGTGCTGGGCAGTGGTGTAGTAGTGTATGCTGGGCAGTGGTGTAGTAGTGTATGCTGGGCAGTGGTGTAGTAGTGTATGCTGGGCAGTGGTGTAGTAGTGTGTGCTGGGCAGTGGTGTAGTAGTATAGTGTGTGCTGGGCTGTGGTGTAGTAGTGTGTACTGGGCAGTGGTTAGTAGTATAGTGTGTGCTTGGCAGTGGTGTAGTAGTGTATGCTGGGCAGTGGTGTAGTAGTGTATGCTGGACAGTGGTGTAGTAGTGTGTGCTGGGCAGTGGTGTAGTAGTGTATGCTGTGCAGTGGTGTAGTAGTGTGTGGTGGGCAATGGTGTAGTAGTGTGTGCTGGACAGTGGTGTAGTAGTAGTGTGTGCTGGGGTGTGGTGTAGTAGTATAGTGTGTGCTGGACAGTGGTGTAGTAGTGTATGCTGGGCAGTGGTGTAGTAGTGTGTACTGGGCAGTGGTGTATTAGTATAGTGTATGCTGGGCAGTGGTGTAGTAGTGTGTGCTGGGCAGTGGTGTAGTAGTATAGTGTGTGCTGGGCAGTGGTGTAGTAGTGTGTGCTGGGCAGTGGTGTAGTAGTGTGTGCTGGGCAATGTTGTAGTAGTATAGTGTGTGCTGGCAGTGTTGTAGTAGTGTGTGCTAGCCAGTGGTGTAGTAGTGTGTGCTGGGCTGTGGTGTAGTAGTGTATGCTGGGCAGTGGTGTAGTAGTGTGTAGTGAGCAGTGGTGTAGTAGTATAGTGTGTGCTGGGCAGTGGTGTAGTAGTATAGTGTGTGCTGGCAGTGGTGTAGTAGTGTGTGCTGGCGAGTGGTGTATTAGTATAGTGTGTGCTGGGCAGTGGTGTAGTAGTATAGTGTGTGCTGGCAGTGGTGTAGTAGTGTGTGCTGGCCAGTGGTGTAGTAGTGTGTGCTGGGCTGTGGTGTAGTAGTGTGTGCTGGGCAGTGGTGTAATAGTGTAGTGTGTGCTGGGCAGTGGTGTAGTAGTATAGTGTGTGCTGGCAGTGGTGTAGTAGTGTGTGCTGGCCAGTGGTGTAGTAGTGTGTGCTGGGCTGTGGTGTAGTAGTGTGTGCTGGGCTGTGGTGTACTAGTGTGTGCTGGGCAGTGGTGTAGTAGTATAGTTTGTGCTGGGCAGTGGTGTAGTAGTATAGTGTGTGCTGGGCAGTGGTGTAGTAGGGTATTGTATGCTGGACAGTGGTGTAGTAGTGTGTGCTGGGCAGTGGTGTAGTAGTGTGTGCTGGGCAGTGGTGTAGTAGTGTGTGCTGGGCAGTGGTGTAGTAGTATAGTGTGTGCTGGGCAGTGGTGTAGTAGTATAGTGTGTGCTGGGCAGTGGTGTAGTAGTATAGGGTGTGCTGGGCTGTGGTGTAGTAGTATAGTGTGTGCTGGACAGTGGTGTAGTAGTGTGTGCTGGGCTGTGGTGTAGTAGTGTATGCTGGGCAATAGTGAAGTAGTGTGTGCTGGGCTGTGGTGTAGTAGTATAGTGTGTGCTTGGCAGTGGTGTAGTAGTGTGTGCTGGGGTGTGGTGTAGTAGTGTGTACTGGGCAGTGGTGTAGAAGTATAGTGTGTGCTGGGCAGTGGTGTAGTAGTGTGTGCTGGGCTGTGGTGTAGTAGTGTGTGCTGGGCAGTGGTGTAGTAGTATAGTGTGTGCTGGGTAGTGGTGTAGTAGTATAGTGTGTGCTGGGCAGTGGTGTAGTAGTGTAGTGTGTGCTGGGCAGTGGTGTAGTAGTGTAGTGTGTGCTGGGCAGTAGTGTAGTAGTGTGTACTGGGCAGTGGTGTAGTTGTGTAGTGTGTGCTGGGCAGTGGTGTAGTATAGTGTGTGCTGGGCAGTGGTGTAGTAGTGTGTACTGGGCAGTGGTGTAGTAGTATAGTGTGTGCTGGGTAGTGGTGTAGTATAGTGTGTGCTGGGCAGTGGTGTAGTAGTGTGTACTGGGCAGTGGTGTAGTAGTATAGTGTGTGCTGGGCAGTGGTGTAGTAGTATAGTGTGTGCTGGGCAGTGGTGTAGTTGTATAGTGTGTGCTGGGCAGTGGTGTAGTGGTGTGTGCTGGGCTGTGGTGTAGTAGTGTATGCTGGGCAGTGGTGTAGAAGTGTGTGTTGGGCAGTGGTGTAGTAGTAGTAGTAGTGTGTGCTGGACAGTGGTGTAGTAGTGTGTGCTGGGCAGGGGTATAGTAGTATAGTGTGTACTGGGCAGTGGTGTAGTAGTGTAGTGTGTGCTGGGTAGTGGTGTAGTAGTGTATGCTGGGCAGTGGTGTAGTAGTGTGTACTGGGCAGTGGTGTAGTAGTATAGTGTGTGCTGGCCAGTGGTGTAGTAGTGTATGCTGGGCAGTGGTGTAGTAGTGTGTGCTGGGCAGTGGTGTAGTAGTGTGTGCTGGGCAGTGGTGTAGTAGTATAGTGTGTGCTGGGCTGTGGTTTAGTAGTGTGTGCTGGGCAGTGGTGTAGTAGTGTGTACTGGGCAGTGGTTAGTAGTATAGTGTGTGCTTGGCAGTGGTGTAGTAGTGTATGCTGGGCAGTGGTGTAGTAGTGTATGCTGGACAGTGGTGTAGTAGTGTGTGCTGGGCAGTGGTGTAGTAGTGTATGCTGTGCAGTGGTGTAGTAGTGTGTGGTGGGCAATGGTGTAGTAGTGTGTGCTGGGCAGTGGTGTAGTAGTAGTGTGTGCTGGGGTGTGGTGTAGTAGTATAGTGTGTGCTGGACAGTGGTGTAGTAGTGTATGCTGGGCAGTGGTGTAGTAGTGTGTACTGGGCAGTGGTGTATTAGTATAGTGTGTGCTGGGCAGTGGTGTAGTAGTGTCTGCTGGACAGTGGTGTAGTAGTATAGTGTGTGCTGGGCAGTGGTGTAGTAGTATAGTGTGTGCTGGCAGTGGTGTAGTAGTATAGTGTGTGCTGGCCAGTGGTGTAGTAGTATACTGTGTGCTGGGCAGTGGTGTAGTAGTGCAGTGTGTGCTGGCAGTGGTGTAGTAGTGTGTGCTGGCCAGTGGTGTAGTAGTGTGTGCTGGGCTGTGGTGTAGTAGTGTATGCTGGGCAGTGGTGTAGTAGTATAGTGTGTGCTGGGCAGTGGTGTAGTAGTATAGTATGTGCTGGCAGTGGTGTTGTAGTGTAGTGTATGCTGGGCAGTGGTGTAGTAGTGTGTGCTGGGCAGTGGTGTAGTAGTATAGTGTGTGCTGGGCAGTGGTGTAGTAGTATAGTGTGTGCTGGGCAGTGGTGTAGTAGTGTGTGCTAGCCAGTGGTGTAGTAGTATGTGCTGGGCTGTGGTGTAGTAGTGTGTGCTGGGCAGTGGTGTAGTAGTGTAGTGTGTGCTGGGCAGTGGTGTAGTAGTGTGTGCTGGGCTGTGGTATAGTAGTGTATGCTGGGCAGTGGTGTAGTAGTGTGTGCTGAGCAGTGGTGTAGTAGTATAGTGTGTGCTGGGCAGTGGTGTAGTAGAATAGTGTGTGCTGGGCAGTGGTGTAGTAGTATAGTGTGTGCTGGCAGTTTTGTAGTAGTGTGTGCTGGCGAGTGGTGTAGTAGTATAGTGTGTGCTGGGCAGTGGTGTAGTAGTATAGTGTGTGCTGGCAGTGGTGTAGTAGTGTGTGCTGGCCAGTGGTGTAGTAGTGTGTGCTGGCCAGTGGTGTAGTAGTGTGTGCTGGCCAGTGGTGTAGTAGTGTGTGCTGGGCTGTGGTGTAGTAGTGTATGCTGGGCAGTGGTGTAGTAGTATAGTGTGTGCTGGGCAGTGGTGTAGTAGTATAGTATGTGCTGGGCAGTGGTGTAGTAGTGTGTGCTGGACAGTGGTGTAGTAGTGTGTGCTGGGCAGGGGTATAGTAGTATAGTGTGTACTGGGCAGTGGTGTAGTAGTGTAGTGTGTGCTGGGTAGTGGTGTAGTAGTGTATGCTGGGCAGTGGTGTAGTAGTGTGTACTGGGCAGTGGTGTAGTAGTATAGTGTGTGCTGGCCAGTGGTGTAGTAGTGTATGCTGGGCAGTGGTGTAGTAGTGTGTGCTGGGCAGTGGTGTAGTAGTGTGTGCTGGGCAGTGGTGTAGTAGTATAGTGTGTGCTGGGCTGTGGTTTAGTAGTGTGTGCTGGGCAGTGGTGTAGTAGTGTGTACTGGGCAGTGGTTAGTAGTATAGTGTGTGCTTGGCAGTGGTGTAGTAGTGTATGCTGGGCAGTGGTGTAGTAGTGTATGCTGGACAGTGGTGTAGTAGTGTGTGCTGGGCAGTGGTGTAGTAGTGTATGCTGTGCAGTGGTGTAGTAGTGTGTGGTGGGCAATGGTGTAGTAGTGTGTGCTGGGCAGTGGTGTAGTAGTAGTGTGTGCTGGGGTGTGGTGTAGTAGTATAGTGTGTGCTGGACAGTGGTGTAGTAGTGTATGCTGGGCAGTGGTGTAGTAGTGTGTACTGGGCAGTGGTGTATTAGTATAGTGTGTGCTGGGCAGTGGTGTAGTAGTGTCTGCTGGACAGTGGTGTAGTAGTATAGTGTGTGCTGGGCAGTGGTGTAGTAGTATAGTGTGTGCTGGCAGTGGTGTAGTAGTATAGTGTGTGCTGGCCAGTGGTGTAGTAGTATACTGTGTGCTGGGCAGTGGTGTAGTAGTGCAGTGTGTGCTGGCAGTGGTGTAGTAGTGTGTGCTGGCCAGTGGTGTAGTAGTGTGTGCTGGGCTGTGGTGTAGTAGTGTATGCTGGGCAGTGGTGTAGTAGTATAGTGTGTGCTGGGCAGTGGTGTAGTAGTATAGTATGTGCTGGCAGTGGTGTTGTAGTGTAGTGTATGCTGGGCAGTGGTGTAGTAGTGTGTGCTGGGCAGTGGTGTAGTAGTATAGTGTGTGCTGGGCAGTGGTGTAGTAGTGTGTGCTGGGCAGTGGTGTAGTAGTGTGTGCTAGCCAGTGGTGTAGTAGTATGTGCTGGGCTGTGGTGTAGTAGTGTGTGCTGGGCAGTGGTGTAGTATTGTAGTGTGTGCTGGGCAGTGGTGTAGTAGTGTGTGCTGGGCTGTGGTATAGTAGTGTATGCTGGGCAGTGGTGTAGTAGTATAGTGTGTGCTGGGCAGTGGTGTAGTAGTATAGTATGTGATGGCAGTGGTGTTGTAGTGTAGTGTATGCTGGGCAGTGGTGTAGTAGTGTGTGCTGGCCAGTAGTGTAGTAGGGTGTGCTGGGCAGTGGTGTAGTAGTGTGTGCTGGGCTGTGGTGTTGTAGTGTAGCGTATGCTGGGCAGTGGTGTAGTAGTGTATGCTGGGCAGTGGAGTAGTAATGTATGCTGGCAGTGGTGTAGTAGTATAGTGTGTGCTGGGCTGTGGTGTAGTAGTATAGTGTGTGCTGGGCAGTGGTGTAGTAGTATAGTGTGTGCTGGCAGTGGTGTAGTAGTATAGTGTGTGCTGGGCAGTGGTGTAGAAGTATAGTGTGTGCTGGGCAGTGGTGTAGTAGTGTGTGCTGAGCAGTGGTGTAGTAGTATACTGTGTGCTGGGCAGTGGTGTAGTAGTGTAGTGTGTGCTGGCAGTGGTGTAGTAGTGTGTGCTGGCCAGTGGTGTAGTAGTGTGTGCTGGGCTGTGGTGTAGTAGTGTATGCTGGGCAGTGGTGTAGTAGTATAGTGTGTGCTGGGCAGTGGTGTAGCAGTATAGTATTTGCTGGCAGTGGTGTTGTAGTGTAGTGTATGCTGGGCAGTGGTGTAGTAGTGTGTGCTGGGCAGTGGTGTAGTAGTATAGTGTGTGCTGGGCAGTGGTGTAGTAGTGTGTGCTGGGCAGTGGTGTAGTAGTGTGTGCTGGGCAGTGTTGTAGTAGTATAGTGTGTGCTGGCAGTGTTGTAGTAGTGTGTGCTAGCCAGTGGTGTAGTAGTATGTGCTGGGCTGTGGTGTAGTAGTATAGTATGTACTGGGCAGTGGTTAGTAGTATAGTGTGTGCTTGGCAGTGGTGTAGTAGTGTATGCTGGGCAGTGGTGTAGTAGTGTATGCTGGACAGTGGTGTAGTAGTGTGTGCTGGGCAGTGGTGTAGTAGTGTATGCTGTGCAGTGGTGTAGTAGTGTGTGGTGGGCAATGGTGTAGTAGTGTGTGCTGGGCAGTGGTGTAGTAGTAGTGTGTGCTGGGGTGTGGTGTAGTAGTATAGTGTGTGCTGGACAGTGGTGTAGTAGTGTATGCTGGGCAGTGGTGTAGTAGTGTGTACTGGGCAGTGGTGTATTAGTATAGTGTGTGCTGGGCAGTGGTGTAGTAGTGTCTGCTGGACAGTGGTGTAGTAGTATAGTGTGTGCTGGGCAGTGGTGTAGTAGTATAGTGTGTGCTGGCAGTGGTGTAGTAGTATAGTGTGTGCTGGCCAGTGGTGTAGTAGTATACTGTGTGCTGGGCAGTGGTGTAGTAGTGCAGTGTGTGCTGGCAGTGGTGTAGTAGTGTGTGCTGGCCAGTGGTGTAGTAGTGTGTGCTGGGCTGTGGTGTAGTAGTGTATGCTGGGCAGTGGTGTAGTAGTATAGTGTGTGCTGGGCAGTGGTGTAGTAGTATAGTATGTGCTGGCAGTGGTGTTGTAGTGTAGTGTATGCTGGGCAGTGGTGTAGTAGTGTGTGCTGGGCAGTGGTGTAGTAGTATAGTGTGTGCTGGGCAGTGGTGTAGTAGTGTGTGCTGGGCAGTGGTGTAGTAGTGTGTGCTAGCCAGTGGTGTAGTAGTATGTGCTGGGCTGTGGTGTAGTAGTGTGTGCTGGGCAGTGGTGTAGTATTGTAGTGTGTGCTGGGCAGTGGTGTAGTAGTGTGTGCTGGGCTGT
This sequence comes from Taudactylus pleione, assembly GCA_031769625.1. NCBI lineage: Eukaryota > Metazoa > Chordata > Amphibia > Anura > Myobatrachidae > Taudactylus > Taudactylus pleione. Next base: position 455,486 of record JAUIMM010001814.1, read on the forward strand.
GGTATAGTAGTGTATGCTGGGCAGTGGTGTAGTAGTGTGTGCTGAGCAGTGGTGTAGTAGTATAGTGGGTGCTGGGCAGTGGTGTAGTAGAATAGTGTGTGCTGGGCAGTGGTGTAGTAGTATAGTGTGTGCTGGCAGTTTTGTAGTAGTGTGTGCTGGCGAGTGGTGTAGTAGTATAGTGTGTGCTGGGCAGTGGTGTAGTAGTATAGTGTGTGCTGGCAGTGGTGTAGTAGTGTGTGCTGGCCAGTGGTGTAGTAGTGTGTGCTGGCCAGTGGTGTAGTAGTGTGTGCTGGCCAGTGGTGTAGTAGTGTGTGCTGGGCTGTGGTGTAGTAGTGTATGCTGGGCAGTGGTGTAGTAGTATAGTGTGTGCTGGGCAGTGGTGTAGTAGTATAGTATGTGCTGGGCAGTGGTGTAGTAGTGTGTGCTGGGCAGTGGTGTAGTAGTGTGTGCTGGGCAGTGTTGTAGTAGTATAGTGTGTGCTGGCAGTGTTGTAGTAGTGTGTGCTAGCCAGTGGTGTAGTAGTATGTGCTGGGCTGTGGTGTAGTAGTGTGTGCTGGGCAGTGGTGTAGTAGTGTGTGCTGAGCAGTGGTGTAGTAGTGTGTGCTGAGCAGTGGTGTAGTAGTATACTGTGTGCTGGGCAGTGGTGTAGTAGTGTAGTGTGTGCTGGCAGTGGTGTAGTAGTGTGTGCTGGCCAGTGGTGTAGTAGTGTGTGCTGGGCTGTGGTGTAGTAGTGTATGCTGGGCAGTGGTGTAGTAGTATAGTGTGTGCTGGGCAGTGGTGTAGTAGTATAGTATGTGATGGCAGTGGTGTTGTAGTGTAGTGTATGCTGGGCAGTGGTGTAGTAGTGTGTGCTGGGCAGTGGTGTAGTAGTATAGTGTGTGCTGGCAGTGGTGTAGTAGTGTGTGCTGGCCAGTAGTGTAGTAGGGTGTGCTGGGCAGTGGTGTAGTAGTGTGTGCTGGGCTGTGGTGTTGTAGTGTAGCGTATGCTGGGCAGTGGTGTAGTAGTGTATGCTGGGCAGTGGAGTAGTAATGTATGCTGGCAGTGGTGTAGTAGTATAGTGTGTGCTGGGCTGTGGTGTAGTAGTATAGTGTGTGCTGGGCAGTGGTGTAGTAGTATAGTGTGTGCTGGCAGTGGTGTAGTAGTATAGTGTGTGCTGGGCAGTGGTGTAGAAGTATAGTGTGTGCTGGGCAGTGGTGTAGTAGTGTGTGCTGAGCAGTGGTGTAGTAGTATACTGTGTGCTGGGCAGTGGTGTAGTAGTGTAGTGTGTGCTGGCAGTGGTGTAGTAGTGTGTGCTGGCCAGTGGTGTAGTAGTGTGTGCTGGGCTGTGGTGTAGTAGTGTATGCTGGGCAGTGGTGTAGTAGTATAGTGTGTGCTGGGCAGTGGTGTAGCAGTATAGTATGTGCTGGCAGTGGTGTTGTAGTGTAGTGTATGCTGGGCAGTGGTGTAGTAGTGTGTGCTGGGCAGTGGTGTAGTAGTATAGTGTGTGCTGGGCAGTGGTGTAGTAGTGTGTGCTGGGCAGTGGTGTAGTAGTGTGTGCTGGGCAGTGTTGTAGTAGTATAGTGTGTGCTGGCAGTGTTGTAGTAGTGTGTGCTAGCCAGTGGTGTAGTAGTATGTGCTGGGCTGTGGTGTAGTAGTGTGTGCTGGGCAGTGGTGTAGTAGTGTAGTGTGTGCTGGTCAGTGGTGTAGTAGTGTGTGCTGGGCTGTGGTGTAGTAGTGTATGCTGGGCAGTGGTGTAGTAGTGTGTGCTGAGCAGTGGTGTAGTAGTATAGTGTGTGCTAGGCAGTGGTGTAGTAGTATAGTGTGTGCTGGGCAGTGGTGTAGTAGTATAGTGTGTGCTGGCAGTGGTGTAGTAGTGTGTGCTGGCGAGTGCTGTAGTAGTATAGTGTGTGCTGGGCAGTGGTGTAGTAGTATAGTGTGTGCTGGCAGTGGTGTAGTAGTGTGTGCTGGCCAGTGGTGTAGTAGTGTGTGCTGGCCAGTGGTGTAGTAGTGTGTGCTGGGCTGTGGTGTAGTAGTGTGTGCTGGGCAGTGGTGTAATAGTGTAGTGTGTGCTGGGCAGTGGTGTAGTAGTATAGTGTGTGCTGGCAGTGGTGTCGTAGTGTGTGCTGGCCAGTGGTGTTGTAGTGTGTGCTGGGCTGTGGTGTAGTAGTGTGTGCTGGGCTGTGGTGTAGTAGTGTGTGCTGGGCAGTGGTGTAATAGTGTAGTGTGTGCTGGGCAGTGGTGTAGTAGTGTGTGCTGTGCTGTGGTGTAGTAGTGTATGCTGGGCAGTAGTGTAGTAGTGTGTGCTGGGCAGTGGTGTAGTAGTATAGTGTGTGCTGGCCAGTGGTGTAGTAGTATAGTGTGTGCTGGCAGTGGTGTAGTAGTGTGTGCTGGCCAGTAGTGTAGTAGGGTGTGCTGGGCAGTGGTGTAGTAGTATAGTGTGTGCTGGGCAGTGGTGTAGTAGTATAGTATGTGATGGCAGTGGTGTAGTAGTATAGTGTGTGCTGGGCAGTGGTGTAGTAGTATACTGTGTGCTGGGCAGTGGTGTAGTAGTGTATGCAAGGCAGTGGTGTAGTAGTGTGTGTTGGGCAGTGGTGTAGTAGTAGTAGTAGTAGTGTGTGCTGGACAGTGGTGTAGTAGTGTGTGCTGGGCAGGGGTATAGTAGTATAGTGTGTACTGGGCAGTGGTGTAGAAGTGTAGTGTGTGCTGGGCAGTGGTGTAGTAGTGTATGCTGGGCAGTGGTGTAGTAGTATAGTGTGTGCTGGCCAGTGGTGTAGTAGTGTGTGCTGGGCAGTGGTGTAGTAGTATATTGTGTGCTGGGCAGTGGTGTAGTAGTATACTGTGTGCTGGGCAGTGGTGTAGTAGTGTAGTGAATGCTGGGCAGTGGTGTAGTAGTGTGTGCTGGGCAGTGGTGTAGTAGTGTATGCTGGGCTGTGGTGTAGTAGTATAGTGTGTGCTGGCCAGTGATGTAGTATTATAATGTGTGCTGGGCAGTGGTGTAGTAGTGTAGTGTATGCTGGGCTGTGGTGTAGTAGTGTGTGCTGGGCAGTGGTGTAGTAGTGTGTGCTGGGCAGTGGTGTAGTAGTGTGTGCTGGGCAGTGGTGTAGTAGTATAGTGTGTGCTGGGCAGTGGTGTAGTAGTATAGTGTGTGCTGGCAGTGGTGTAGTAGTATAGTGTGTGCTGGGCAGTGGTGTAGTAGTATAGTGTGTGCTGGGCAGTGGTGTAGTAGTGCGTGCTGAGCAGTGGTGTAGTAGTATACTGTGTGCTGGGCAGTGGTTTAGTAGTGTAGTGTATGCTGGGCTGTGGTGTAGAAGTATAGTGTGTGCTGGGCAGTGGTGTAGTTGTGTAGTGTGTACTGGCCAATGGTGTAGTAGTGTGTGCTGAGCAGTGGTGTAGTAGTATAGTGTGTGCTGGCCAGTGGTGTAGTAGTGTGTGCTGGGCAGTGGTGTAGTAGTATATTGTGTGCTGGGCAGTGGTGTAGTAGTATACTGTGTGCTGGGCAGTGGTGTAGTAGTGTAGTGAATGCTGGGCAGTGGTGTAGTAGTGTGTGCTGGGCAGTGGTGTAGTAGTGTATGCTGGGCTGTGGTGTAGTAGTATAGTGTGTGCTGGCCAGTGGTGTAGTATTATAATGTGTGCTGGGCAGTGGTGTAGTAGTGTAGTGTATGCTGGGCTGTGGTGTAGTAGTGTGTGCTGGGCAGTGGTGTAGTAGTGTGTGCTGGGCAGTGGTGTAGTAGTGTGTGCTGGGCAGTGGTGTAGTAGTATACTGTGTGCTGGGCAGTGTTGTAGTAGTGTAGTGTATGCTGGGCAGTGGTGTAGTAGTATAGTGTGTGCTGGGCAGTGGTGTAATAGAATACTGTGTGCTGGGCAGTGGTGTAGTAGTGTAGTGTGTGCTGGGCAGTGGTGTAGTAGTGTGTGCTGGGCAGTATTGTAGTAATGTGTACTGGGCAGTGGTGTAGTTGTGTAGTGTGTGCTGGGCAGAGGTGTAGTATAGTGTGTGCTGGGCAGTGGTGTAGTAGTGTGTACTGGGCAGAGGTGTAGTAGTATAGTGTGTGCTGGGCAGTGGTGTAGTATAGTGTGTGCTGGGCAGTGGTGTAGTAGTGTGTACTGGGCAGTGGTGTAGTAGTATAGTGTGTGCTGGGCAGTGGTGTAGTAGTGTGTGCTGGGCAGTGGTGTATTAGTATAGTGTGTGCTGGGCAGTGGTGTAGTAGTGTGTGCTGGGCAGTGGTGTAGTTGTATAGTGTGTGCTGGGCAGTGGTGTAGTGGTGTGTGCTGGGCTGTGGTGTAGTAGTGTATGCTGGGCAGTGGTGTAGTAGTGTGTGTTGGGCAGTGGTGTAGTAGTAGTAGTAGTAGTGTGTGCTGGACAGTGGTGTAGTAGTGTGTGCTGGGCAGGGGTATAGTAGTATAGTGTGTACTGGGCAGTGGTGTAGTAGTGTAGTGTGTGCTGGGCAGTGGTGTAGTAGTGTATGCTGGGCAGTGGTGTAGTAGTGTGTACTGGGCAGTGGTGTAGTAGTATAGTGTGTGCTGGGCAGTGGTGTAGTAGTGTATGCTGGGCAGTGGTGTAGTAGTGTATGCTGGGCAGTGGTGTAGTAGTGTGTGCTGGGCAGTGGTGTAGTAGTGTGTGCTGGGCAGTGGTGTAGTAGTATAGTGTGTGCTGGGCTGTGGTTTAGTAGTGTGTGCTGGGCAGTGGTGTAGTAGTGTGTACTGGGCAGTGGTTAGTAGTATAGTGTGTGCTTGGCAGTGGTGTAGTAGTGTATGCTGGGCAGTGGTGTAGTAGTGTATGCTGGACAGTGGTGTAGTAGTTTGTGCTGGGCAGTGGTGTAGTAGTGTATGCTGGGCAGTGGTGTAGTAGTGTGTGGTGGGCAGTGGTGTAGTAGTGTGTGCTGGGCAGTGGTGTAGTAGTAGTAGTGTGTGCTGGGGTGTGGTGTAGTAGTATAGTGTGTGCTGGACAGTGGTGTAGTAGTGTATGCTGGGCAGTGGTGTAGTAGTGTGTACTGGGCAGTGGTGTATTAGTATAGTGTGTGCTGGGCAGTGGTGTAGTAGTGTCTGCTGGACAGTGGTGTAGTAGTATAGTGTGTGCTGGGCAGTGGTGTAGTAGTATAGTGTGTGCTGGCAGTGGTGTAGTAGTGTGTGCTGGCCAGTGGTGTAGTAGTATAGTGTGTGCTGGCAGTGGTGTAGTAGTGTAGTGTATGCTGGGAAGTGGTGTAGTAGTGTGTGCTGGGCAGTGGTGTAGTAGTATAGTGTGTGCTGGGCTGTGGTGTAGTAGTGTATGCTGGGCAGTGGTGTAGTAGTATAGTGTGTGCTGGGCAGTGGTGTAGTAGTATAGTATGTGCTGGCAGTGGTGTTGTGTTGTAGTGTATGCTGGGCAGTGGTGTAGTAGTGTGTGCTGGGCAGTGGTGTAGTAGTATAGTGTGTGCTGGGCAGTGGTGTAGTAGTGTGTGCTGGGCAGTGGTGTAGTAGTGTGTGCTGGGCAGTTTTGTAGTAGTATAGTGTGTCCTGGCAGTGTTGTAGTAGTGTGTGCTAGCCAGTGGTGTAGTAGTATGTGCTGGGCTGTGGTGTAGTAGTGTGTGCTGGGCAGTGGTGTAGTAGTGTAGTGTGTGCTGGGCAGTGGTGTAGTAGTGTGTGCTGGGCTGTGGTGTAGTAGTGTATGCTGGGCAGTGGTGTAGTAGTGTTTGCTGAGCAGTGGTGTAGTAGTATAGTGTGTGCTGGGCAGTGGTGTAGTAGTATAGTGTGTGCTGGGCAGTGGTGTAGTAATATAGTGTGTGCTGGCAGTGGTGTAGTAGTGTGTATTGGCGAGTGGTGTAGTAGTATAGTGTGTGCTGGGCAGTGGTGTAGTAGTATAGTGTGTGCTGGCAGTGGTGTAGTAGTGTGTGCTGGCCAGTGGTGTAGTAGTGTGTGCTGGCCAGTGGTGTAGTAGTGTGTGCTGGGCTGTGGTGTAGTAGTGTGTGCTGGGCAGTGGTGTAATAGTGTAGTGTGTGCTGGGCAGTGGTGTAGTAGTATAGTGTGTGCTGGCAGTGGTGTAGTAGTGTGTGCTGGCCAGTGGTGTAGTAGTGTGTGCTGGGCTGTGGTGTAGTAGTGTGTGCTGGGCAGTGGTGTAATAGTGTAGTGTGTGCTGGGCAGTGGTGTAGTAGTGTGTGCTGGGCTGTGGTGTAGTAGTGTATGCTGGGCAGTAGTGTAGTAGTGTATGCTGGGCAGTGGTGTAGTAGTATAAAGTGTGCTGGCCAGTGGTGTAGTAGTATAGTGTGTGCTGGCAGTGGTGTAGTAGGGTGTGCTGGCCAGTAGTGTAGTAGGGTGTGCTGGGCTGTGGTGTTGTAGTGTAGCGTATGCTGGGCAGTGGTGTAGTAGTGTATGCTGAGCAGTGAAGTAGTAATGTATGCTGGCAGTGGTGTAGTAGTATAGTGTGTGCTGGGCAGTGGTGTAGTAGAATAGTGTGTGCTGGGCAGTGGTGTAGTAGTATAGTGTGTGCTGGCAGTGGTGTAGTAGTATAGTGTGTGCTGGGCAGTGGTGTAGTAGTATAGTGTGTGCTGGACAGTGGTGTAGTAGTGTGTGCTGAGCAGTAGTGTAGTAGTATACTGTGCTGGGCAGTGGTGTAGTAGTGTAGTGTATGCTGGGCTGTGGTGTAGTAGTATAGTGTGTGCTGGGCAGTGGTGTAGTAGTGTAGTGTGTGCTGGCCAGTGGTGTAGTAGTGTGTGCTGAGCAGTGGTGTAGTAGTATAGTGTGTGCTGGCCAGTGGTGTAGTAGTGTGTGCTGGGCAGTGGTGTAGAAGTATATTGTGTGCTGGGCAGTGGTGTAGTAGTATACTGTGTGCTGGGCAGTGGTGTAGTAGTGTAGTGTATGCTGGGCAGTGGTGTAGTAGTGTGTGCTGGGCAGTGGTGTAGTAGTGTATGCTGGGCTGTGGTGTAGTAGTATAGTGTGTGCTGGCCAGTGGTGTAGTATTATACTGTGTGCTGGGCAGTGGTGTAGTAGTGTAGTGTATGCTGGGCTGTGGTGTAGTAGTGTGTGCTGGGCAGTGGTGTAGTAGTGTGTGCTGGGCAGTGGTGTAGTAGTGTGTGCTGGGCAGTGGTGTAGTAGTATACTGTGTGCTGGGCAGTGTTGTAGTAGTGTAGTGTATGCTGGGCAGTGGTGTAGTAGTGTGTGCTGGGCAGTGGTGTAGTAGTATAGTGTGTGCTGGGCAGTGGTGTAATAGAATACTGTGTGCTGGGCTGTGGTGTAGTAGTGTAGTGTATGCTGGGCAGTGGTGTAGTAGTCTGTGCTGGCAGTGGTGTAGTAGTATAGTGTGTGCTGTGCAGTGGTGTAGTAGTGTGTGCTGGCAGTGGTGTAGTAGTGTAGTGTATGCTGAGTAGTGGTGTAGTAGTGTGTGCTGGCCATGGTGTAGTAGTGTATGCTGGGCTGTGGTGTAGTAGTATAGTGTGTGCTGGGCAGTGGTGTAGTAGTATAGTGTGTGCTGGGCAGTGGTGTAGTAGTGTGTGCTGGGCAGTGGTGTATTAGTATAGTGTGTGCTGGGCAGTGGTGTAGTAGTAGTAGTAGTAGTGTGTGCTGGACAGTGGTGTAGTAGTGTGTGCTGGGCAGGGGTATAGTAGTATAGTGTGTACTGGGCAGTGGTGTAGAAGTGTAGTGTGTGCTGGGCAGTGGTGTAGTAGTGTATGCTGGGCAGTGGTGTAGTAGTATAGTGTGTGCTGGCCAGTGGTGTAGTAGTGTGTGCTGGGCAGTGGTGTAGTAGTATATTGTGTGCTGGGCAGTGGTGTAGTAGTATACTGTGTGCTGGGCAGTGGTGTAGTAGTGTAGTGAATGCTGGGCAGTGGTGTAGTAGTGTGTGCTGGGCAGTGGTGTAGTAGTGTATGCTGGGCTGTGGTGTAGTAGTATAGTGTGTGCTGGCCAGTGATGTAGTATTATAATGTGTGCTGGGCAGTGGTGTAGTAGTGTAGTGTATGCTGGGCTGTGGTGTAGTAGTGTGTGCTGGGCAGTGGTGTAGTAGTGTGTGCTGGGCAGTGGTGTAGTAGTATAGTGTGTGCTGGGCAGTGGTGTAGTAGTATAGTGTGTGCTGGCAGTGGTGTAGTAGTATAGTGTGTGCTGGGCAGTGGTGTAGTAGTATAGTGTGTGCTGGGCAGTGGTGTAGTAGTGCGTGCTGAGCAGTGGTGTAGTAGTATACTGTGTGCTGGGCAGTGGTTTAGTAGTGTAGTGTATGCTGGGCTGTGGTGTAGAAGTATAGTGTGTGCTGGGCAGTGGTGTAGTTGTGTAGTGTGTACTGGCCAATGGTGTAGTAGTGTGTGCTGAGCAGTGGTGTAGTAGTATAGTGTGTGCTGGCCAGTGGTGTAGTAGTGTGTGCTGGGCAGTGGTGTAGTAGTATATTGTGTGCTGGGCAGTGGTGTAGTAGTATACTGTGTGCTGGGCAGTGGTGTAGTAGTGTAGTGAATGCTGGGCAGTGGTGTAGTAGTGTGTGCTGGGCAGTGGTGTAGTAGTGTATGCTGGGCTGTGGTGTAGTAGTATAGTGTGTGCTGGCCAGTGGTGTAGTATTATAATGTGTGCTGGGCAGTGGTGTAGTAGTGTAGTGTATGCTGGGCTGTGGTGTAGTAGTGTGTGCTGGGCAGTGGTGTAGTAGTGTGTGCTGGGCAGTGGTGTAGTAGTGTGTGCTGGGCAGTGGTGTAGTAGTATACTGTGTGCTGGGCAGTGTTGTAGTAGTGTAGTGTATGCTGGGCAGTGGTGTAGTAGTATAGTGTGTGCTGGGCAGTGGTGTAATAGAATACTGTGTGCTGGGCAGTGGTGTAGTAGTGTAGTGTGTGCTGGGCAGTGGTGTAGTAGTGTGTGCTGGGCAGTATTGTAGTAATGTGTACTGGGCAGTGGTGTAGTTGTGTAGTGTGTGCTGGGCAGAGGTGTAGTATAGTGTGTGCTGGGCAGTGGTGTAGTAGTGTGTACTGGGCAGAGGTGTAGTAGTATAGTGTGTGCTGGGCAGTGGTGTAGTATAGTGTGTGCTGGGCAGTGGTGTAGTAGTGTGTACTGGGCAGTGGTGTAGTAGTATAGTGTGTGCTGGGCAGTGGTGTAGTAGTGTGTGCTGGGCAGTGGTGTATTAGTATAGTGTGTGCTGGGCAGTGGTGTAGTAGTGTGTGCTGGGCAGTGGTGTAGTTGTATAGTGTGTGCTGGGCAGTGGTGTAGTGGTGTGTGCTGGGCTGTGGTGTAGTAGTGTATGCTGGGCAGTGGTGTAGTAGTGTGTGTTGGGCAGTGGTGTAGTAGTAGTAGTAGTAGTGTGTGCTGGACAGTGGTGTAGTAGTGTGTGCTGGGCAGGGGTATAGTAGTATAGTGTGTACTGGGCAGTGGTGTAGTAGTGTAGTGTGTGCTGGGCAGTGGTGTAGTAGTGTATGCTGGGCAGTGGTGTAGTAGTGTGTACTGGGCAGTGGTGTAGTAGTATAGTGTGTGCTGGGCAGTGGTGTAGTAGTGTATGCTGGGCAGTGGTGTAGTAGTGTATGCTGGGCAGTGGTGTAGTAGTGTGTGCTGGGCAGTGGTGTAGTAGTGTGTGCTGGGCAGTGGTGTAGTAGTATAGTGTGTGCTGGGCTGTGGTTTAGTAGTGTGTGCTGGGCAGTGGTGTAGTAGTGTGTACTGGGCAGTGGTTAGTAGTATAGTGTGTGCTTGGCAGTGGTGTAGTAGTGTATGCTGGGCAGTGGTGTAGTAGTGTATGCTGGACAGTGGTGTAGTAGTTTGTGCTGGGCAGTGGTGTAGTAGTGTATGCTGGGCAGTGGTGTAGTAGTGTGTGGTGGGCAGTGGTGTAGTAGTGTGTGCTGGGCAGTGGTGTAGTAGTAGTAGTGTGTGCTGGGGTGTGGTGTAGTAGTATAGTGTGTGCTGGACAGTGGTGTAGTAGTGTATGCTGGGCAGTGGTGTAGTAGTGTGTACTGGGCAGTGGTGTATTAGTATAGTGTGTGCTGGGCAGTGGTGTAGTAGTGTCTGCTGGACAGTGGTGTAGTAGTATAGTGTGTGCTGGGCAGTGGTGTAGTAGTATAGTGTGTGCTGGCAGTGGTGTAGTAGTGTGTGCTGGCCAGTGGTGTAGTAGTATAGTGTGTGCTGGCAGTGGTGTAGTAGTGTAGTGTATGCTGGGAAGTGGTGTAGTAGTGTGTGCTGGGCAGTGGTGTAGTAGTATAGTGTGTGCTGGGCTGTGGTGTAGTAGTGTATGCTGGGCAGTGGTGTAGTAGTATAGTGTGTGCTGGGCAGTGGTGTAGTAGTATAGTATGTGCTGGCAGTGGTGTTGTGTTGTAGTGTATGCTGGGCAGTGGTGTAGTAGTGTGTGCTGGGCAGTGGTGTAGTAGTATAGTGTGTGCTGGGCAGTGGTGTAGTAGTGTGTGCTGGGCAGTGGTGTAGTAGTGTGTGCTGGGCAGTTTTGTAGTAGTATAGTGTGTCCTGGCAGTGTTGTAGTAGTGTGTGCTAGCCAGTGGTGTAGTAGTATGTGCTGGGCTGTGGTGTAGTAGTGTGTGCTGGGCAGTGGTGTAGTAGTGTAGTGTGTGCTGGGCAGTGGTGTAGTAGTGTGTGCTGGGCTGTGGTGTAGTAGTGTATGCTGGGCAGTGGTGTAGTAGTGTTTGCTGAGCAGTGGTGTAGTAGTATAGTGTGTGCTGGGCAGTGGTGTAGTAGTATAGTGTGTGCTGGGCAGTGGTGTAGTAATATAGTGTGTGCTGGCAGTGGTGTAGTAGTGTGTATTGGCGAGTGGTGTAGTAGTATAGTGTGTGCTGGGCAGTGGTGTAGTAGTATAGTGTGTGCTGGCAGTGGTGTAGTAGTGTGTGCTGGCCAGTGGTGTAGTAGTGTGTGCTGGCCAGTGGTGTAGTAGTGTGTGCTGGGCTGTGGTGTAGTAGTGTGTGCTGGGCAGTGGTGTAATAGTGTAGTGTGTGCTGGGCAGTGGTGTAGTAGTATAGTGTGTGCTGGCAGTGGTGTAGTAGTGTGTGCTGGCCAGTGGTGTAGTAGTGTGTGCTGGGCTGTGGTGTAGTAGTGTGTGCTGGGCAGTGGTGTAATAGTGTAGTGTGTGCTGGGCAGTGGTGTAGTAGTGTGTGCTGGGCTGTGGTGTAGTAGTGTATGCTGGGCAGTAGTGTAGTAGTGTATGCTGGGCAGTGGTGTAGTAGTATAAAGTGTGCTGGCCAGTGGTGTAGTAGTATAGTGTGTGCTGGCAGTGGTGTAGTAGGGTGTGCTGGCCAGTAGTGTAGTAGGGTGTGCTGGGCTGTGGTGTTGTAGTGTAGCGTATGCTGGGCAGTGGTGTAGTAGTGTATGCTGAGCAGTGAAGTAGTAATGTATGCTGGCAGTGGTGTAGTAGTATAGTGTGTGCTGGGCAGTGGTGTAGTAGAATAGTGTGTGCTGGGCAGTGGTGTAGTAGTATAGTGTGTGCTGGCAGTGGTGTAGTAGTATAGTGTGTGCTGGGCAGTGGTGTAGTAGTATAGTGTGTGCTGGACAGTGGTGTAGTAGTGTGTGCTGAGCAGTAGTGTAGTAGTATACTGTGCTGGGCAGTGGTGTAGTAGTGTAGTGTATGCTGGGCTGTGGTGTAGTAGTATAGTGTGTGCTGGGCAGTGGTGTAGTAGTGTAGTGTGTGCTGGCCAGTGGTGTAGTAGTGTGTGCTGAGCAGTGGTGTAGTAGTATAGTGTGTGCTGGCCAGTGGTGTAGTAGTGTGTGCTGGGCAGTGGTGTAGAAGTATATTGTGTGCTGGGCAGTGGTGTAGTAGTATACTGTGTGCTGGGCAGTGGTGTAGTAGTGTAGTGTATGCTGGGCAGTGGTGTAGTAGTGTGTGCTGGGCAGTGGTGTAGTAGTGTATGCTGGGCTGTGGTGTAGTAGTATAGTGTGTGCTGGCCAGTGGTGTAGTATTATACTGTGTGCTGGGCAGTGGTGTAGTAGTGTAGTGTATGCTGGGCTGTGGTGTAGTAGTGTGTGCTGGGCAGTGGTGTAGTAGTGTGTGCTGGGCAGTGGTGTAGTAGTGTGTGCTGGGCAGTGGTGTAGTAGTATACTGTGTGCTGGGCAGTGTTGTAGTAGTGTAGTGTATGCTGGGCAGTGGTGTAGTAGTGTGTGCTGGGCAGTGGTGTAGTAGTATAGTGTGTGCTGGGCAGTGGTGTAATAGAATACTGTGTGCTGGGCTGTGGTGTAGTAGTGTAGTGTATGCTGGGCAGTGGTGTAGTAGTCTGTGCTGGCAGTGGTGTAGTAGTATAGTGTGTGCTGTGCAGTGGTGTAGTAGTGTGTGCTGGCAGTGGTGTAGTAGTGTAGTGTATGCTGAGTAGTGGTGTAGTAGTGTGTGCTGGCCATGGTGTAGTAGTGTATGCTGGGCTGTGGTGTAGTAGTATAGTGTGTGCTGGGCAGTGGTGTAGTAGTATAGTGTGTGCTGGGCAGTGGTGTAGTAGTGTGTGCTGGGCAGTGGTGTATTAGTATAGTGTGTGCTGGGCAGTGGTGTAGTAGTGTGTGCTGGGCAGTGGTGTAGTTGTATAGTGTGTGCTGGGCAGTGGTGTCCTGGTGTGTGCTGGGCTGGGGTGTAGTAGTGTATGCTGGGCAGTGGTGTAGTAGTGTGTGTTGGGCAGTGGTGTAGTAGTAGTAGTAGTGTGTGCTGGACAGTGGTGTAGTAGTGTGTGCTGGGCAGGGGTATAGTAGTATAGTGTGTACTGGGCAGTGGTGTAGTAGTGTAGTGTGTGCTGGGCAGTGGTGTAGTAGTGTATGCTGGGCAGTGGTGTAGTAGTGTGTACTGGGCAGTGGTGTAGTAGTATAGTGTGTGCTGGGCAGTGGTGTAGTAGTGTATGCTGGGCAGTGGTGTAGTAGTGTATGCTGGGCAGTGGTGTAGTAGTGTGTGCTGGGCAGTGGTGTAGTAGTGTGTGCTGGGCAGTGGTGTAGTAGTATAGTGTGTGCTGGGCTGTGGTTTAGTAGTGTGTGCTGGGCAGTGGTGTAGTAGTGTGTACTGGGCAGTGGTTAGTAGTATAGTGTGTGCTTGGCAGTGGTGTAGTAGTGTATGCTGGGCAGTGGTGTAGTAGTGTATGCTGGACAGTGGTGTAGTAGTTTGTGCTGGGCAGTGGTGTAGTAGTGTATGCTGGGCAGTGGTGTAGTAGTGTGTGGTGGGCAGTGGTGTAGTAGTGTGTGCTGGGCAGTGGTGTAGTAGTAGTGTGTGCTGGGGTGTGGTGTAGTAGTATAGTGTGTGCTGGACAGTGGTGTAGTAGTGTATGCTGGGCAGTGGTGTAGTAGTGTGTACTGGGCAGTGGTGTATTAGTATAGTGTGTGCTGGGCAGTGGTGTAGTAGTGTCTGCTGGGCAGTGTTGTATTAGTATAGTGTGTGCTGGGCAGTGGTGTAGTAGTGTGTGCTGGGCAGTGGTGTAGTAGTATAGTGTGTGCTGGCAGTGGTGTAGTAGTGTGTGCTGGCCAGTGGTGTAGTAGTATAGTGTGTGCTGGCAGTGGTGTAGTAGTGTAGTGTATGCTGGGAAGTGGTGTAGTAGTGTGTGCTGGGCAGTGGTGTAGTAGTATAGTGTGTGCTGGGCTGTGGTGTAGTAGTGTATGCTGGGCAGTGGTGTAGTAGTATAGTGTGTGCTGGGCAGTGGTGTAGTAGTATAGTATGTGCTGGCAGTGGTGTTGTAGTGTAGTGTATGCTGGGCAGTGGTGTAGTAGTGTGTGCTGGGCAGTGGTGTAGTAGTATAGTGTGTGCTGGGCAGTGGTGTAGTAGTGTGTGCTGGGCAGTGGTGTAGTAGTGTGTGCTGGGCAGTTTTGTAGTAGTATAGTGTGTGCTGGCAGTGTTGTAGTAGTGTGTGCTAGCCAGTGGTGTAGTAGTATGTGCTGGGCTGTGGTGTAGTAGTGTGTGCTGGGCAGTGGTGTAGTAGTGTAGTGTGTGCTGGGCAGTGGTGTAGTAGTGTGTGCTGGGCTGTGGTGTAGTAGTGTATGCTGGGCAGTGGTGTAGTAGTGTTTGCTGAGCAGTGGTGTAGTAGTATAGTGTGTGCTGGGCAGTGGTGTAGTAGTATAGTGTGTGCTGGGCAGTGGTGTAGTAGTATAGTGTGTGCTGGCAGTGGTGTAGTAGTGTGTATTGGCGAGTGGTGTAGTAGTATAGTGTGTGCTGGGCAGTGGTGTAGTAGTATAGTGTGTGCTGGCAGTGGTGTAGTAGTGTGTGCTGGCCAGTGGTGTAGTAGTGTGTGCTGGCCAGTGGTGTAGTAGTGTGTGCTGGGCTGTGGTGTAGTAGTGTGTGCTGGGCAGTGGTGTAATAGTGTAGTGTGTGCTGGGCAGTGGTGTAGTAGTATAGTGTGTGCTGGCAGTGGTGTAGTAGTGTGTGCTGGCCAGTGGTGTAGTAGTGTGTGCTGGGCTGTGGTGTAGTAGTGTGTGCTGGGCTGTGGTGTAGTAGTGTGTGCTGGGCAGTGGTGTAATAGTGTAGTGTGTGCTGGGCAGTGGTGTAGTAGTGTGTGCTGCGCTGTGGTGTAGTAGTGCATGCTGGGCAGTAGTGTAGTAGTGTATGCTGGGCAGTGGTGTAGTAGTATAGAGTGTGCTGGCCAGTGGTGTAGTAGTATAGTGTGTGCTGGCAGTGGTGTAGTAGTGTGTGCTGGCCAGTAGTGTAGTAGGGTGTGCTGGGCTGTGGTGTTGTAGTGTAGCGTATGCTGGGCAGTGGTGTAGTAGTGTATGCTGGGCAGTGAAGTAGTAATGTATGCTGGCAGTGGTGTAGTAGTATAGTGTGTGCTGGGCAGTGGTGTAGTAGAATAGTGTGTGCTGGGCGGTGGTGTAGTAGTATAGTGTGTGCTGGCAGTGGTGTAGTAGTATAGTGTGTGCTGGGCAGTGGTGTAGTAGTATAGTGTGTGCTGGACAGTGGTGTAGTAGTGTGTGCTGAGCAGTAGTGTAGTAGTATACTGTGTGCTGGGCAGTGGTGTAGTAGTGTAGTGTATGCTGGGCTGTGGTGTAGTAGTATAGTGTGTGCTGGGCAGTGGTGAAGTAGTGTAGTGTGTGCTGGCCAGTGGTGTAGTAGTGTGTGCTGAGCAGTGGTGTAGTAGTATAGTGTGTGCTGGCCAGTGGTGTAGTAGTGTGTGCTGGGCAGTGGTGTAGAAGTATATTGTGTGCTGGGCAGTGGTGTAGTAGTATACTGTGTGCTGGGCAGTGGTGTAGTAGTGTAGTGTATGCTGGGCAGTGGTGTAGTAGTGTGTGCTGGGCAGTGGTGTAGTAGTGTATGCTGGGCTGTGGTGTAGTAGTATAGTGTGTGCTGGCCAGTGGTGTAGTATTATACTGTGTGCTGGGCAGTGGTGTAGTAGTGTAGTGTATGCTGGGCTGTGGTGTAGTAGTGTGTGCTGGGCAGTGGTGTAGTAGTGTGTGCTGGGCAGTGGTGTAGTAGTGTGTGCTGGGCAGTGGTGTAGTAGTATACTGTGTGCTGGGCAGTGTTGTAGTAGTGTAGTGTATGCTGGGCAGTGGTGTAGTAGTGTGTGCTGGGCAGTGGTGTAGTAGTATAGTGTGTGCTGGGCAGTGGTGTAATAGAATACTGTGTGCTGGGCTGTGGTGTAGTAGTGTAGTGTATGCTGGGCAGTGGTGTAGTAGTCTGTGCTGGCAGTGGTGTAGTAGTATAGTGTGTGCTGTGCAGTGGTGTAGTAGTGTGTGCTGGCAGTGGTGTAGTAGTGTAGTGTATGCTGAGTAGTGGTGTAGTAGTGTGTGCTGGCCATGGTGTAGTAGTGTATGCTGGGCTGTGGTGTAGTAGTATAGTGTGTGCTGGCCAGTGGTGTAGTAGTGTGTACTGGGCAGTGGTGTAGTAGTATAGTATGTGCTGGGCAGTGGTGTCGTAGTATAGTGTGTGCTGGGCAGTGGTGTAGTAGTGTGTGCTGGGCTGTGGTGTAGTAGTGTGTGCTGGGCAGTGGTGTAGTAGTGTGTGCTGGGCAGTGGTGTAGTAGTATAGTGTATGCTGGGCAGTGGTGTAGTAGTATACTGTGTGCTGGGCAGTGGTGTAGTAGTGTAGTGTATGCTGGGCAGTGGTGTAGTAGTGTGTGCTGGGCAGTGGTGTAGTAGTGCATGCTGGGCTGTGGTGTAGTAGTATAGTGTGTGCTGGCCAGTGGTGTAGTATTATACTGTGTGCTGGGCAGTGGTGTAGTAGTGTAGTGTATGCTGGGCTGTGGTGTAGTAGTGTGTGCTGGGCAGTGGTGTAGTAGTGTGTGCTGGGCAGTGGTGTAGTAGTGTGTGCTGGGCAGTGGTGTAGTAGTATACTGTGTGCTGGGCAGTGGTGTAGTAGTGTAGTGTATGCTGGGCAGTGGTGTAGTAGTCTGTGCTTGGCAGTGGTGTAGTAGTATAGTGTGTGCTGGGCAGTGGTGTAATAGTATACTGTGTGCTGGGCAGTGGTGTAGTAGTGTAGTGTATGCTGGGCAGTGGTGTAGTAGTCTGTGCTGGCAGTGGTGTAGTAGTATTGTGTGTGCTGGGCAGTGGTGTAGTTGTGTGTGCTGGCAGTGGTATAGTAGTGTAGTGTATGCTGGGTAGTGGTGTAGTAGTGTGTGCTGAGCAGTGGTGTAGTAGTATACTGTGTGCTGGGCAGTGGTGTAGTAGTGTAGTGTATGCTGGGATGTGGTGTAGTAGTATAGTGTGTGCTGGGCAGTGGTGTAGTAGTGTAGTGTGTGCTGGCCAGTGGTGTATCAGTGTGTGCTGAGCAGTGGTGTAGTAGTATAGTGTGTGCAAGTCAGTGGTGTAGTAGTGTGTGCTGGGCAGTGGTGTAGTAGTATAGTGTGTGCTGGGCAGTGGTGTAGTTGTATACTGTGTGCTGGGCAGTGGTGTAGTAGTGTAGTGTATGCTGGGCTGTGGTGTAGTAGTGTGTGCTGGGCAGTGGTGTAGTAGTGTGTGCTGGGCAGTGGTGTAGTAGTGTGTGCTGGGCAGTGGTGTAGTAGTATACTGTGTGCTGGGCAGTGGTGTAGTAGTGTAGAGTATGCTGGGCAGTGGTGTAGTAGTCTGTGCTGGCAGTGGTGTAGTAGTATAGTGTGTGCTGGGCAGTGGTGTAGTAGTGTGTGCTGGCAGTGGTGTAGTAGTGTAGTGTATGCTGGGTAGTGGTGTAGTAGTGTGTGCTGGCCGTGGTGTAGTAGTGTATGCTGGGCTGTGGTGTAGTAGTATAGTGTGTGCTGGCCAGTGGTGTAGTAGTATAGTATGTGCTGGGCAGTGGTGTCGTAGTATAGTGTGTGCTTGGCAGTGGTGGAGTAGTGTGTGCTGGGCTGTGGTGTAGTAGTGTGTGCTGGGCAGTGGTGTAGTATTATAGTGTGTGCTGGGCAGTGGTGAAGTAGTATACTGTGTGCTGGGCAGTGGTGTAGTAGCGTAGTGTATGCTGGGCAGTGGTGTAGTAGTGTGTGCTGGGCAGTGGTGTAGTAGTGTATGCTTGGCTGTGGTGTAGTAGTATAGTGTGTGCTGGCCAGTGGTGTAGTATTATACTGTGTGCTGGGCAGTGGTGTAGAAGTGTAGTGTATGCTGGGCTGTGGTGTAGTAGTGTGTGCAGGGCAGTGGTGTAGTAGTGTGTGCTGGGCAGTGGTGTAGTAGTGTGTGCTGGGCAGTGGTGTAGTAGTATACTGTGTGCTGGGCAGTGGTGTAGTAGTGTAGTGTATGCTGGGCAGTGGTGTAGTAGTGTGTGCTGGGCAGTGGTGTAATAGTATACTGTGTGCTGGGCAGTGGTGTAGTAGTGTAGTGTATGCTGGGCAGTGGTGTAGTAGTCTGTGCTGGCAGTGGTGTAGTAGTATAGTGTGTGCTGGGCAGTGGTGTAGTTGTGTGTGCTGGCAGTGGTGTAGTAGTGTAATGTATGCTGGGTAGTGGTGTAGTAGTGTGTGCTGGGCAGTGGTGTAGTAGTGTGTGCTGAGCAGTGGTGTAGTAGTATACTGTGTGCTGGGCAGTGGTGTAGTAGTGTAGTGTATGCTGGGCTGTGGTGTAGTAGTATAGTGTGTGCTGGGCAGTGGTGTAGTAGTGTAGTGTGTGCTGGCCAGTGGTGTAGTAGTGTGTGCTGAGCAGTGGTGTAGTAGTATAGTGTGCTGGCCAGTGGTGTAGTAGTGTGTGCTGGGCAGTGGTGTAGTAGTATAGTGTGTGCTGGGGAGTGGTGTAGTAGTATACTGTGTGCTGGGCAGTGGTGTAGTAGTGTAGTGTATGCTGGGCAGTGGTGTAGTAGTGTGTGCTGGGCAGTGGTGTAGTAGTGTATGCTGGGCTGTGGTGTAGTAATATAGTGTGTGCTGGCCAGTGGTGTAGTATTATACTGTGTGCTGGGCAGTGGTGTAGTAGTGTAGTGTATGCTGGGCTGTGGTGTAGTAGTGTGTGCTGGGCAGTGGTGTAGTAGTGTGTGCTGGGCAGTGGTGTAGTAGTGTGTGCTGGGCTGTGGTGTAGTAGTATACTGTGTGCTGGGCAGTGGTGTAGTAGTGTAGTGTATGCTGGGCAGTGGTGTAGTAGTCTGTGCTGGCAGTGGTGTAGTAGTATAGTGTGTGCTGGGCAGTGGTGTAGTAGTGTGTGCTGGCAGTGGTGTAGTAGTGTAGTGTATGCTGGGTAGTGGTGTGGTAGTGTGTGCTGCCCGTGGTGTAGTAGTGTATGCTGGGCTGTGGTGTAGTAGTATAGTGTGTGCTGGCAAGTGGTGTAGTAGTGTGTACTGGGCAGTGGTGTAGTAGTATAGTATGTGCTGGGCAGTGGTGTCGTAGTATAGTGTGTGCTTGGCAGTGGTGTAGTAGTGTGTGCTGGGCTGTGGTGTAGTAGTGTGTGCTGGGCAGTGGTGTAGTAGTGTGT
Source organism: Taudactylus pleione (assembly GCA_031769625.1). NCBI lineage: Eukaryota > Metazoa > Chordata > Amphibia > Anura > Myobatrachidae > Taudactylus > Taudactylus pleione. The sequence continues at coordinate 474,125 of JAUIMM010001814.1, forward strand.
GCTGGGCTGTGGTGTAGTAGGGTATGCTGGGCAGTGGTGTAGTAGTGTGTGCTGGGCAGTGGTGTAGTAGTATAGTGTGTGCTGGGATGTGGTATAGTAGTATAGTGTGTGCTGGACAGTGGTGTAGTAGTGTGTGCTGGGCTGTGGTGTAGTAGTGTATGCTGGGCAATAGTGAAGTAGTGTGTGCTGGGCTGTGGTGTAGTAGTATAGTGTGTGCTTGGCAGTGGTGTAGTAGTGTGTGCTGGGCAGTGGTGTAGTAGTGTGTACTGGGCAGTGGTGTAGTAGTATAGTGTGTGCTATGCAGTGGTGTAGTAGTGTGTGCTGGGCTGTGGTGTAGTAGCGTGTGCTGGGCAGTGGTGTAGTAGTATAGTAAGTGCTGGGCAGTGGTGTAGTAGTATAGTGTGTGCTGGCCAGTGGTGTAGTAGTGTGTGCTGGGGTGTGGTGTAGTAGTATAGTGTGTGCTGGGCAGTGGTGTAGTAGTGTGTGCTGGGCTGTGGTGTAGTAGTGTATGCTGGGCAGTGGTGTAGTAGTGTGTACTGGGCAGTGGTGTAGTAGTATAGTGTGTGCTGGGCAGTGTTGTAGTAGTGTGTGCTGGGCAGTGGTGTATTAGTATAGTGTGTGCTGGGCAGTGGTGTAATAGTGTGTGCTGGGCAGTGGTGTAGTAGTATAGTGTGTGCTGGGCAGTGGTGTAGTAGTATAGTGTATGCTGGGCAGTGGTGTAGAAATGTATGCTGGGCTGTGGTGTAGTAGTGTATGCTGGGCAGTGGTGTAATAGTGTAGTGAATGCTGGGTAGTGGTGTAGTTGTGTGTACTGGCAGTGGTGTAGTAGTGTAGTGTATGCTGGGTAGTGGTGTAGTAGTGTGTGCTGGCAGTGGTGTAGTAGTGTGTACTGAGCAGTGGTGTAGTAGTATACTGTGTGCTGGGCAGTGGTGTAGTAGTGTAGTGTATGCTGGGCTGTGGTGTAGTAGTATAGTGTGTGCTGGGCAGTGGTGTAGTAGTGTAGTGTGTGCTGGCCAGTGGTGTAGTAGTGTGTGCTGAGCAGTGGTGTAGTAGTATAGTGTGTGCTTGCCAGTGGTGTAGTAGTGTGTGCTGGGCAGTGGTGTAGTAGTATAGTGTGTGCTGGGCAGTGGTGTAGTAGTATACTGTGTGCTGGGCAGTGGTGTAGTAGTGTAGTGTATGCTGGGCAGTGGTGTAGTAGTGTGTGCTGGGCAGTGGTGTAGTAGTGTATGCTGGGCTGTGGTGTAGTAGTATAGTGTGTGCTGGCCAGTGGTGTAGTATTATACTGTGTGCTGGGCAGTGGTGTAGTAGTGTAGTGTATGCTAGGCTGTGGTGTAGTAGTGTGTGCTGGGCAGTGGTGTAGTAGTGTGTGCTGGGCAGTGGTGTAGTAGTATACTGTGTGCTGGGCAGTGGTGTAGTAGTGTAGTGTATGCTGGGCAGTGGTGTAGTAGTGTGTGCTGGGCAGTGGTGTAGTAGTATAGTGTGTGCTGGGCAGTGGTGTAATAGTATACTGTGTGCTGGGCAGTGGTGTAGTAGTGTAGTGTATGCTGGGCAGTGGTGTAGTAGTCTGTGCTGGAAGTGGTGTAGTAGTATAGTGTGTGCTGGGCAGTGGTGTAGTAGTGTGTGCTGGCAGTGGTGTAGTAGTGTAGTGTATGCTGGGTAGTGGTGTAGTAGTGTGTGCTGGCCATGGTGTAGTAGTGTATGCTGGGCTGTGGTGTAGTAGTATAGTGTGTGCTGGCCAGTGGTGTAGTAGTGTGTACTGGGCAGTGGTGTAGTAGTATAGTATGTGCTGGGCAGTGGTGTCATAGTATAGTGTGTGCTTGGCAGTGGTGTAGTAGTGTGTGCTGGGCTGTGGTGTAGAAGTGTATGCTGGGCTGTGGTGTAGTAGTATAGTGTGTGCAGGCCAGTGGTGTAGTATTATACTGTGTGCTGGGCAGTGGTGTAGTAGTGTAGTGTATGCTGGGCTGTGGTGTAGTAGTGTGTGCTGGGCAGTGGTGTAGTAGTGTGTGCTGGGCAGTGGTGTAGTAGTATACTGTGTGCTGGGCAGTGGTGTAGTAGTGTAGTGTATGCTGGCCAGTGGTGTAGTAGTCTGTGCTGGCAGTGGTGTAGTAGTATAGTGTGTGCTGGACAGTGGTGTAGTTGTGTGTGCTGGCAGTGGTGTAGTAGTGTAGTGTATACTGGGTAGTGGTGTAGTAGTGTGTGCTGGCAGTGGTGTAGTAGTGTGTGCTGAGCAGTGGTGTAGTAGTATACTGTGTGCTGGGCAGTGGTGTAGTAGTGTAGTGTATGCTGGGCTGTGGTGTAGTAGTATAGTGTGTGCTGGGCAGTGGTGTAGTAGTATAGTGTGTGCTGGCCAGTGGTGTAGTAGTGTGTGCTGAGCAGTGGTGTAGTAGTGTATGCTGGGCTGTGGTGTAGTAGTATAGTGTGTGCTGGCCAGTGGTGTAGTAGTGTGTACTGGGCAGTGGTGTAGTAGTATAGTATGTGCTGGGCAGTGGTGTCGTAGTATAGTGTGTGCTTGGCAGTGGTGTAGTAGTGTGTGCTGGGCTGTGCTGTAGTAGTGTGTGCTGGGCAGTGGTGTAGTAGTGTGTGCTGGGCTGTGGTGTAGTAGTGTATGCTGGGCAGTGGTGTAGTAGTGTGTGCTGGCCAGTGGTGTAGTAGTATAGTGTGTGCTGGGATGTGGTATAATAGTATAGTGTGTGCTGGACAGTGGTGTAGTAGTGTGTGCTGGGCTGTGGTGTAGTAGTGTATGCTGGGCAATAGTGAAGTAGTGTGTGCTGGGCTGTGGTGTAGTAGTATAGTGTGTGCTTGGCAGTGGTGTAGTAGTGTGTGCTGGGCAGTGGTGTAGTATTGTGTACTGGGCAGTGGTGTAGTAGTTTAGTGTGTGCTGGGCAGTGGTGTAGTAGTGTGTGCTGGGCTGTGGTGTAGTAGTGTGTGCTGGGCAGTGGTGTAGTAGTATAGTAAGTGCTGGGCAGTGGTGTAGTAGTATAGTGTGTGCTGGCCAGTGGTGTAGTAGTGTGTGCTGGGCAGTGGTGTAGTAGTATAGTGTGTGCTGGGCAGTGGTGTAATAGTATACTGTGTGCTGGACAGTGGTGTAGTAGTGTAGTGTATGTAGGGCAGTGGTGTAGTAGCCTGTGCTGGCAGTGGTGTAGTAGTATAGTGTGTGCTGGGCAGTGGTGTAGTAGTGTGTGCTGGCAGTGGTGTAGTAGTGTAGTGTATGCTGGGTAGTGGTGTAGTAGTGTATGCTGGGCTGTGGTGTAGTAGTATAGTGTGTGCTGGCCAGTGGTGTAGTAGTGTGTACTGGGCAGTGGTGTAGTAGTATAGTATGTGCTGGGCAGTGGTGTCGTAGTATAGTGTGTGCTTGGCAGTGGTGTAGTAGTGTGTGCTGTGCTGTGGTGTAGTAGTGTGTGCTCGGCAGTGGTGTAGTAGTGTGTGCTGGGCTGTGGTGTAGTAGTGTATGCTGGGCAGTGGTGTAGTCATGTGTGCTGGGCAGTGGTGTAGTAGTATAGTGTGTGCTGGGATGTGGTATAGTAGTATAGTGTGTGCTGGACAGTGGTGTAGTAGTGTGTGCTGGGCTGTGGTGTAGTAGTGTATGCTGGGCAATAGTGAAGTAGTGTGTGCTGGGCTGTGGTGTAGTAGTATAGTGTGTGCTTGGCAGTGGTGTAGTAGTGTGTGCTGGGCAGTGGTGTAGTAGTGTGTACTGGGCAGTGGTGTAGTAGTATAGTGTGTGCTGGGCAGTGGTGTAGTAGTGTGTGCTGGGCAGTGGTGTAGTAGTGTGTGCTGGGCAGTGGTGTAGTAGTATAGTAAGTGCTGGGCAGTGGTGTAGTAGTATAGTGTGTGCTGGCAAGTGGTGTAGAAGTGTGTGCTGGGCAGTGGTGTAGTGGTATAGTGTGTGCTGGGCAGTGGTGTAGAAGTATACTGTGTGCTGGGCAGTGGTGTAGTAGTTTGTGCTGGGCAGTGGTGTAGTAGTGTAGTGTATGCTGGGCAGTGGTGTAGTAGTGTGTGCTGGCTGTGGTGTAGTAGTGTAGTGTATGCTGGGCAGTGGTGTAGTAGTGTGTGCTGGGCAGTGGTGTAGTAGTATAGTGTGTGCTGGGCTGTGGTGTAGTAGTATAGTGTGTGCTGGCAGTGGTGTAGTAGTGTGTGCTGGGCAGTGGTGTAGTAGAGTGTGCTGGGCAGTGGTGTAGTAGTGTATGCTGGGCAGTGGTGTAGTAGTGTATGCTGGGCAGTGGTGTAGTAGTATAGTGTGTGCTGGGCAATGGTGTAGTAGTGTATTGTATGCTGGGCAGTGGTGTAGTATGTGCTGGGCAGTGGTGTAGTAGTGTGTACTGGGCAGTGGTGTAGTAGTATAGTGTGTGCTGGGCAGTGGTGTAGAAGTGTGTGCTGGGCAGTGGTGTAGTAGTGTGTATTGGACAGTGGTGTAGTAGTGTGTGCTGGGCAGTGGTGTAGTAGTATAGTGTGTGCTGGGCAGTGGTGTAGTAGTATAGTGTGTGCTGGGCAGTGGTGTAGTAGTATAGAGTGTGCTGGGCTGTGGTGTAGTAGTATAGTGTGTGCTGGGCTGTGGTGTAGTAGTGTCTTGTATGCTGGGCTGTGGTGTAGTAGTGTGTATTGGACAGTGGTGTAGTAGTGTAGTGTGTGCTGGGCAGTGGTGTAGTAGTGTGTGCTGGGCAGTAGTGTAGTAGTGTGTACTGGGCAGTGGTGTAGTAGTGTGTACTGGGCAGTGGCTGTGGTGTAGTAGTGTATGCTGGGCAAAAGTGAAGTAGTGTGTGCTGGGCTGTGGTGTAGTAGTGTGTGCTGGGCAGGGGTGTAGTAGTGTATGCTGGGCAGTGGTGTAGTAGTGTGTGATGGGCAGTGGTGTAGTAGTGTGTGATGGGCAGTGGTGTAGTAGTGTGTGCTGGGGTGTGGTGTAGTAGTATAGTGTGTGCTGGACAGTGGTGTACTAGTGTATGCTGGGCAGTGGTGTAGTAGTGTGTACTGGGCAGTGGTGTATTAGTATAGTGTGTGCTGGGCAGTGGTGTAGTAGTGTCTGCTGGACAGTGGTGTAGTAGTATAGTGTGTGCTGGGCAGTGGTGTAGTAGTGTGTGCTGGGCAGTGGTGTAGTAGTGTATACTGGGCAGTGGTGTAGTAGTGAGTGCTGGGCAGTGGTGTAGTAGTGTGTCCTGGGCAGTGGTGTAGTAGTATAGTGTGTGCTGGCAGTGGTGTAGTACTATAGTGTGTACTGGCAGTGGTGTAGTAGTGTGTGCTGGGCAGTGGTGTAGTAGTGTGTGCTGGGCAGTGGTGTAGTAGTATAGTGTGTGCTAGGCAGTGGTGTAGTAGTGTGTGCTGGGCTGTTGTGTAGTAGTGTATGCTGGGTAGTGGTGTAGCAGTGTGTGCTAGGCAGTGGTGTAGTAGTGTGTACTGGGCAGTGGTGTACTAGTGTGTGCTGGGCTGTGGTGTAGTATTATAGTGTATGCTGGGCAGTCGTGTACTAGTGTGTGGTGGGCAGTGGTGTAGTAGTGTATGCTGGGCAGTGGTGTAGTAGTGTATGCTGGACAGTGGTGTAGTAGTGTGTGCTGGGCAGTGGTGTAGTAGTGTATGCTGGGCAGTGGTGTAGTAGTGTGTGATGGGCAGTGGTGTAGTAGTGTGTGCTGGGCAGTGGTGTAGTAGTGTGTGCTGGGCAGTGGTGTAGTAGTGTGTGCTGGGGTGTGGTGTAGTAGTATAGTGTGTGCTGGACAGTGGTGTAGTAGTGTATGCTGGGCAGTGGTGTAGTAGTGTGTACTGGGCAGTGGTGTATTAGTATAGTGTGTGCTGGGCAGTGGTGTAGAAGTGTCTGCTGGACAGTGGTGTAGTAGTATAGTGTGTGCTGGGCAGTGGTGTAGTAGTGTGAACTAGGCAGTGGTGTAGTAGTATAGTGTATGCTGGGCTGTGGTGTAATAGTGTATGCTGGGCAGTGGTGTAGTAGTGTGTACTGTGCAGTGGTTTAGTAGTATAGTGTGTGCTGGGCAGTGGTGTAGTAGTATAGTGTGTGCTGGGCAGTGGTGTAGTAGTGTGAACTGGGCAGTGGTGTAGTAGTATAGTGTATGCTGGGCTGTGGTGTAGTAGTGTATGCTGGGCAGTGGTGTAGTAGTGTGTACTGTGCAGTGGTGTAGTAGTATAGTGTGTGCTTGGCAGTGGTGTAGAAGTATAGTGTGTGCTGGGCAGTGGTGTACTAGTGTGTGGTGGGCAGTGGTGTAGTAGTGTGTGCTGGGCAGTGGTGTAGTAGTGTGTGCTGGGCAGTGGTGTAGTAGTGTGTGCTGGGTAGTGGTGTAGTAGTCTGCACTGGGCAGTGGTGTAGTAGTGTGTGCACTGGGCATTGGTGTAGTAGTGTGTGATGGGCAGTGGTGTAGTAGTGTGTGCTGGGGTGTGGTGTAGTAGTATAGTGTGTGCTGGACAGTGGTGTAGTAGTGTATGCTGGGCAGTGGTGTAGTAGTGTGTACTGGGCAGTGGTGTATTCGTATAGTGTATGCTGGGCAGTGGTGTAGTAGTGTCTGCTGGACAGTGGTGTAGTAGTATAGTGTGTGCTGGGCAGTGGTGTAGTAGTGTGAACTGGGCAGTGGTGTAGTAGTATAGTGTATGCTGGGCTGTGGTGTAGTAGTGTATGCTGGGCAGTGGTGTAGTAGTGTGTACTCTGCAGTGGTTTAGTAGTATAGTGTGTGCTGGGCAGTGGTGTAGTAGTATAGTGTGTGCTGGGCAGTGGTGTAGTAGTGTATGCTGGGCAGTGGTGTAGTAGTGTGTGCTGGACAGTGGTGTAGTAGTGTGTGCTGGGCAGTGGTGTAGTAGTGTGTGCTGGGCAGTGTTGTAGTAGTGTGTGCTGGGGTGTGGTATAGTAGTATAGTGTGTGCTGGACAGTGGTGTAGTAGTGTGTGCTGGGCACTGGTGTATTAGTATAGTGTGTGCTGGGCAGTGGTGTAATAGTGTGTGCTGGGCAGTGGTGTAGTAGTATAGTGTGTGCTGGGCAGTGGTGTAGTAGTATAGTGTATGCTGGGCAGTGGTGTAGAAATGTATGCTGGGCTGTGGTGTAGTAGTGTATGCTGGGCAGTGGTGTTCTAGTGTGTGTTGGGCAGTGGTGTATTAGTAGTAGTAGTAGTAGTGTGTGCTGGGCAGTGGTGTAGTAGTGTGTGCTGGGCAGTGGTGTAGTAGTATAGTGTGTCCTGGGCAGTGGTGTAGTAGTGTATGCTGGGCAGTGGTGTAGTAGTGAGTGCTGGGCAGTGGTGTAGTAGTGTGTACTGGGCAGTGGTGTAGTAGTATAGTGTGTGCTGGCAGTGGTGTAGTAGTGTGTGCTGGGCAGTGGTGTAGTAGTGTGTGCTGGGCAGTGGTGTAGTAGTATAGTGTGTGCTAGGCAGTGGTGTAGTAGTGTGTGCTGGGCTGTTGTGTAGTAGTGTATGCTGGGTAGTGGTGTAGCAGTGTGTGCTAGGCAGTGGTGTAGTAGTGAGTACTGGGCAGTGGTGTACTAGTGTGTGCTGGGCTGTGGTGTAGTAGTATAGTGTATGCTGGGCAGTCGTGTACTAGTGTGTGGTGGGCAGTGGTGTAGTAGTGTATGCTGGGCAGTGGTGTAGTAGTGTATGCTGGACAGTGGTGTAGTAGTGTGTGCTGGGCAGTGGTGTAGTAGTGTATGCTGGGCAGTGGTGTAGTAGTGTGTGATGGGCAGTGGTGTAGTAGTGTGTGCTGGGCAGTGGTGTAGTAGTGTGTGCTGGGGTGTGGTGTAGTAGTATAGTGTGTGCTGGACAGTGGTGTAGTAGTGTATGCTGGGCAGTGGTGTAGTAGTGTGTACTGGGCAGTGGTGTATTAGTATAGTGTGTGCTGGGCAGTGGTGTAGTAGTGTCTGCTGGACAGTGGTGTAGTAGTATAGTGTGTGCTGGGCAGTGGTGTAGTAGTGTGAACTGGGCAGTGGTGTAGTAGTATAGTGTATGCTGGGCTGTGGTGTAGTAGTGTATGCTGGGCAGTGGTGTAGTAGTGTGTACTGTGCAGTGGTGTAGTAGTATAGTGTGTGCTGGGCAGTGGTGTAGTAGTATAGTGTGTGCTGGGCAGTGGTGTATTAGTGTATGCTGGGCAGTGGTGTAGTAGTGTGTGCTGGACAGTGGTGTAGTAGTGTGTGCTGGTCAGTGGTGTAGTAGTGTGTACTGGGCAGTGGTGTAGTAGTATAGTGTGTGCTGGGCAGTGGTGTAGTAGTGTGTGCTGGGCAGTGTTGTAGTAGTGTGTGCTGGGGTGTGGTATAGTAGTATAGTGTGTGCTGGGCAGTGGTGTAGTAGTGTGTGCTGGGCTGTGGTGTAGTAGTGTATGCTGGGCAGTGGTGTAGTAGTGTGTACTGGGCAGTGGTGTAGTAGTATAGTGTGTGCTGGGCAGTGGTGTAGTAGTGTGTGCTGGGCACTGGTGTATTAGTATAGTGTGTGCTGGCAGTGGTGTAGTAGTATAGTGTGTGCTGGGCAGTGGTGTAGAAATGTATGCTGGGCTGTGGTGTAGTAGTGTATGCTGGGCAGTGGTGTAGTAGTGTGTGATGGGCAGTGGTGTAATAGTAGTAGTAGTAGTGTGTGCTGGGCAGTGGTGTAGTAGTGTGTGCTGGGCAGTGGTGTAGTAGTATAGTGTGTACTGGGCAGTGGTGTAGTAGTGTATGCTGGGCAGTGGTGTACTAGTGAGTGCTGGGCAGTGGTGTAGTAGTGTGTACTGGGCAGTGGTGTAGTAGTATAGTGTGTGCTGGCAGTGGTGTAGTAGTGTGTGCTGGGCAGTGGTGTAGTAGTGTGTGCTGGGCAGTGGTGTAGTAGTATAGTGTGTGCTAGGCAGTGGTGTAGTAGTGTGTGCTGGGCTGTTGTGTAGTAGTGTATGCTGGGTAGTGGTGTAGTAGTGTGTGCTAGGCAGTGGTGTAGTAGTGTGTACTGGGCAGTGGTGTACTAGTGTGTGCTGGGCAGTGGTGTACTAGTGTGTGCTGGGGTGTGGTTTAGTAGTATAGTGTGTGCTGGACAGTGGTGTAGTAGTGTATGCTGGGCAGTGGTGTAGTAGTGTGTACTGGGCAGTGGTGTATTAGTATAGTGTGTGCTGGGCAGTGGTGTAGTAGTGTCTGCTGGACAGTGGTGTAGTAGTATAGTGTGTGCTGGGCAGTGGTGTAGTAGTGTGAACTGGGCAGTGGTGTAGTAGTATAGTGTATGCTGGGCTGTGGTGTAGTAGTGTATGCTGGGCAGTGGTGTAGTAGTGTGTACTGTGCAGTGGTGTAGTAGTATAGTAGTATAGTGTGTGCTGGGCAGTGGTGTACTAGTGTGTGGTGGGCAGTGGTGTAGTAGTGTGTGCTGGGCAGTGGTGTAGTAGTGTGTGCTGGGCAGTGGTGTAGTAGTGTGTGCTGGGTAGTGGTGTAGTAGTCTGCACTGGGCAGTGGTGTAGTAGTGTGTGCTCTGGGCAGTGGTGTATTAGTATAGTGTGTGCTGGGCAGTGGTGTAGTAGTGTCTGCTGGACAGTGGTGTAGTAGTATAGTGTGTGCTGGGCAGTGGTGTAGTAGTGTGAACTGGGCAGTGGTGTAGTAGTATAGTGTATGCTGGGCTGTGGTGTAGTAGTGTATGCTGGGCAGTGGTGTAGTAGTGTGTACTGTGCAGTGGTGTAGTAGTATAGTGTGTGCTTGGCAGTGGTGTAGTAGTATAGTGTGTGCTGGGCAGTGGTGTACTAGTGTGTGGTGGGCAGTGGTGTAGTAGTGTGTGCTGGGCAGTGGTGTAGTAGTGTGTGCTGGGCAGTGGTGTAGTAGTGTGTGCTGGGTAGTGGTGTAGTAGTCTGCACTGGGCAGTGGTGTAGTAGTGTGTGCACTGGGCAGTGGTGTAGTAGTGTGTGATGGGCAGTGGTGTAGTAGTGTGCACTGGGCAGTGGTGTAGTAGTAGTGTGTGCTGGGCTGTGGTGTAGTAGTGTATGCTGGGTAGTGGTGTATTAGTGGGTGCTGTGCGGCAGAGCATTATGTACACTTATAATATGATGCCATCTCACCTCCTCCTCTGGACTGTGCAGCAGTGTAATATGCAGCACGGTGGCTGAGGCCCTTTTATTGCAGGAGGTGCGGGGTGTCCCGTAGAGGGGGGCAGGGTGAGGGCAGAGATGGGCTGATTAGCGGAGAACATGTCACTATCTGGATGATATCACCCGGCAGATTTTCCAGGACTCTACAGAGAGGAACCTGACTCAGTACAGTCACTTCATGTGCCCGAGACAGATCAGGGGGGCATAGGCTGGGTATAGTAGAGGCTGGGTATACAGTGGCAGGGTATAGCAGAGGCTGGGTATAGCAGAGGTAGGGTATTGCAGAGGTAGGGTATAGGAGAGGATGGGTATAGTAGTGGCTGGGTATAGCAGAGGCTGGGTATAGCAGAGGTAGGGTATTGCAGAGGTAGGGTATTGCAGAGGTAGGGTATTGCAGAGGTAGGGTATAGTAGAGGATGGGTATAGCAGAGGTAGAGTTTAGCAGAGGAAGGGTATAGCAGAGACTGGGTATAGTAGTGGCTGGGTATAGCAGAGGCTGGGTATAGCAGAGGTAGGGTATAGCAGAGGTAGAGTATAACAGAGGTAGGTTATAGCAGAAGCAGGGTATAGCAGAAGATTGGCATAGCAGAGGATGGGTATAGCAGTTTAGGGTTTAGCAGAGGCTGGGCATAGAAGAGGCTGGGTATATTAGAGGATGGGTATAGCAGAGGTAGGGTATAGCAGAGGCTGGGCATAGAAAAGGCTGGGTATAGCAGAGGTGGGGTATAGCAGAGGAAGGGTATAGCAGAGAAAGGGTATAGCAGAGGCTGGGCATAGAAGAGGCTGGGCATAGTAGAGGCTGGGTATAGTAGAGGCTGGGTATAGCAGAGGCTGGGTATAGCAGAGGAAGGGTATAGCAGAGGCTGGGTATAGCAAAGACTGGGCATAGAAGACGCTGGGTATAGCAGAGTTTGGGTATAGCAGAGGATGGGTATAGCAGAGGATGGGTATTGCAGAGGATGGGTATAGCAGAGAATGGGTTAAGCAGAGAGGATGTGTATTGCAGAGGTAGGGTATAGCAGAGGTAGGGTATAGCAGAGGAGGGTATAGCAGAGGTTGGGTACAGCAGAGGTAGGGTATAGCAGAAGATCGGTATAGCAGAGAATGGGAACAGCAGAGGCTGGGTATAGCAGAGGCAGGGTATAGCAGAGGCAGGGTATAGCAGAGGTTGGGTATAGCAGAGGTTGGGTATAGCAGAGGGTGGGTATAGCAGAGACTGGGCATAGAAGAGGCTGGGCATAGAAGAGGCTGGGTATGGCAGAGGCTGGTGATAGCAGAGGCTGGGCATAGAAGAGGTTGGGTATAGCAGAGGATGGGTATTACAGAGGTAGGGTATAGCAGAGAATGGGTATAGCAGAGGTTTGGTATAGCAGAGGTAGGGTATAGCAGAGGATGGGTATAGCAGAGGTAGGGTATAGCAGAGGTTGGGTATAGCAGAGGGTGGGTATAGCAGAGGTAGGGTATAGCAGAGGCTGGGCATAGCAGAGGATAGGAAGAGCAGAGATTGGGTAAAGAAGAGGCTGGGTATATCAGAGGATGGGTATAGCAGAGGATGGGTATAGCAGAGGTAGGGTATAGCAGAGGCTGGGCATAGAAGAGGATGGGTATAGCAGAGGATGGGTATAGCAGAGGATGGGTAAAGCAGAGGCTGGGTATAGCAGAGTAAGGGTATTACAGAGGCTGGGCACAGAAGAGGCTGGGTATAGCAGAGGATGGGTATAGCAGAAGAAGGGTATAGCAGAGGATGGGTATAGCAGAGTAAGGGTATTACAGAGGCTGGGCATAGAAGAGGCTGGGCATAGAAGAGGCTGGGTATAGCAGAGGTTGGATATAGCAGAGGATGGGTATAGCAGAGGTAGGGTATAGCAGAGGTAGGGTATAGCAGAGGCTGGGTATAGCAGAGGAAGGGGATTGCAGAGGATGGGTATAGTAGAGGCTGGGCATAGAAGAGGCTGGGTATAGCAACGGCTGGGCATAGAAGAGGCTGGGTATAGCAGAGGATGGGTATAGAAGAGGCTGGGTATAGCAGAGGTAGGGTATAGCAGAGGCTGGGCATAGCAGAGGTAGGGTATAGCAGAGGCTGGGTATAGCAGAGGAAGGGTATAGCAGAGGATGGGTATAGCAGAGGCTGGGTATAGCAGATGTAGGGTATAGCAGAGGCTGGGTATAACAGAGGATGGGTATAGCAGAGGTAGGGTATAGCAGTGGATGGGTATAGCAAAGAATGGGTATAGCAGAAGCTGTGCATAGAAGAGGCTGGGAATAGCAGAGGATAGGTATAGCAGAGGTAGGGTATAGCAGAGACTGGGTATAGCAAAGGTAGGATATAGCAGAGGCTGGGTATAGCAGAGGATGGGTATAGCGGAGGTAGGGTATAGCAGAGGTAGGGTATAGCGGAGGTAGGGTATAGCAGAGGATGGGTATAGCAGAGGAAGGGTATAGCAGAGGATGGTACAAACATAAAGTAAGGTGACCAGCGCTGAAAAACTATTAATTATAATCACAGTGATAGATACATGAAATAAAACACACAAATAATATAACCCGTCTCCTAGTACATGGTATATAGATGGGTGTAATACACATCTCCTAGTACATGGTATATAGATGGGTGTAACACACGTCTCCTAGTACATGGTATATAGATGGGGGTAATACACGTCTCCTAGTACATGGTATATAGATGGGTGTAATACACGTCTCCTAGTACATGGTATATAGATGGGTGTAATACACGTCTCCTAGTACATGGTATATAGATGGGTGTAATACACGTCTCCTAGTACATGGTATATAGATGGGTGTAACACACGTCTCCTAGTACATGGTATATAGATGGGTGTAATACGCATCTCCTAGTACATGGTATATATATGGGTGTAACACACGTCTCCTAGTACATGGTATATAGATGGGTGTAATACACGTCTCCTAGTACATGTTATATAGGTGGGTGTAATACACGTCTCCTAGTACATGGTATATAGATGGGCTGAATGAGAATGAAATGTTTATTACAGCAATTTCATATAAATTAGAAAGATGAATAATAATAATATGCAATAAAACAGAAATAAAGGAATAAATGAGATGATGAATCTGCATAGAAACAGATGAAATAAATGTGAATAAAAAGGTAAAATGAGCTGTAGGTGATAATAAATCTCAGTTACACATGTACAATGGTCAGTACTATGGGAGTAAGAGTCCAGTCATTAGTCTCAGTAGAAGAATCCGGAGTATTATCCAGATTATGATTATTCACCAGACTTATGTAAGTAATTCACGTCCCGTTATACATGCAGATGTCGCTGTAATGGCGTGTGCGTGTGTAAGTGTACGGAAAGGCGGGAGTGAGGTAGGTGGTGCTGGTCCGTAAAGTGTTCAAGTATCCAAATGAGATCTCAGTAGAGACCCTGCCGATGCCAGAGGGGAGGCTGTGACAGGTAGGGGCTCAGAGGGGAGGCTGCGACAGGTAGGGGCTCAGAGGGCAGGCTGTGACAGGTAAGGGCTCAGAGGGGAGGCTGTGACAGGTAGGGGCTCAGAGGGGAGGCTGTGACAGGTAGGGGCTCAGAGGGGAGGCTGCGACAGGTAAGGGCTCAGAGGGGAGGGTGCGACAGGTAGGGGCTCAGAGGGGAGGCTGCGACAGGTAAGGGCTCAGAGGGGAGGATGTGACAGGTAAGGGCTCAGAGGGGAGGATGCGACAGGTAGGGGCTCAGAGGGGAGGCTGCGACAGGTAGGGGCTCAGAGGGGAGGCTGCGACAGGTAGGGTCTCATATGGGAGGCTGTGACAGGTAGAGGCTCAGAGGGCAGGCTGCGACAGGTAGAGGCTCAGAGGGCAGGCTGCGACAGGTAGAGGCTCAGAGGGCAAACTGTGACAGGTAGGGTCTTAGAGTGGAGGCAGTGACAGGCAAGAGCTCAGAGGGGAGGCTGTGACAGGTAGGGGCTCAGATGGGAGGCTGTGACAGCTAAGGGCTCAGAGGGGAGGCTGCGACAGGTAGGGGCTCAGAGGGGAGGCTGCGACAGGTAAGGGCTCAGAGGGGAGGATGTGACAGGTAGGGGCTCAGAGGGGAGGATGTGACAGGTAGGGGCTCAGAGGGGAGGCTGCGACAGGTAAGGGCTCAGAGGGGAGGATGTGACAGGTAAGGGCTCAGAGGGGAGGATGCGACAGGTAAGGGCTCAGAGGGGAGGATGCGACAGGTAGGGGCTCAGAGGGGAGGCTGCGACAGGTAGGGGCTCAGAGGGGAGGCTGCGACAGGTAGGGGCTCAGAGGGGAGGCTGCGACAGGTAGGGGCTCAGAGGGGAGGATGTGACAGGTAGGGGCTCAGAGGGGAGGCTGCAACAGGCAGGGGCTCAGAGGGGAGGCTGCGACAGGTAGGGGCTCAGGGGAGGATGTGACAGGTAGGGGCTCAGAGGGGAGGCTGTGACAGGTAGGGGCTCAGAGGGGAGGCTGTGACAGGTAGGGGCTCAGAGGGGAGGATGTGACAGGTAAGGGCTCAGAGGGGAGGCTGTGACAGGTAAGGGCTCAGAGGGAAGGATGTGACAGGTAGGCGCTCAGAGGGGAGGCTGTGACAGGTAGGGGCTCAGAGGGGAGGCTGCGACAGGTAGGGGCTCAGAGGGGAGGCTGCGACAGGTAGGGGCTCAGAGGGGAGGCTGCGACAGGTAAGGGCTCAGAGGGGAGGGTGTGACAGGTAGGGGCTCAGAGGGGAGGCTGCGACAGGTAAGGGCTCAGAGGGGAGGATGTGACAGGTAGGGGCTCAGAGGGGAGGATGTGACAGGTAAGGGCTCAGAGGGGAGGATGAGACAGGTAAGGGCTCAGAGGGGAGGATGCGACAGGTAGGGGCTCAGAGGGGAGGCTGCGACAGGTAGGGGCTCAGAGGGGAGGCTGCGACAGGTAGGGTCTCAGAGGGGAGGATGTGACAGGTAGGGGCTCAGTGGGGAGGATGCGACAGGTAGGGGCTCAGAGGGCAGGATGTGACAGGTAGGGGCTCAGAGGGGAAACTGTGACAGGTAAGGGCTCAGAGGGGAGGCTGCGACAGGTAGGGGCTAAGAGGGGAGGCTGTGACAGGTAAGGGCTCAGAGGGGAGGATGTGACAGGTAGGGGCTCAGAGGGGAGGCTGTGACAGGTAAGGGCTCAGAGGGCAGGCTGCGACAGGCAGGCGCTCAGAGGGGAGGCTGTGACAGGTAGGGGCTCAGAGGGGAGGCTGCGACAGGTAGGGGCTCAGAGGGGAGGCTGCGACAGGTAAGGGCTCAGAGGGGAGGCTGCGACAGGTAAGGGCTCAGAGGGGAGGATGTGACAGGTAGGGGCTCAGAGGGGAGAATGTGACAGGTAGGGGCTCAGAGGGGAGGATGTGACAGGTAGGGGATCAGAGGGGAGGATGTGACAGGTAGTGGCTCAGAGGGGAGGATGTGACAGGTAAGGGCTCAGAGGGGAGGCTGCGACAGGTAGGGGCTCAGAGGGGAGGCTGCGACAGGTAGGGGCTCAGAGGGGAGGATGTGACAGGTAGGGGCTCAGAGGGGATGATGCGACAGGTAGGGGCTCAGAGGGCAGGATGTGACAGGTAAGGGCTCAGAGCGGAGGCTGTGACAGGTAAGGGCTCAGAGCGGAGGCTGCAACAGGTAGGGGCTCAGAGGGGAAACTGTGACAGGTAAGGGCTCAGAGGGGAGGCTGCAACAGGTAGGGGCTAAGAGGGGAGGCTGTGACAGGTAGGGGCTAAGAGGGGAGGCTGTGACAGGTAAGGGCTCAGAGGGGAGGATGTGACAGGTAGGGGCTCAGAGGGGAGGCTGTGACAGGTAAGGGCTCAGAGGGGAGGCTGCAACAGGCAGGGGCTCGGAGGGGAGGCTGCGACAGGAAGGGGCTCGGAGGGGAGGCTGTGACAGGTAGTGGCTCGGAGGGGAGGCTGAGACAGGCAGGGGTTCGGAGGGGAGGATGCGACAGGTAGGGGCTCAGAGGGGAGGCTGTGACAGGTAGGGGCTCAGTGGCATCCCTCCCCATGGAGTAAGTGGAAAGGGGGCATGGTTTGAACCCCAGTGGTCCCATGCTTACTACGGTAGGTGCTGTAGGTGCCCTGTGTGCAGTGCCGGCTCCCTTACAGTGTCAGGAGTCGAGTGCTGCACTTAATACTACAGTGCAACACCTGTCTCCCATCACTGAGGGGGGTGTCTGCACCTTGGAGT
Organism: Taudactylus pleione; assembly: GCA_031769625.1. Classification (NCBI taxonomy): domain Eukaryota; kingdom Metazoa; phylum Chordata; class Amphibia; order Anura; family Myobatrachidae; genus Taudactylus; species Taudactylus pleione. The sequence goes on from JAUIMM010001814.1 coordinate 490,295, forward strand.
CACCCCTCTTGTGAGGCCACTGATCTCTAACCTTATATCTGTTCACACGGCTACCTCTGCTCTTCCCCCGACTGACACTCGTTCTCCATCAGGGTCACCTCCTCTCATGCTGCCTCCATGATTTCTCCTGCCTAACTCCCTTCCACTGGAACACACTTTTCCCCCCAATCTTACCACCTTGGTCCACACAAAACTCACCTCTATAGCAGAGTTGTCCAGCCCACCTCTGCACTCCTCCTCTCCTAATTCTCCCCTCCGCTCTACTCCTCTCCTAATTCTCGCCTCCGCTCCCCTCCTCTCCTGATTCTCCCCTCCGTTCGCCTCATCTCCTCATTCTCCCCTCTGCTCCCCTCCTCTCCTAATTCTCCCCTCCGCTCCCCTCCTCTCCTAATTCTCCCCTCCGCTCCCCTCCTCTCCTAATTCTCCCCTCCGCTCTCCTCCTCTCCTAATTCTCCCTCCGCTCCCCTCCTCTCCTAATTCTCCCCTCCGCTCTCCTCCTCTCCCAATTCTCCCATCCGCTCTCCTCCTCTCCCAATTCTCCCCTCCGCTCTCCTCCTCTCCCAATTCTCCCCTCCTCTCCTAATTCTCCCCTCCGCTCCCCTCCTCTCCTAATTCTTCCCTCCACTCTCCTCCTCTCCTAATTCTCCCCTCCGCTCTCCTCCTCTCCTAATTCTCCCCTCCGCTCTCCTCCTCTCCTGATTCTCCCCTTCGCTCCCCTCCTCCCCTCCTCTCCTGATTCTCCCCTCCGCTCTCCTCCTCTCCTGATTCTCCCCTCCGCTCTCCTCCTCTCCTGATTCTCCCCTCCGCTCCCCTCCTCTCCTGATTCTCCCCTCCGCTCCCCTCCTCCTAATTCTCCCCTCCGCTCTCCTCCTCTCCACTCCCCTCCTCTCCTAATTCTTCCCTCCGCTCTCCTCCTCTCCTAATTCTCCCCTCCGCTCTCCTCCTCTCCTAATTCTCTCCTCCGCTCTCCTCCTCTCCTGATTCTCCCCTCCGCTCCCCTCCTCTCCTGATTCTCCCCTCCTCTCCTGATTCTCCCCTCCGCTCTCCTCCTCTCCTGATTCTCCCCTCCGATCCCCTCCTCTCCTGATTCTCCCCTCCGCTCTCCTCTCCTGATTCTCCCCTCCCCTCCTCTCCTAATTCTCCCCTCCGCTCTCCTCCTCTCCTAATTCTCTCCTCCTCCTCTAATTCTCCCCTCCGCTCTCCTCTCCTAATTCTCCCCTCCACTTCCCTCCTCTCCTGATTCTCCCCTCCGTTCTCCTCCTCTCCTAATTCTCCCCTCTGCTCCCCTCCTCTCCTAATTCTTCCCTCCGCTCCCCTTCTCTCCTAATTCTCCCCTCCGCTCCCCTCCTCTCCTAATTCTCCCCTCTGCTCTCCTCCTCCTCCCCTCCTCTCATGATTCTCCCCTCCGCTCTCCTCCTCTCCTGATTCTCCCCTCCGCTCCCCTCCTCCTAATTCTCCCCTCCGCTCCCCTCCTCTCCTGATTCTCCCCTCCGCTCCCCTCCTCTCCTGATTCTCCCCTGCGCTCTCCTCCTCTCCTAATTCTCACCTCCGCTCTCCTCCTCTCCTAATTCTCCCCTCCGCTCTCCTCCTCTCCTAATTCTCCCCTCCGCTCCCCTCCTCTCCTAATTCTCCCCTCCGCTCTCCTCCTCTCCCAATTCTCCCATCCGCTCTCCTCCTCACCTAATTCTCCCATCCGCTCTCCTCCTCTCCTAATTCTCCCCTCCACTCTCCTCCTCTCCTAGTTCTCCCCTCCGCTCTCCTCCTCTCCTAATTCTCTCCTCCTCTCCTAATTCTCCCCTCCACTCTCCTCCTCTCCTAATTCTCCCCTCCACTCTCCTCCTCTCCTAATTCTCCCCTCCGCTCTCCTCCTCTCCTAATTCTCCCCTCCGCTCTCCTCCTCCCCTAATTCTCCCCTCCGCTCTCCTCCTCCCCTAATTCTCCCCTCCGCTCTCCATCTCTCCTAATTCTCCCCTCCACTTTCCTCCTCTCCTAATTCTCCCCTCCGCTCTCCTCCTCTCCCAATTCTCCCCTCCGCTCCCCTCCTCTCCTAATTCTCCCCTCCACTCTCCTCCTCTCCTAAGTCTCCCCTCCGCTCTCCTCCTCTACTAATTCTCCCCTCCGCTCTCCTCCTGTCCTAATTCTCCCCTCCACTCTCCTTTTCTCCTAATTATCCCCTCCGCTCTCCTCCTCTCCTAATTGTCCCCTCCGCTCACCTCCTCTCCTAATTCTCCCCTCCGCTCTCCTCCTCTCCGCTCTCCTCCTCTCCTAATTCTCCCCTCCGCTCTCCTCCTCTCCTAATTCTCCCCTCCGCTCTCCTAATTCTCCCCTCTGCTCCTATGCTTGTACCCAGGTGTCCCTCCAACTGTTCCCCACTCCCTTTACCATGTAAGCCACCACGGGCTGGGCCCATCTTCCTCATGTTCCTCCCCAGCACTATCCTTGCCTCCTGTGCTCATTGTCACTTATCTTTCAGTCCTGTTCAGTGACGTTTTTGTTCACACTTTGCTGGTGCATGGAAGTCGCCATAGACAGTGCAGCTCCTGCCAACACAGGTTTGTCCTTCTCCAATGATTACTGGACTGATATAACCTGAACGGCAAAAAACAGTCTGCACAGGCATCTTCCAATAACTGGAGATGTGCACGACCCCCGTGTGTTATGATCCGCTACCAGGATTTCTGACAGTCTTAGCAGTTTCCAGTCCTGGCTGTTGTTAGGGAGCAGGGAAGCTGTCAGTATTGTGGAAGCATTCAGCTGCAGCCAGTCTGCAATCTAGCTCTCAGTGTGTGTGCAGTTCAGCTGTATTGCAATTAGGAGGATATTGCAGTCACTCCCAGCATTCCCTGCTGGTGATAGTTTATACCTTGCGTTCCTGCCTGGTCCATTCCATTTGTATTGTTGTTAGTGTCTCCTGCTCTGCATATGCCCAGCTGTGTCTGTTCCCAGTTACTACGTCCTTGTGGAACATTAATTATTGTTTCTACCAATTGCAAGTATTACCGAACTTACACAGTGACTATCATCTCTGCTATTGTATTTCTGCATATACAAATTTCTGCCAAGTGCTGTTACTACACCAGCAAGTCCCACTGTGCATCCTGATTATTGTCTACTAAATCCCCTGCTTAGTATCCGATTAGCTGTCCTGCTATTAACCCTGTGGATGAGATAGATATATATATATATATATATATATATATATATATATATATATATAGATAGATGTGTGTGTTTGATTCTAGGCTGTTACTATATTTGCGAGTCTTGCGGTGCGGATTATTGTTGCTGTCTGCTATATCCCCTGTTTGCTAACTGAAATGTCCTATTAACCCTGTGGTTGCTGGTTCTGATTCTGCTATTACCCTGAGCCTTTAAGGTATCTGTCCCTACTCCAGCTAATATACCTAGTTATCTCCTGGCGGCTGTCTAAGTACTGGTGTGCGCGTCTAACACTCCTTTTACACCAGAGCAAAAACCTGGGTTATTGCTGGGTCTCCCCGGGTCGCAGCTCAGTGTAAAAGGGTCTCTGAAATATAACCTGGGTCAAGTGACCCAGCAATCCAACCCAGGTAGCTACCAGGATGGACCCAGGTAATGGTGCAGTGTAAACGGTGCAACCCGGGTTATCTGACCTGGATCATGCTTAAAATGAGCTGATTGGTGGCTGTGGAGCAGTCACCTCCCACTTTTTATGACCTCACAGGTTTAGCAGGGCAGACCTGGGTTCAGTGTGAACAGGGCTGACCTGGGAGTAACCCAGATCAAAGGTGCAGTGTAAATGGGTCTGACCTGGGTTTTTGGTGGAAAAGAGGTATAACCCTAAAGCTGGACACGCATCTAAAGATTATCTGGCAAACCATCCAACTAGGTGATTGTTTGGAATGAAAATCTGGTAACGTATGGGAGTAATGGTGCGTACGCAATGGGCGATTAAAGTGGACGACTGAACGATAACAATATCGTTATCGTTCAGTCGTCCACTTTATCGTCCATTTTTAACACAAAAAAGATGAACGATGACGACGACGCGCGTTCCCGCGGGTCGTTCGTCATCATCGTTCATCGGGCTGACATGCAGGCCAACCTGACGACCTCGTCAGGTTGCTGCATGTCAGGGAATGGGTGAGAGAGCCCGGCGCTGAACGATATCGCTAATGATATCGTTCAGCGGCTGTGCTCAATGTCATGAACGACATTGAGCACAGCCTGCCGGGGACACACTAGACGATATCGCTCAGGGAGCATATCGTCTAGTGTGTATGCACCTTTACTGATGATCAGCAATTTGCTCCTAAACGCTGGAAAATGGACAAAACTGTTGTTTGAACAAATAGTTTAGATCAAACATTTAACAAACTTGTCTGACGCCATTTTCATCTGTTTTCTGGCATTTAGGAGCAAATTGCTGATCATCAGTTACTCCCATACGTTACCAGATTCTCATTCCAACCAATCACCTAGTTGGATGGTTGTATGAAAGTTGGCCAGCTTAAGGGAACTGTGGGCGGCTGTTATAGGCAGAAGACCCTCTGTAGAGGGACTCTAGGGGTCTTATGTAATAGTGCAGGAGTTTCATAACACTGTTTTGGTTGTGGTTTTGGATCTGGATTAACTTTCATGTTTTGATTTTGCAAAACCTGCCTCACGTGATTTGGTTTTGGATTTGTATATTTTTTTTAAATGCTAAAATCACATAATTTGGGCCTTTTTTGTTCCTAGTGTATTAACCTCAACAACATTTATTTCCACTCAGTTTTGACTACCTCACAATATTGGTCACCAACATAGGCGAAAGGCTGGCCGGCTAAAATAGGGAACCCGCAGGGCAGCGGCACAAACACACGTTAGTTATTCTGGTAACAGATTTTTTGCAAATTAAAAAGCAAAGAAGCAGCTGGTGCTGGATGGATACAATGATCCACTGAGGATCTGCAGCCGCTATTGGGGTAATTCCCAGATAAAAGACTAAATAAATATAGTAAGAGGAGCTGATTATCCCATAGACTGGATGGGACACTATATAAATATACAGCGTAACCTGGATTAATCTCTGCTCATAAAACTAATTCTTTCAATAGCGATACTGGGGAAACCGAATGTCACATATATAAGCAAATTCAGCTCTATAAATTAGGGATGTGCAGGCTCGGATAGGTTCGAGTTTGCACGTGGAGTTCGGTCTTTTGTCCAGGAATGATGATGATCGTCCATGTAAGATGACGTTTTGCCTCGTTCTGAGTTCCGTTTTTTTGGAGGGAAAAATCCGAACTCCACGTGCAAACTCGAACCTATCCGAGCCTGCACATCCCTACTATAAATGTACCCAATAACAGTATTAGACCATATATTGTGCAATCAGTCTTATTTCCGCAGGCAGGAGTTAGTTTCCAATAACATAGTGAGAATAGCAGCAAACCAGGTATAATGTATATTATTATTATTTATTATTATTATTATTAAGCCATTTATAACAGGAGCTTCCGCATTTGCCTGGCGGCTGTTGGCTCCCAGTTGATCAGCTCTTAGAATGTAGCAGATAGTAACAAAACACTTCCACAATATTGTATCCAGATGCTGTTATTATGTAGCAAGTCCCTGGTGTCGCCAATATTCAGCAACTTCCTGCCCCTCAGTGATCCATCCCCAACACCTAGATTACAATAAGCACTTTAGGATCCAGTGGCGGGCTGGGCCGGGGGGAAGGGTGCCAAGTGCCCCCCGGGCCGCACTGACACTTCATGTCCTGGGCCGCCACCTCAGCAGTAAAAAAACCCTGGTGGTCCAGTGGTTGATGCGACCGCAGCCGCGTCTCCCGTTGCCCCGGAAACTTGATTATATCCCCCTGATTCTCCACTGCCCTGTAAAAAATCCAGATGGCGCATGCGCGAGTCCGGATGTGTAGGGGGGCGTGGCTTGGCCGCCTTACATCATGTATAAGCCAGACACGCACCTCGGGGTTGTGCGTGGCCTCCCACAGTCACAGCAGCAGAGCTACAGCGTCAGCACCAGAGGCTTCTCCTAGTACAGTCAGGGCCAGTGCTACCTTTAGGCAGCAGCGTCCAGCACTTCTGTGCACAAATTTGCACCCAGCCTCTCACCGCTTCTACACTTAGTGAACAGCAGCCAGACAGGCTTGTCCACAGCAGGGGTGGCCTGGGCCTGGGCAGGGAGCCAGATTGCCTGCTACCCCCAAATCTCCTCTGTCTGCTACCCCCAAATCTCCTCTGTCTGCTACCCCCAAATCTCCTCTGTCTGCTACCCCCAAATCTCCTCTGTCTGCTACCCCCAAATCTCCTCCATGTCTGCGTCACCCCCAAATCTCCTCCATGTCTGCGTCACCCCCAAATCTCCTCCATGTCTGCGTCACCCCCAAATCTCCTCCATGTCTGCGTCACCCCCAAATCTCCTCCATGTCTGCGTCACCCCCAAATCTCCTCCATGTCTGCGTCACCCCCAAATCTCCTCCATGTCTGCGTCACCCCCAAATCTCCTCCATGTCTGCGTCACCCCCAAATCTCCTCCATGTCTGCGTCACCCCCAAATCTCCTCCATGTCTGCGTCACCCCCAAATCTCCTCCATGTCTGCGTCACCCCCAAATCTCCTCCATGTCTGCGTCACCCCCAAATCTCCTCCATGTCTGCGTCACCCCCAAATCTCCTCCATGTCTTTTTAAATGTTTTTGAGGTGCTCTTCACCTACACCCATCAGTAATTACTATTACATGCTCCAGACAATCATCCTCATTTTTTGTCAGAAGGAGGAGGGGGGGAGGGTGCCAGGCTGAAGCCATGTTTAGGGTGTCAAGATACCTTGCACCGGCCCTGAGTACAGTGTGTCCTGTGTTGGGAGCAGGTTGCTATCGGAAAACCGACTCTTAATCCCAACAGCCGGCTTCCCGATTGCTTTATCCCAGCGTGGGATAAATGACCGGCGTCTATATGTAGACGCCTGTCATTTACCCAACGCCGGGAGACCGGCGCCCGGCATCCCGATCGAAGGGATGCCAGGCGCCTCCAGCGGACAGCCGCAGGGGGGGGGGGGGGTTAGGTTTAGGGCTCCCGGGGGGGACTTAGGGTTAGGCTAGGGGGAGGGAGGGCTAGGGTTAGGCACCCCCCAGGGGACTTAGGTTTAGGCAGCGGCGAAGGGAGGTTAGGGTTAGGCACCCCTAAGGAGGGTTAGGGGGTTAGTTTATTAGATACTTACCTTAGGGACGATCGGGATTTCCAGCGCTGTCGGGCTTCCGCTGCCGGGAACTCTGCTTTTGTCGGCCAGGCGCTGCCTGGATTCAAACTGTCGGCCACAGGGCTGGTGGTATTTCATACTGATTCCGTTGGGAGCTGCGGGCAGCAAGCTAACCTGGGGGGGCCTGTTATTGTTATTGCTGCAAAAGTACTGTTACCCATCCTGGGGAGGAGGAGGGGGTACCAGTAGTATTGCAACAATATCATGCCCTTATATCAATTTGGATTGCACAGTTTCCTTCTGGGTCCTGGGAGGAGGAGGGGATCCCTATATTATCCAGCTGTTACATTACACTCCAATACTAATGAGATTAGCTGCCAGCTCCCTCCTGCCCCACCTCACCCTGCATGTGATTATAACCCTGCTGGTTCCCATGTTATACTCTTGCACCCCATTACACCCCAAATCTAATGAGAGCCAGCACCCTACATACCCACCCCAACGCCAAGGCTCACCCTGCAGGAGACATTGCTGACAGCTGTGATTATAACCCTGCTGGTTCCCATGTTACATTATTACATTCTCCTACCCTGCCCATGCCAGGGGACACTGGGGTGGCTTGGCTGTGTTGGCAATGTGAGTGGCAGGTGCTGATGGCGACAAACCGGTACGGCTATATTTTCGGGATGCGTTTCAGCAAATGTGTATATGAATATATTGATCACTGGTATGACCGTACTCTGGAAATCGCTTTCAATCACTGACGTTCTATAATAGTGTGCGCTGAGCGATTAGTGGAATGTATTCTCCTTACTCTACATGTATGTATTATCCCTGCAGTTACATTGCTTTTATGAGGAGACTGGTAATATAGATTTCTCCAGCTCCATAATTGTGAGATATTGGTAACGGTGTGATCAGGACAGGGGTTTCAGTGTTGAAAGATTATGTGTGTTTAAAATGTTGCTTGTATTTGTATATACATTTGTTATTTTATTGCTCCGGTGGCCAATCATGTTGTCCGCATTGAGTAAAATGACTGGTAACATTACTGGGAGGTTGTTCATGCAGCATTTGGTAGAAATGCAATAACAATATGGGTTATCTGTAGTCAGTGCTATTGACCTTTACATTAAACACCTGTATGTATAAAATCAGGTAACGTAGCAAAAAAAAAAATCACTTTTCTTTATGGTATCTGACTTCACCTTCCCATAGTATGGCGACGGAGACCATTCAGATGTTACTAAAAAACAATAAGTGCACTTTTGTGGCTCAACTATTATCATAAAAAGCCTCAATTTAAGGATGGGCCGATACTGATGGGTCAGTGCTCTGGGCTTGCCCCCCAGGCTAAAAGTTACCAGCCAGCCCCTGTTAGGATCCAATGATGCCGTCCTCCGTGTGTCTGTGTAAGATCACTATAATATCCTCCCCGCTGCCGGCAGCGCTTCCAGTATACAGCTATATCCAGCGTTATCCTTCTGAGGAAGCCGGATTACACACTATATATAATAATACTGTTACTGGGTACATTTATAGAGGTGTGTGTGTGTGTGTATATATATATATATGTATGATTAGGTTTCCCCAGTATCACTAATGAAAGAATTCGTTTTATGAGCAGAGATTAATTATAGAACCTCCATGTTAAGCTGTATATGTAAATTGTACCCATCTATGTGATCACATTTTGTCTAATTGAAGAATACAGAAATGTGGACGATGATTTGTATTTTGCCGGCCAGCAATGATATTTTAATGAATAGAATTTAAAGTGTATTTTAAATAGACTTGTCTGAACAATCAGCGCCTCTGTTTCTATATTTATTTAGTTTAGCAAATTAGTAATGTATTAAGGTGCGCACACAACGATTTTGTTACCAACGATTTTATTAACTATTTTCTGTCAGATTTTTTTAAAGTGTAATAAACGATTCTTGCATATTCCCTTAATGAAAATCGTTGAGTTGACAAGTCTGACTGAACTACAAACATGAATGTGCATGAACGATAATCGTTCAAAAAATCGTTGTGTTAGCACCTTTAGTAATAACCAATCAAACTAATGGTGCATACACACGTAGCGACCAGTGATTCGATATCACTGGCTGATCATTATGCCCCCTCCCTGGTATGCTGGATGATATCGATAACACACCACCTACTTACCGACACCTATATAGTGACCAGCGATACGATATTACTGGCTGATCATTATGCCCCCTCCCTGGTATGCTGGATGATATCGATCACACACCACCTACTTACCGACACCTATATAGTGACCAGCGATACGATATCACTGGCTGATCATTATGCCCCCTCCCTGGTATGCTGGATGATATCGATCACACACCACCTACTTACCGACACCTATATAGTGACCAGCGATACGATATTACTGGCTGATCATTATGCCCCCTCCCTGGTATGCTGGATGATATCGATCACACACCACCTACTTACCGATGCCTATATAGTGACCAGCGATACGATATCACTGGCTGATCATTATGCCCCCTCCCTGGTATGCTGGGTGATATCGATCACACACCACCTACTTACCGACACCTATATAGTGACCAGCGATACGATATCACTGGCTGATCATTATGCCCCCTCCCTGGTATGCTGGATGATATCGATCACACACCACCTACTTACCGACGCCTATATAGTGACCAGCGATACGATATCACTGGCTGATCATTATGCCCCCTCCCTGGTATGCTGGATGATATCGATCACACACCACCTACTTACCGACACCTATATAGTGACCAGCGATACGATATTACTGGCTGATCATTATGCCCCCTCCCTGGTATGCTGGATGATATCGATCACACACCACCTACTTACCGATGCCTATATAGTGACCAGCGATACGATATCACTGGCTGATCATTATGCCCCCTCCCTGGTATGCTGGATGATATCGATCACACACCACCTACTTACCGATGCCTATATAGTGACCAGCGATACGATATCACTGGCTGATCATTATGCCCCCTCCCTGGTATGCTGGATGATATCGATCACACACCACCTACTTACCGACACCTATATAGTGATTAACTATCTTGGGTCCCTATAATAACTTGCTCAGTATCGAGCAAGTTGACCGACATGCACGGCCGATGGCCGATTTTGCTATCATCCATACGTGGCCGCGAGTCGATGGTAAGTTGGTAGGGACCATGTAAAAGAGCGATTTTTAACTATACGACATCTTTATCATTCAAATTGTTCTTTAAATTGGTGTGTGTGTGTGTGTGTGTGTGTGTGTGTGTGTGTGTGTGTCCCATAACTTACAAGTAAGTTCAATAGGAAACAATAAAGCAGATATTTCGTAGTTAACTAGCAACAGCCCCCAGCAGATGCCTATTCTCAGTGCCCAATCTGTAGTTCCATCCTGGGGATGCTGGGCCACTGATGACGGGCACTCTGTGCCCATGTGATGCCCCCATCAGTCAGCCTTTTTGTTGAGCATTTCCCCAAAATCTCCCCAACCATAAAAACAGCGCGGGTCAGGTACAGCGCGGGTCAGGTACAGCGCGGGTCAGGTACAGCGCGGGTCAGGTACAGCAATAGTGCACTTACTGTGACAGCGGTGTTGGCAGTGTCCTCAGTGTAAGAGTGCCAGCGGTGGTGGCAGAGAGTGGTTGCCGGCGGTGTCTGCAGAGCGGAAGTGCTGGAGGTGTCGGCAGTGCGGTGGTGCCGGTAGTGCCCTCATTGTGGGAGTGTCGGCAGTGCATGGGTGCTGACTGTGTCTTAAGTACGTGGGGCAGCAGTGCCTGTCAGCAGCTGTGTCAGCGTGGGAGTGCTGGTGGTGCCGGCAGTGTCCTCAGTACGTGGGGCGGCAGTGCAGTGTCAGCAGCGGGGGGGGAAGGGGGATAGCGGTGCCAGCGTGGGCGGGATGGGCAGTATCTTCCTTCCTTTTACTGTGCCCATTGAAGTCTATGGGCAAGTGTTTAGTGGCTGAGAGCTGTGACAGACAACTCACCCAGCCAATCATCGGTAAGCACATTGAATTCAATGGCCGCTCGAGGTAGATCTCTGAAAATCTGGCCCGTTATTCTCTACCAATAACTTCTCACAGGCAGGGCACAGCGTACCCCTCATTACACATCAGTCTACACCCACAGGGCACAGCGTCCCCCTCATTACACATCCGTCTACACCCACAGGGCACAGCGTCCCCCTCATTACACATCCGTCTACACCCACAGGGCACAGCGTCCTCCTCATTACACATCCGTCTACACCCACAGGGCACAGCATCCCCCCCTCATTACACATCTGTCTATACCCACAGGGCACAGCGTCCTCCTCATTACACCCACAGGGCACAGCGTCCTCCCCTCATTACACATCCGTCTACACCCACAGGGCACAGCGTCCTCCTCTCATTACACATCCGTCTACACCCACAGGGCACAGCGTCCTCCTCTCATTACACATCCGTCTATACCCACAGGGCACAGCGTCCTCCTCATTACATATCCGCCTACACCCACAGGGCACAGCGTCCTCCTCTCATTACACATCCGTCTACACCCACAGGGCACAGCGTCCTCCTCATTACACATCCGTCTACACCCACAGGGCACAGCGTCCTCTCATTACACATCCGTCTATACCCACAGGGCACAGCGTCCTCCTCTCATTACACATCTGTCTACACCCACAGGGCACAGCGCCCCCCCACCTCATTACACATCAGTCTACACCCACAGGGCACAGCGTCCCCCTCATTACACATCAGTCTACACCCACAGGGCACAGCGTCCTCCCTCTCATTACACATCCGTCTACACCCACAGGGCACAGCGTCCTCCCTCTCATTACACATCCGTCTACACCCACAGGGCACAGCGTCCTCCCTCTCATTACACATCCGTCTACACCCACAGGGCACAGCGTCCTCCTCTCATTACACATCCGTCTACACCCACAGGGCACAGCGTCCCCCCCTCATTACACATCCGTCTACACCCACAGGGCACAGCGTCCTCCTCATTACACATCCGTCTACACCCACAGGGCACAGCGTCCTCCTCATTACACATCCGTCTACACCCACAGGGCACAGCGTCCTCCTCATTACACATCCATCTACACCCACAGGGCACAGCGTCCTCCTCTCATTACACATCCGTCTACACCCACAGGGCACAGCGTCCTCCTCTCATTACACATCTGTCTACACCCACAGGGCACAGCGTCCTCCTCATTACACATCCGTCTACACCCACAGGGCACAGCGTCCCCCCCCCCCTCATTACACATCCGTCTACACCCACAGGGCACAGCATCCCCCCCTCATTACACATCCGTCTATACCTACAGGGCACAGCGTCCTCCTCATTACACCCACAGGGCACAGCGTCCTCCCCTCATTACACATCCGTCTACACCCACAGGGCACAGCATCCCCCCCTCATTACACATCCGTCTATACCTACAGGGCACAGCGTCCTCCTCATTACACCCACAGGGCACAGCCTCCTCCTCTCATTACACATCCGTCTATACCCACAGGGCACAGCCTCCTCCTCTCATTACACATCCGTCTATACCCACAGGGCACAGCGTCCTCCTCATTACACCTACACCCACAGGGCACAGCGTCCTCCTCATTACACATCCGTCTACACCCACAGGGCACAGCGTCCTCCCCTCATTACACATCCGTCTACACCCACAGGGCACAGCGTCCCCCTCATTACACATCCGTCTATCTACACCCACAGGGCACAGCGTCCTCTCATTACACATCCGTCTATACCCACAGGGCACAGCGTCCTCCCCTCATTACACATCCGTCTACACCCACAGGGCACAGTGTCCTCCTCTCATTACACATCTGTCTACACCCACAGGGCACAGCGCCCCCCCCCCCTCATTACACATCCGTCTACACCCACAGGGCACAGCGTCCCCCCCTCATTACACATCCGTCTACACCCACAGGGCACAGCGTCCCCCCCTCATTACACATCTTTCTACACCCACAGGGCACAGCTTCCTCCCCTCATTACACATCTGTCTACACCCACAGGGCACAGCGTCCTCCTCTCATTACACATCCGTCTACACCCACAGGGCACAGCGTCCTCCTCTCATTACACATCCGTCTACACCCACAGGGCACAGCGTTGTCCTCATTACACATCCGTCTACACCCACAGGGCACAGCGTCCTCCTTTCATTACACATCCGTCTACACCCACAGGGCACAGCGTTGTCCTCATTACACATCCGTCTACACCCACAGGGCACAGCGTCCTCCCCTCATTACACATCCGTCTACACCCACAGGGCACAGCGTCCTCCCCTCATTACACATCCGTCTACACCCACAGGGCACAGCTTCCTCCCCTCATTACACATCTGTCTACACCCACAGGGCACAGCGTCCTCCCCTCATTACACATCTGTCTACACCCACAGGGCACAGCGTCCTCCTCTCATTACACATCCGTCTACACCCACAGGGCACAGCGTCCTCCCTCTCATTACACATCCGTCTACACCCACAGGGCACAGCGTCCTCCCTCTCATTACACATCCGTCTACACCCACAGGGCACAGCGTTGTCCTCATTACACATCCGTCTACACCCACAGGGCACAGCATCCTCCCCTCATTACACATCCGTCTACACCCACAGGGCACAGCGTCCTCCCCTCATTATACATCCATCTACACCCACAGGGCACAGCGTCCTCCCCTCATTACACATCCGTCTACACCCACAGGGCACAGCGTCCTCCCTCTCATTACACATCTGTCTACACCCACAGGGCACAGCTTCCTCCCCTCATTACACATCTGTCTACACCCACAGGGCACAGCGTCCTCCTCTCATTACACATCTGTCTACACCCACAGGGCACAGCGTCCTCCCTCTCATTACACATCTGTCTACACCCACAGGGCACAGCGTCCTCCCTCTCATTACACATCTGTCTACACCCACAGGGCACAGCGTCCTCCCTCTCATTACACATCCGTCTACACCCACAGGGCACAGCGTCCTCCCTCTCATTACACATCCGTCTACACCCACAGGGCACAGCGTCCTCCCTCTCATTACACATCCGTCTACACCCACAGGGCACAGCGTCCTCCCTCTCATTACACATCCGTCTACACCCACAGGGCACAGCGTCCTCCCTCTCATTACACATCAGTCTACACCCACAGGGCACAGCGTCCTCCCTCTCATTACACATCCGTCTACACCCACAGGGCACAGCGTCCTCCTCTCATTACACATCCGTCTACACCCACAGGGCACAGCGTCCTCCTCTCATTACACATCCGTCTACACCCACAGGGCACAGCGTCCTCCTCTCATTACACATCCGTCTACACCCACAGGGCACAGCGTCCTCCTCATTACACATCCGTCTACACCCACAGGGCACAGCGTCCTCCTCATTACACCTACACCCACAGGGCACAGCGTCCTCCCTCTCATTACACATCCGTCTACACCCACAGGGCACAGCGTCCTCCTCTCATTACACCTACACCCACAGGGCACAGCGTCCCCCCGCCTCATTACTTCTGCTCCCTACCTCTGCAATTCTCTCCCTATCAGAATCTCCAACGCTTTAGAAAACTTCAAACAGGCTCTCAGAAACCAGTTCATCATCAGCCGTCCCTCTCTCATCCCAGCACACTGTCGCCTGCTCCCCATCTGTGTCACCCCTGTCTGTTTGCCTCTACCCTTTAGAACAGTGATTCCCAACCTCTGTCCTCAAGTCATAGTAACAGTCCTGGTTTTAGTGATATCCATACTTAAGCACAGATGGTTAAATCAAAATAAGTAAGGTACTAATTAGGTCACCTATGCTCCAGTATGGCTAGCCTTAAAACCTGGACTGTTGGTGTGCCTTGAGGACTATGGTTGGGAATCCCTGCTATAGAATGTACAGGAATCTCTCACGAGCAGGGCCCTCTACCCCTATGTGCTTTTCATTCCCTTACTTGTACTATTATCTACTGCACAGGTTCTCAAACTCTGTCCTCAAAACCCCAAACAGTGCATGTTTTCCAGGTCTCCTTGCAGAATCACAAGTGAAATAATTGGCTGCACCTGTGGATCTTTTAAAATGTCAGTGAGTAATGATTACACCTGTGCTCCTGCTGGGTGACCTGGAAAACATGAACTGTGTAGGGTCATAACGACAGAGTTTGAGAACCACTGATCTAGTCCAGTATTTCATGCTGTGTGGAGGCAGTAGCTCACTTTGTCCTGGATGTCACCCCATTACGGCGATAGCTGCAGATAACAGTAATGTGGGGGCGGCAGGTGTCGCCCCCTTATCTCATGGCTGATTGTACAGCAATA
The DNA here is from genome assembly GCA_031769625.1 of Taudactylus pleione. Taxonomy (NCBI): domain Eukaryota; kingdom Metazoa; phylum Chordata; class Amphibia; order Anura; family Myobatrachidae; genus Taudactylus; species Taudactylus pleione. The sequence goes on from JAUIMM010001814.1 coordinate 505,849, forward strand.
GCTGCAGGTAACAGTAATGTGGGGGCAGCAGATGTCACCCCCTTATCTCATGACTGTACGGCGATAGCTGCAGGTAACATTAATGTGGGGGCGGCAGGTGTCACCCCCTTATCTCATGACTGTACGGCGATAGCTGCAGGTAACATTAATGTGGGGGCGGCAGGTGTCACCCCCTTATCTCATGACTGTACGGCGATAGCTGCAGGTAACATTAATGTGGGGGCGGCAGGTGTCACCCCCTTATCTCATGACTGTACGGCGATAGCTGCAGGTAACATTAATGTGGGGGCGGCAGGTGTCACCCCCTTATCTCATGACTGTACGGCGATAGCTGCAGGTAACATTAATGTGGGGGCGGCTGGTGTCCCCCCTTTATCTCATGGCTGATTGTACGGCGATAGCTGCAGGTAACATTAATGTGGGGGCGGCTGGTGTCCCCCCTTTATCTCATGGCTGATTGTACGGCGATAGCTGCAGGTAACATTAATGTGGGGGCGGCTGGTGTCACCCCCTTATCTCATGGCTGTTTGTACGGCGATAGCTGCAGGTAACAGTAATGTGGGGGCGGCAGGTGTCACCCCCTTATCTCATGGCTGTTTGTACGGCGATAGCTGCAGGTAACAGTAATGTGGGGGCGGCTGGTGTCACCCCCTTATCTCATGGCTGATTGTACGGCGATAGCTGCAGGTAACAGTAATGTGGGGGCGGCTGGTGTCACCCCCTTATCTCATGGCTGACTGTACGGCGATAGCTGCAGGTAACATTAATGTGGGGGCGGCAGATGTCACCCCCTTATCTCATGGCTGATTGTACGGCGATGGCTGCAGGTAACAGTAATGTGGGGGCGGCTGGTGTCACCCCCTTATCTCATGGCTGACTGTACGGCGATAGCTGCAGGTAACATTAATGTGGGGGCGGCAGATGTCACCCCCTTATCTCATGGCTGATTGTACGGCGATAGCTGCAGTTAACATTAATGTGGGGGCGGCAGATGATGGGAGTTTTCCACTTTGTGATTATTTCCAGGGGGAGCCCAGACCGGTATGTTGGGGTGTATGAAGGTCCATGGACTTACAGAAAAGCCCCACCGCCTACATTTGTACTGTCCCAAGCGCAGCGATGACGGCATTAGGGACAGACAAGAGCGGACACCACGGCGCAGGGCTGAGCACTGACACATCGCAGCTTCCTCTCCGTTATCTGAGGGTTACACAGAAGTGATAGAATCTCATCTATGGCCGCTGGGAGGGAAATGACGATGATTTAACCCTTAATATATGAGCCCAGAATAGCCCAGAAATTGGGAAGTGACAGTTTCGGGACCAAATAAACTGCAGCAAAGTTCACGTCCCAAAAAGCCAGATCATGTGATAGAGCAGAGGGGCACAGCGGCACCACAGGGCATAGGTACAGGCGCCTGGCACCAAACACTAACCCCGGCTCCCCCATTTCCTTCAGAGAGGAGCATGAAACATTTTATATCTCACCCTAATTACTAAATACAGCTCAGGATCATTTTATATTGTTATCCTGCCACATTCCCTAACACCCTGACCTAACCCTCCCTCACATGCTTCCATATAACACCGAGCATGTCACACACACCACCCCACATGTACTGTAACAAACTCACCTGACCCCCCCTCACATGCTTCCATATAACACCGAGCATGTCACACACACCACCCCACATGTACCCTAACACCCCCTCACCTGACCCTCCCTCACATGCTTCCATATAACACCGAGCATGTCACACACACCACCCCACATGTACTGTAACACCCCCTCACCTGACCCTCCCTCACATGCTTCCATATAACACCGAGCATGTCACACACACCACCCCACATGTACTGTAACACCCCCTCACCTGACTCTCCCTCACATGCTTCATATAACACCGAGCATGTCACACACACCACCCCACATGTACTGTAACAACCCCTCACCTGACCCCCCCCCTCACATGCTTCCATATAACACCGAGCATGTCACACACACCACCCCACATGTACCCTAACACCCCCTCACATGACCCCCCCCTCACATGCTTCCATATAACACCGAGCATGTCACACACACCACCCCACATGTACGGTAACACCCCCTCACCTGACACCCCGCTCACATGCTTCCATATAACACCGAGCATGTCACACACACCACCCCACATGTACTGTAACACCCCCTCACCTGACACCCCCTCACATGCTTCCATATAACACCGAGCATGTCACACACACCACCCCACATGTACTGTAACACCCCCTCACCTGACACCCCCTCACATGCTTCCATATAACACCGAGCATGTCACACACACCACCCCACATGTACTGTAACACCCCCTCACCTGACCCTCCCTCACATGCTTCCATATAACACCGAGCATGTCACACACACCACCCCACATGTACTGTAACACCCCCTCACCTGACACCCCCTCACATGCTTCCATATAACACCGAGCATGTCACACACACCACCCCACATGTACCCTAACACCCCCTCACCTGACCCTCCCTCACATGCTTCCATATAACACCGAGCATGTCACACACACCACCCCACATGTACTGTAACACCCCCTCACCTGACCCTCCCTCACATGCTTCCATATAACACCGAGCATGTCACACACACCACCCCACATGTACTGTAACACCCCCTCACCTGACTCTCCCTCACATGCTTCATATAACACCGAGCATGTCACACACACCACCCCACATGTACTGTAACACCCCCTCACCTGACCCCCCCCCTCACATGCTTCCATATAACACCGAGCATGTCACACACACCACCCCACATGTACCCTAACACCCCCTCACATGACCCCCCCCTCACATGCTTCCATATAACACCGAGCATGTCACACACACCACCCCACATGTACTGTAACACCCCCTCACATGCTTCCATATAACACCGAGCATGTCACACACACCACCCCACATGTACTGTAACACCCCCTCACCTGACTCTCCCTCACATGCTTCCATATAACACCGAGCATGTCACACACACCACCCAACATGTACTGTAACACACCCTCACCTGACTCTCCCTCACATGCTTCCATATAACACCGAGCATGTCACACACACCACCCCACATGTACTGTAACACCCCCTCACCTGACCCCCCCCTCACATGCTCCCATATAACACCGAGCATGTCACACACACCACCCCACATGTACTGTAACACCCCCTCACCTGACCCCCCCCTCACATGCTTCCATATAACACCGAGCATGTCACACACACCACCCCACATGTACCCTAACACCCCCTCACATGACCCCCCCCTCACATGCTTCCATATAACACCGAGCATGTCACACACACCACCCCACATGTACTGTAACACCCCCTCACATGCTTCCATATAACACCGAGCATGTCACACACACCACCCCACATGTACTGTAACACCCCCTCACCTGACTCTCCCTCACATGCTTCCATATAACACCGAGCATGTCACACACACCACCCAACATGTACTGTAACACACCCTCACCTGACTCTCCCTCACATGCTTCCATATAACACCGAGCATGTCACACACACCACCCAACATGTACTGTAACACACCCTCACCTGACTCTCCCTCACATGCTTCCATATAACACCGAGCATGTCACACACACCACCCCACATGTACTGTAACACCCCCTCACCTGACCCCCCCCTCACATGCTCCCATATAACACCGAGCATGTCACACACACCACCCCACATGTACTGTAACACCCCCTCACCTGACCCCCCCCCTCACATGCTTCCATATAACACCGAGCATGTCACACACACCACCCCACATGTACCCTAACACCCCCTCACATGACCCCCCCCTCACATGCTTCCATATAACACCGAGCATGTCACACACACCACCCCACATGTACTGTAACACCCCCTCACATGCTTCCATATAACACCGAGCATGTCACACACACCACCCCACATGTACTGTAACACCCCCTCACCTGACTCTCCCTCACATGCTTCCATATAACACCGAGCATGTCACACACACCACCCCACATGTACTGTAACACCCCCTCACCTGACACCCCCTCACATGCTTCCATATAACACCGAGCATGTCACACACACCACCCCACATGTACTGTAACAAACTCACCTGACCCCCCCTCACATGCTTCCATATAACACCGAGCATGTCACACACACCACCCCACATGTACTGTAACACCCCCTCACCTGACCCTCCCTCACATGCTTCCATATAACACCGAGCATGTCACACACACCACCCCACATGTACTGTAACACCCCCTCACCTGACCCCCCCCCTCACATGCTTCATATAACACCGAGCATGTCACACACACCACCCCACATGTACTGTAACACCCCCTCACCTGACCCCTCCTCACATGCTTCCATATAACACCGAGCATGTCACACACATCACCCCACATGTACTGTAACACCCCCTCACCTGACACCCCCTCCTCACAAGCTTCATATAACACCGAGCATGTCACACACACCACCCCACATGTACCCTAACACCCCGCTCACATGCTTCCATATAACACCGAGCATGTCACACACACCACCCCACATGTACCCTAACACCCCCTCACATGCTTCCATATAACACCGAGCATGTCACACACACCACCCCACATGTACTGTAACACCCCCTCACCTGACCCCCCCCTCACATGCTTCCATATAACACCGAGCATGTCACACACATCACCCCACATGTACTGTAACACCCCCTCACCTGACCCCCCCTCACATGCTTCCATATAACACCGAGCATGTCACACACATCACCCCACATGTACTGTAACACCCCCTCACCTGACACCCCCTCCTCACAAGCTTCATATAACACCGAGCATGTCACACACATCACCCCACATGTACTGTAACACCCCCTCACCTGACACCCCCTCACATGCTTCCATATAACACTGAGTATGTCACACACACCTCCCCACATGTACTGTAACACCGCCTCACCTGACCCTCCCCTCACATGCTCCCATATAACACCGAGCATGTCAGACACCACCCCACATGTACTGTAACACCCCCTCACCTGACCCCCCCCTCACATGCTTCATATAACACCGAGCATGTCACACACACCACCCCACTTGTACTGTAACACCCCCTCACCTGACCCCCCCCTCACATGCTTCCATATAACACCGAGCATGTCACACACATCACCCCACATGTACTGTAACACACCCTCACCTGACCCTCCCTCACATGCTTCCATATAACACCGAGCATGTCACACACATCACCCCACATGTACTCTATATAACACACTGATGTCCCAACATGCCACAAAGACCAGACAGCATGTACCATAACATCCCCCAACTGACACTTCCTTACATTTCACCTTATACCACCCAGATTATCCTACATGCCAGATGTACCCTAACATTCCCCCACCTGAGGCTTCCTCACATGCCACACAGACCACCCCACAGGCCAACCCGCATACCACATATGCCACAGAGACCACCCCACATGCCACACACCTCACTATGTGCCACTCAGACTTCCACACAGACCACCCTACATGCCCTATAGACTTCCCCACATGCCACAGAGATAATCCCACATACCGTACACATCACAAACAGAAACCACCCCACATACCACACACACACCTCACCATGTGCTACTTAGTGAGGACTGTATGGCACATGTTGAGGTCTAAGTAGCACATGGTGAGGTGTGTGTGGCATGTAGGTGTTCTGTGTGGTCTCTGTTGTGTGATGTATAGGCTGTGGGATTATCTCTGTGGCATGTAGGGTGGTCTGTGTGGCATGTGGGGAGGCCTATATGGTATGTAGGGTGGTCTGGGTGGCATTTAGGGTGGTCTGGGTGGCATTTAGGGTGGTCTGGGTGGCATGCAGGGAGGCCTATAGGGCATGTAGGGTGGTCTGTGTGGCATGCGGGGAGGCCTATAGGGCATGTAGGGTGGTCTGTGTGGCATGCGGGGAGGCCTATAGGGCATGTAGGGTGGTCTGTGTTGCATGCGGCGAGGCCTATAGGGCATGTAGGGTGGACTGTGGCATGTGGGGAGGCCTATAGGACATGTAGGGTGGTCTGTGTGGCAAGTGGGGAGGCCTCATCACACGCAGTGATTACACAAGAGATACCATCAGTAACATGGAGTACCATCACATCCTCACACACACTTACACAGGCTCTGACCTTACTCAGGAATTACTAACCTCATCACACACAGTGATTACACAAGACTGAGACACCATCAGTAACATGGAGTACCATCACAGCATCACACACACTTACACAGGCTCTGACCTTACTCAGGAATTACTAACCTCATCACACACAGTGATTACACAAGACTGAGATACCATCAGTAACATGGAGTACCATCACATCCTCACACACACTTACACAGGCTCTGACCTTACTCAGGAATTACTAACCTCATCACACACAGTGATTACACAAGACTGAGATACCATCAGTAACATGGAGTACCATCACATCCTCACACACACTTACACAGGCTCTGACCTTACTCAGGAATCACTAACCTCATCACACACAGTGATTACACAAGACTGAGATACCATCAGTAACATGGAGTACCATCACAGCCTCACACACACTTACACAGGCTCTGACATTACTCAGGAATTACTAACCTCATCACACACAGTGACTACACAAGACTGAGAAACCATCAGTAACATGGAGTACCATCACAGCCTCACACACACTTACACAGGCTCTGACCTTACTCAGGAATTACTAATGTCATCACACACAGTGACTACACAAGACTGAGAGACCATCAGTAACATGGAGTACCATCACATCCTCACACACACTTACACAGGCTCTGACCTTACTCAGGAATTACTAACCTCATCACACACAGTGATTACACAAGACTGAGATACCATCAGTAACATGGAGTACCATCACATCCTCACACACACTTACACAGGCTCTGACCTTACTCAGGAATTACTAACCTCATCACACACAGTGATTACACAAGACTGAGAGACCATCAGTAACATGGAGTACCATCACACTCTCACACACACTTACACAGCTCTGACCTTACTCAGGAATTACTAACCTCATCACACACAGTGACTACACAAGACTGAGACACCATCAGTAACATGGAGTACCATCACACTCTCACACACACTTACACAGCTCTGACCTTACTCAGGAATTACTAACCTCATCACACACAATGATTACACAAGACTGAGAGACCATCAGTAACATGGAGTACCATCACAGCCTCACACACACTTACACAGCTCTGATATTACTCAGGAATTACTAATCTCATCACACACAGTGATTACACAAGACTGAGAGACCATCAGTAACATGGAGTACCATCACATCCTCACACACACTTACACAGCTCTGACATTACTCAGGAATTACTAACCTCATCACACGCTATGAGACCACAGGCTGAGTATGTCATCACAGTGGCGAATTTATGCACGCCCCTGCACGCCTGTTTGCTGGAACACCGCCCTCATTACCACCACAAACTGCACTTCCTATCCTGATCACAATGGCTAGTTTGTGCACTGCATACGCAGAATGAAACAATCGTCTGATTGCGTGCATGATCGCAGTTGCGTATGGTGGTGAATCAGACCCACAGATCTGTTTTTTTCATTGGTGGTTTTTTAATAGAAGCATTGTTTTTGTTGTACTGTATACGGTGATCCTTAATAGTGATTGTCTCCTAATGTATTAGTCTCTCACAGAGGAGTGTTGTATGATGAACAGAGTGGTCCGCGCTCCAGGTCTTAGAGGGTATGTTTATAAAGATGAGGGAGGGAGGGAGAATGGGGAGCAGGATAGGGGGAAAACAAGAGGTGGGGCTATGGTGGTGCTGCACGTGGAACAGGAGTACCAGATCCTGTTTGTTACAAGTTGGACGAGGGGGGGGGTTATAAAGAAGAACTTAAGTGGATCTTCACCATGCAAACATTCGCACCAAAAGGCCTAAATATTGACAATGACATTAAATCAGTAATAACCCGTTAGGCTCAACCCACTAGGGAAAATAACGGACCCTGCAACACACCCACAACTCAACCATCACCCGAGGGCACCCGAACATTTTACTACACAAAAGGTGAACTACTGTGAACCCCATCACACACAATGCATAAACAATGCACTCACATCATGACACTACAAGAGTAACTCACATGATACAACCAACACTCCGTCACACCAAGAGCGTGTACAGACAACACAACTATGGTACCACCCCCCACACACATCAATTAGTAAGTTATACATCACCGTCACATAGGACACAGACATGCACATGATGACAAATTGCACCATGAGACAATTCTCACATCAACCAATACAAGACAATTGTAACACCCAGTTAGATGGTACGACACGTTCCTCACAACCACCGTCTCCACATCACCGACACTGGGTATCAGTATGGACACACCCAAATTATCAGACCAACAATGCATACCTGATCAGGTCACAGAATACACTACTCTTAAGATTTAGTGTCCCCACGCACCCACCACAGATTGATGGCATCAAGCCACCCATCTCACATTCACCAGAATACGTAACCAGTTATCAACACTCAACAAACCCCCCCCCCCTCCGTAACCACCATGTCCCTACAACTTAAACTGTAACCCCGAAACATCCAGAATAACAGATTCCACGACAGAAGCACCTGCCCATATTACACTAATATAAGGGGTACCCTATACACAGGGGACATAACCAGAATCTCAACACACACACCGCAGATTGACTGACAGCATCGGGCCACCCATCCAACGATTCCCATCACGCGCACCCATATGCCTACATACGATGTTGCAGGCATACAATACCACTTATATATGTGTTGAACACTTTATTTAATCCCCTCTCCATACAAAGTAGCCCCCCATCATAGGCGCTATATGCGAGACGCCTGCCGCATGCAGCGCCTCTGGAGTTAGGTCCCGGCAAGCTAGCGTCTCCATGGAGACCAGGACGCTGCCACCGCGAACCCCCTCCCTGATAGGCCAATGTACACCATGTGACGCTCGGCGCAGGGGGATGCCTGCGTCTATGCGTCACAAGGCTTGCCACACCCCCGGCCAACACGGACCACATGACAGTGACGCGCACGTGGGAGGTGACGTCAGAGGGATACCCGACGCTCCCACGGCAACGCTCACCGCCGGGCAGCCCGGCCATTACCGCGTGGTGTATTACGCGCGCGCTGACACAATATACCATTACTACCAATGATTAGTCTGTATGAATGTCAATCACTGACACTGCCCCATCCCACCCAATACAGCCCACACCTACTAACGCCGTTACGATAGGCTACCCAACCCACAGGCCACGCCCACACCCACCTTCCACCTAGGTTGAATGTGAGCATGCTATATATCAGTAACTCCTTGAAGAAGGCTTAAGGCCGAAACGCGTTGGAGGCAATACACCCACGCACAGGACTACTGCACTACCCCACCTTGTACCCCATTTTCAACCCCACGGCAAGGTGGCACAGAATTACGAATGCGGACCGTCGCATCATCCCCCATCTCGAAGCAGTGACTAGCGCCCTTCCGGCACATCCTGCGGGCTCGCAGAGTGCCAGCAACCACCGGACCAATACCGGAGTACACGACATCTGTGCAAGGACTAGAGACTGCAACCTACCGGTAGGTAACTACAACATCAGTGCGGGACGCCGTTACTGTCAATATACGGGACTTTTTCATAAGCATCATCACTATCCTGGTCCTCTAAGACTGTGACCATAGGTCCAGCAAAGGGGACGTGTAGAAAGTGCTGCACGGAAAGGAGCCCCCTAAAAGGGCCCACCGACTCCCTGACCAGGAAATCACTTAAACCCGCCACTCAACCCCAATCTCATTCACGGAACTGCCTGGGGAGCACTGTGACTCACCAATAAACAGGTTGGATTCAATCTCAAGTGTCTGGCTCTTCATTACACACCAACAACACTTACACAGTAGACACACACCAATACACGCCATCCATTGATACTACATACCCCCCCCCCCATTCCTCACCCCACCATTATATATACATACATTTTCACTATAATAACATTTTTCCCCTCACAGCATATATTCACACAGGAGGGCACGTGAAAACCCCCCCTCTCACAGAGGAGGCTTTTGTCACTGTATACAGTGATCCTTAGTAGTGATTGTCTCCTGATATATTAGTCTGTCACAGAGGAGGCTTTTGTCACTGTATACAGTGATCCTTAGTAGTGATTGTCTCCTGATATATTAGTCTGTCACAGAGGAGGCTTTTGTCACTGTATACGATGATCCTTAGTAGTGATTGTCTCCTGATATATTAGTCTGTCACAGAGGAGGCTTTTGTCACTGTATATGATGATCCTTAGTAGTGATTGTCTCCTGATATATTAGTCTGTCACAGAGGAGGCTTTTGTCACTGTATATGATGATCCTTAGTAGTGATTGTCTCCTGATATATTAGTCTGTCACAGAGGAGGCTTTTGTCACTGTATACAGTGATCCTTAGTAGTGATTGTCTCCTGATATATTAGTCTGTCACAGAGGAGGCTTTTGTCACTGTATACAGTGATCCTTAGTAGTGATTGTCTCCTGATATATTAGTCTGTCACAGAGGAGGCTTTTGTCACTGTATACGGTGATCCTTAGTAGTGATTGTCTCCTGATATATTAGTCTGTCACAGAGGAGGCTTTTGTCACTGTATATGATGATCCTTAGTAGTGATTGTCTCCTGATATATTAGTCTGTCACAGAGGAGGCTTTTGTCACTGTATACAGTGATCCTTAGTAGTGATTGTCTCCTGATATATTAGTCTGTCACAGAGGAGGCTTTTGTCACTGTATATGATGATCCTTAGTAGTGATTGTCTCCTGATATATTAGTCTGTCACAGAGGAGGCTTTTGTCACTGTATACGATGATCCTTAGTAGTGATTGTCTCCTGATATATTAGTCTGTCACAGAGGAGGCTTTTGTCACTGTATACAGTGATCCTTAGTAGTGATTGTCTCCTGATATATTAGTCTGTCACAGAGGAGGCTTTTGTCACTGTATACGGTGATCCTTAGTAGTGATTGTCTCCTGATATATTAGTCTGTCACAGAGGAGGCTTTTGTCACTGTATATGATGATCCTTAGTAGTGATTGTCTCCTGATATATTAGTCTGTCACAGAGGAGGCTTTTGTCACTGTATATGATGATCCTTAGTAGTGATTGTCTCCTGATATATTAGTCTGTCACAGAGGAGGCTTTTGTCACTGTATACAGTGATCCTTAGTAGTGATTGTCTCCTGATATATTAGTCTGTCACAGAGGAGGCTTTTGTCACTGTATACAGTGATCCTTAGTAGTGATTGTCTCCTGATATATTAGTCTGTCACAGAGGAGGCTTTTGTCACTGTATATGATGATCCTTAGTAGTGATTGTCTCCTGATATATTAGTCTGTCACAGAGGAGGCTTTTGTCACTGTATACAGTGATCCTTAGTAGTGATTGTCTCCTGATGTATTAGTCTGTCACAGAGGAGGCTTTTGTCACTGTATACGGTGATCCTTAGTAGTGATTGTCTCCTGATATATTAGTCTGTCACAGAGGAGGCTTTTGTCACTGTATACAGTGATCCTTAGTAGTGATTGTCTCCTGATATATTAGTCTGTCACAGAGGAGGCTTTTGTCACTGTATATGGTGATCCTTAGTAGTGATTGTCTCCTGATATATTAGTCTGTCACAGAGGAGGCTTTTGTCACTGTATATGATGATCCTTAGTAGTGATTGTCTCCTGATGTATTAGTCTGTCACAGAGGAGGCTTTTGTCACTGTATACAGTGATCCTTAGTAGTGATTGTCTCCTGATATATTAGTCTGTCACAGAGGAGGCTTTTGTCACTGTATATGGTGATCCTTAGTAGTGATTGTCTCCTGATATATTAGTCTGTCACAGAGGAGGCTTTTGTCACTGTATATGATGATCCTTAGTAGTGATTGTCTCCTGATATATTAGTCTGTCACAGAGGAGGCTTTTGTCACTGTATACAGTGATCCTTAGTAGTGATTGTCTCCTGATATATTAGTCTGTCACAGAGGAGGCTTTTGTCACTGTATACGATGATCCTTAGTAGTGATTGTCTCATGATATATTAGTCTGTCACAGAGGAGGCTTTTGTCACTGTATACAGTGATCCTTAGTAGTGATTGTCTCCTGATATATTAGTCTGTCACAGAGGAGGCTTTTGTCACTGTATATGATGATCCTTAGTAGTGATTGTCTCCTGATGTATTAGTCTGTCACAGAGGAGGCTTTTGTCACTGTATACGATGATCCTTAGTAGTGATTGTCTCCTGATATATTAGTCTGTCACAGAGGAGGCTTTTGTCACTGTATATGGTGATCCTTAGTAGTGATTGTCTCCTGATATATTAGTCTGTCACAGAGGAGGCTTTTGTCACTGTATACAGTGATCCTTAGTAGTGATTGTCTCCTGATATATTAGTCTGTCACAGAGGAGGCTTTTGTCACTGTATACGGTGATCCTTAGTAGTGATTGTCTCCTGATATATTAGTCTGTCACAGAGGAGGCTTTTGTCACTGTATACAGTGATCCTTAGTAGTGATTGTCTCCTGATATATTAGTCTGTCACAGAGGAGGCTTTTGTCACTGTATACAGTGATCCTTAGTAGTGATTGTCTCCTGATATATTAGTCTGTCACAGAGGAGGCTTTTGTCACTGTATATGATGATCCTTAGTAGTGATTGTCTCCTGATGTATTAGTCTGTCACAGAGGAGGCTTTTGTCACTGTATACAGTGATCCTTAGTAGTGATTGTCTCCTGATGTATTAGTCTGTCACAGAGGAGGCTTTTGTCACTGTATACGGTGATCCTTAGTAGTGATTGTCTCCTGATATATTAGTCTGTCACAGAGGAGGCTTTTGTCACTGTATACGATGATCCTTAGTAGTGATTGTCTCCTGATATATTAGTCTGTCACAGAGGAGGCTTTTGTCACTGTATACGGTGATCCTTAGTAGTGATTGTCTCCTGATATATTAGTCTGTCACAGAGGAGGCTTTTGTCACTGTATATGATGATCCTTAGTAGTGATTGTCTCCTGATATATTAGTCTGTCACAGAGGAGGCTTTTGTCACTGTATATGATGATCCTTAGTAGTGATTGTCTCCTGATATATTAGTCTGTCACAGAGGAGGCTTTTGTCACTGTATACAGTGATCCTTAGTAGTGATTGTCTCCTGATATATTAGTCTGTCACAGAGGAGGCTTTTGTCACTGTATATGGTGATCCTTAGTAGTGATTGTCTCCTGATATATTAGTCTGTCACAGAGGAGGCTTTTGTCACTGTATATGGTGATCCTTAGTAGTGATTGTCTCCTGATATATTAGTCTGTCACAGAGGAGGCTTTTGTCACTGTATATGGTGATCCTTAGTAGTGATTGTCTCCTGATGTATTAGTCTGTCACAGAGGAGGCTTTTGTCACTGTATATGGTGATCCTTAGTAGTGATTGTCTCCTGATATATTAGTCTGTCACAGAGGAGGCTTTTGTCACTGTATACAGTGATCCTTAGTAGTGATTGTCTCCTGATATATTAGTCTGTCACAGAGGAGGCTTTTGTCACTGTATACAGTGATCCTTAGTAGTGATTGTCTCCTGATATATTAGTCTGTCACAGAGGAGGCTTTTGTCACTGTATACGGTGATCCTTAGTAGTGATTGTCTCCTGATATATTAGTCTGTCACAGAGGAGGCTTTTGTCACTGTATACAGTGATCCTTAGTAGTGATTGTCTCCTGATATATTAGTCTGTCACAGAGGAGGCTTTTGTCACTGTATACAGTGATCCTTAGTAGTGATTGTCTCCTGATATATTAGTCTGTCACAGAGGAGGCTTTTGTCACTGTATACAGTGATCCTTAGTAGTGATTGTCTCCTGATATATTAGTCTGTCACAGAGGAGGCTTTTGTCACTGTATACAGTGATCCTTAGTAGTGATTGTCTCCTGATATATTAGTCTGTCACAGAGGAGGCTTTTGTCACTGTATACGGTGATCCTTAGTAGTGATTGTCTCCTGATATATTAGTCTGTCACAGAGGAGGCTTTTGTCACTGTATACAGTGATCCTTAGTAGTGATTGTCTCCTGATATATTAGTCTGTCACAGAGGAGGCTTTTGTCACTGTATACGGTGATCCTTAGTAGTGATTGTCTCCTGATATATTAGTCTGTCACAGAGGAGGCTTTTGTCACTGTATATGGTGATCCTTAGTAGTGATTGTCTCCTGATATATTAGTCTGTCACAGAGGAGGCTTTTGTCACTGTATACGGTGATCCTTAGTAGTGATTGTCTCCTGATATATTAGTCTGTCACAGAGGAGGCTTTTGTCACTGTATACGGTGATCCTTAGTAGTGATTGTCTCCTGATGTATTAGTCTGTCACAGAGGAGGCTTTTGTCACTGTATACAGTGATCCTTAGTAGTGATTGTCTCCTGATATATTAGTCTGTCACAGAGGAGGCTTTTGTCACTGTATATGATGATCCTTAGTAGTGATTGTCTCCTGATATATTAGTCTGTCACAGAGGAGGCTTTTGTCACTGTATACAGTGATCCTTAGTAGTGATTGTCTCCTGATATATTAGTCTGTCACAGAGGAGGCTTTTGTCACTGTATATGATGATCCTTAGTAGTGATTGTCTCCTGATATATTAGTCTGTCACAGAGGAGGCTTTTGTCACTGTATACAGTGATCCTTAGTAGTGATTGTCTCCTGATATATTAGTCTGTCACAGAGGAGGCTTTTGTCACTGTATACGGTGATCCTTAGTAGTGATTGTCTCCTGATATATTAGTCTGTCACAGAGGAGGCTTTTGTCACTGTATACGATGATCCTTAGTAGTGATTGTCTCCTGATATATTAGTCTGTCACAGAGGAGGCTTTTGTCACTGTATACAGTGATCCTTAGTAGTGATTGTCTCCTGATATATTAGTCTGTCACAGAGGAGGCTTTTGTCACTGTATACAGTGATCCTTAGTAGTGATTGTCTCCTGATATATTAGTCTGTCACAGAGGAGGCTTTTGTCACTGTATACGGTGATCCTTAGTAGTGATTGTCTCCTGATATATTAGTCTGTCACAGAGGAGGCTTTTGTCACTGTATACGGTGATCCTTAGTAGTGATTGTCTCCTGATATATTAGTCTGTCACAGAGGAGGCTTTTGTCACTGTATATGATGATCCTTAGTAGTGATTGTCTCCTGATATATTAGTCTGTCACAGAGGAGGCTTTTGTCACTGTATACGGTGATCCTTAGTAGTGATTGTCTCCTGATATATTAGTCTGTCACAGAGGAGGCTTTTGTCACTGTATACGGTGATCCTTAGTAGTGATTGTCTCCTGATATATTAGTCTGTCACAGAGGAGGCTTTTGTCACTGTATACGGTGATCCTTAGTAGTGATTGTCTCCTGATATATTAGTCTGTCACAGAGGAGGCTTTTGTCACTGTATACAGTGATCCTTAGTAGTGATTGTCTCCTGATATATTAGTCTGTCACAGAGGAGGCTTTTGTCACTGTATACGGTGATCCTTAGTAGTGATTGTCTCCTGATATATTAGTCTGTCACAGAGGAGGCTTTTGTCACTGTATACGGTGATCCTTAGTAGTGATTGTCTCCTGATATATTAGTCTGTCACAGAGGAGGCTTTTGTCACTGTATATGATGATCCTTAGTAGTGATTGTCTCCTGATATATTAGTCTGTCACAGAGGAGGCTTTTGTCACTGTATACAGTGATCCTTAGTAGTGATTGTCTCCTGATATATTAGTCTGTCACAGAGGAGGCTTTTGTCACTGTATACGGTGATCCTTAGTAGTGATTGTCTCCTGATATATTAGTCTGTCACAGAGGAGGCTTTTGTCACTGTATACGGTGATCCTTAGTAGTGATTGTCTCCTGATATATTAGTCTGTCACAGAGGAGGCTTTTGTCACTGTATATGATGATCCTTAGTAGTGATTGTCTCCTGATATATTAGTCTGTCACAGAGGAGGCTTTTGTCACTGTATACAGTGATCCTTAGTAGTGATTGTCTCCTGATATATTAGTCTGTCACAGAGGAGGCTTTTGTCACTGTATACAGTGATCCTTAGTAGTGATTGTCTCCTGATATATTAGTCTGTCACAGAGGAGGCTTTTGTCACTGTATACAGTGATCCTTAGTAGTGATTGTCTCCTGATATATTAGTCTGTCACAGAGGAGGCTTTTGTCACTGTATACAGTGATCCTTAGTAGTGATTGTCTCCTGATATATTAGTCTGTCACAGAGGAGGCTTTTGTCACTGTATACGGTGATCCTTAGTAGTGATTGTCTCCTGATATATTAGTCTGTCACAGAGGAGGCTTTTGTCACTGTATACAGTGATCCTTAGTAGTGATTGTCTCCTGATATATTAGTCTGTCACAGAGGAGGCTTTTGTCACTGTATACGGTGATCCTTAGTAGTGATTGTCTCCTGATATATTAGTCTGTCACAGAGGAGGCTTTTGTCACTGTATACGGTGATCCTTAGTAGTGATTGTCTCCTGATATATTAGTCTGTCACAGAGGAGGCTTTTGTCACTGTATATGATGATCCTTAGTAGTGATTGTCTCCTGATATATTAGTCTGTCACAGAGGAGGCTTTTGTCACTGTATACGATGATCCTTAGTAGTGATTGTCTCCTGATATATTAGTCTGTCACAGAGGAGGCTTTTGTCACTGTATACGATGATCCTTAGTAGTGATTGTCTCCTGATATATTAGTCTGTCACAGAGGAGGCTTTTGTCACTGTATATGGTGATCCTTAGTAGTGATTGTCTCCTGATATATTAGTCTGTCACAGAGGAGGCTTTTGTCACTGTATACAGTGATCCTTAGTAGTGATTGTCTCCTGATATATTAGTCTGTCACAGAGGAGGCTTTTGTCACTGTATATGGTGATCCTTAGTAGTGATTGTCTCCTGATATATTAGTCTGTCACAGAGGAGGCTTTTGTCACTGTATACGGTGATCCTTAGTAGTGATTGTCTCCTGATATATTAGTCTGTCACAGAGGAGGCTTTTGTCACTGTATATGATGATCCTTAGTAGTGATTGTCTCCTGATATATTAGTCTGTCACAGAGGAGGCTTTTGTCACTGTATATGATGATCCTTAGTAGTGATTGTCTCCTGATGTATTAGTCTGTCACAGAGGAGGCTTTTGTCACTGTATACGGTGATCCTTAGTAGTGATTGTCTCCTGATGTATTAGTCTGTCACAGAGGAGGCTTTTGTCACTGTATACAGTGATCCTTAGTAGTGATTGTCTCCTGATATATTAGTCTGTCACCGAGGAGGCTTTTGTCACTGTATACGGTGATCCTTAGTAGTGATTGTCTCCTGATATATTAGTCTGTCACAGAGGAGGCTTTTGTCACTGTATACAGTGATCCTTAGTAGTGATTGTCTCCTGATGTATTAGTCTGTCACAGAGGAGGCTTTTGTCACTGTATACAGTGATCCTTAGTAGTGATTGTCTCCTGATGTATTAGTCTGTCACAGAGGAGGCTTTTGTCACTGTATACGGTGATCCTTAGTAGTGATTGTCTCCTGATATATTAGTCTGTCACAGAGGAGGCTTTTGTCACTGTATATGGTGATCCTTAGTAGTGATTGTCTCCTGATATATTAGTCTGTCACAGAGGAGGCTTTTGTCACTGTATACAGTGATCCTTAGTAGTGATTGTCTCCTGATATATTAGTCTGTCACAGAGGAGGCTTTTGTCACTGTATACGGTGATCCTTAGTAGTGATTGTCTCCTGATATATTAGTCTGTCACAGAGGAGGCTTTTGTCACTGTATACAGTGATCCTTAGTAGTGATTGTCTCCTGATATATTAGTCTGTCACAGAGGAGGCTTTTGTCACTGTATACGGTGATCCTTAGTAGTGATTGTCTCCTGATGTATTAGTCTGTCACAGAGGAGGCTTTTGTCACTGTATACGATGATCCTTAGTAGTGATTGTCTCCTGATATATTAGTCTGTCACAGAGGAGGCTTTTGTCACTGTATACAGTGATCCTTAGTAGTGATTGTCTCCTGATATATTAGTCTGTCACAGAGGAGGCTTTTGTCACTGTATACGATGATCCTTAGTAGTGATTGTCTCCTGATATATTAGTCTGTCACAGAGGAGGCTTTTGTCACTGTATATGATGATCCTTAGTAGTGATTGTCTCCTGATATATTAGTCTGTCACAGAGGAGGCTTTTGTCACTGTATACGATGATCCTTAGTAGTGATTGTCTCCTGATATATTAGTCTGTCACAGAGGAGGCTTTTGTCACTGTATATGGTGATCCTTAGTAGTGATTGTCTCCTGATATATTAGTCTGTCACAGAGGAGGCTTTTGTCACTGTATATGATGATCCTTAGTAGTGATTGTCTCCTGATATATTAGTCTGTCACAGAGGAGGCTTTTGTCACTGTATACGGTGATCCTTAGTAGTGATTGTCTCCTGATATATTAGTCTGTCACAGAGGAGGCTTTTGTCACTGTATACAGTGATCCTTAGTAGTGATTGTCTCCTGATATATTAGTCTGTCACAGAGGAGGCTTTTGTCACTGTATATGATGATCCTTAGTAGTGATTGTCTCCTGATATATTAGTCTGTCACAGAGGAGGCTTTTGTCACTGTATACGGTGATCCTTAGTAGTGATTGTCTCCTGATATATTAGTCTGTCACAGAGGAGGCTTTTGTCACTGTATACGGTGATCCTTAGTAGTGATTGTCTCCTGATATATTAGTCTGTCACAGAGGAGGCTTTTGTCACTGTATATGATGATCCTTAGTAGTGATTGTCTCCTGATATATTAGTCTGTCACAGAGGAGGCTTTTGTCACTGTATACAGTGATCCTTAGTAGTGATTGTCTCCTGATATATTAGTCTGTCACAGAGGAGGCTTTTGTCACTGTATACTGATGATCCTTAGTAGTGATTGTCTCCTGATATATTAGTCTGTCACAGAGGAGGCTTTTGTCACTGTATACAGTGATCCTTAGTAGTGATTGTCTCCTGATATATTAGTCTGTCACAGAGGAGGCTTTTGTCACTGTATACAGTGATCCTTAGTAGTGATTGTCTCCTGATATATTAGTCTGTCACAGAGGAGGCTTTTGTCACTGTATACAGTGATCCTTAGTAGTGATTGTCTCCTGATATATTAGTCTGTCACAGAGGAGGCTTTTGTCACTGTATATGATGATCCTTAGTAGTGATTGTCTCCTGATATATTAGTCTGTCACAGAGGAGGCTTTTGTCACTGTATATGGTGATCCTTAGTAGTGATTGTCTCCTGATATATTAGTCTGTCACAGAGGAGGCTTTTGTCACTGTATACGTGATCCTTAGTAGTGATTGTCTCCTGATATATTAGTCTGTCACAGAGGAGGCTTTTGTCACTGTATACGGTGATCCTTAGTAGTGATTGTCTCCTGATATATTAGTCTGTCACAGAGGAGGCTTTTGTCACTGTATATGGTGATCCTTAGTAGTGATTGTCTCCTGATATATTAGTCTGTCACAGAGGAGGCTTTTGTCACTGTATATGATGATCCTTAGTAGTGATTGTCTCCTGATATATTAGTCTGTCACAGAGGAGGCTTTTGTCACTGTATACGGTGATCCTTAGTAGTGATTGTCTCCTGATATATTAGTCTGTCACAGAGGAGGCTTTTGTCACTGTATACGGTGATCCTTAGTAGTGATTGTCTCCTGATATATTAGTCTGTCACAGAGGAGGCTTTTGTCACTGTATACAGTGATCCTTAGTAGTGATTGTCTCCTGATATATTAGTCTGTCACAGAGGAGGCTTTTGTCACTGTATACAGTGATCCTTAGTAGTGATTGTCTCCTGATATATTAGTCTGTCACAGAGGAGGCTTTTGTCACTGTATACAGGTGATCCTTAGTAGTGATTGTCTCCTGATATATTAGTCTGTCACAGAGGAGGCTTTTGTCACTGTATACGAGTGATCCTTAGTAGTGATTGTCTCCTGATATATTAGTCTGTCACAGAGGAGGCTTTTGTCACTGTATACGGTGATCCTTAGTAGTGATTGTCTCCTGATATATTAGTCTGTCACAGAGGAGGCTTTTGTCACTGTATACAGTGATCCTTAGTAGTGATTGTCTCCTGATATATTAGTCTGTCACAGAGGAGGCTTTTGTCACTGTATACAGTGATCCTTAGTAGTGATTGTCTCCTGATATATTAGTCTGTCACAGAGGAGGCTTTTGTCACTGTATACAGGTGATCCTTAGTAGTGATTGTCTCCTGATATATTAGTCTGTCACAGAGGAGGCTTTTGTCACTGTATACGATGATCCTTAGTAGTGATTGTCTCCTGATATATTAGTCTGTCACAGAGGAGGCTTTTGTCACTGTATACGATGATCCTTAGTAGTGATTGTCTCCTGATATATTAGTCTGTCACAGAGGAGGCTTTTGTCACTGTATACGATGATCCTTAGTAGTGATTGTCTCCTGATATATTAGTCTGTCACAGAGGAGGCTTTTGTCACTGTATACAGTGATCCTTAGTAGTGATTGTCTCCTGATATATTAGTCTGTCACAGAGGAGGCTTTTGTCACTGTATACTGTGATCCTTAGTAGTGATTGTCTCCTGATATATTAGTCTGTCACAGAGGAGGCTTTTGTCACTGTATACGGTGATCCTTAGTAGTGATTGTCTCCTGATATATTAGTCTGTCACAGAGGAGGCTTTTGTCACTGTATACGTGATCCTTAGTAGTGATTGTCTCCTGATATATTAGTCTGTCACAGAGGAGGCTTTTGTCACTGTATACAGTGATCCTTAGTAGTGATTGTCTCCTGATATATTAGTCTGTCACAGAGGAGGCTTTTGTCACTGTATACAGTGATCCTTAGTAGTGATTGTCTCCTGATATATTAGTCTGTCACAGAGGAGGCTTTTGTCACTGTATACAGGTGATCCTTAGTAGTGATTGTCTCCTGATATATTAGTCTGTCACAGAGGAGGCTTTTGTCACTGTATACAGTGATCCTTAGTAGTGATTGTCTCCTGATATATTAGTCTGTCACAGAGGATGGCTTTTGTCACTGTATACAGTGATCCTTAGTAGTGATTGTCTCCTGATATATTAGTCTGTCACAGAGGAGGCTTTTGTCACTGTATACAGTGATCCTTAGTAGTGATTGTCTCCTGATATATTAGTCTGTCACAGAGGAGGCTTTTGTCACTGTATACGATGATCCTTAGTAGTGATTGTCTCCTGATATATTAGTCTGTCACAGAGGAGGCTTTTGTCACTGTATACGATGATCCTTAGTAGTGATTGTCTCCTGATATATTAGTCTGTCACAGAGGAGGCTTTTGTCACTGTATACGAGTGATCCTTAGTAGTGATTGTCTCCTGATATATTAGTCTGTCACAGAGGAGGCTTTTGTCACTGTATACGGTGATCCTTAGTAGTGATTGTCTCCTGATATATTAGTCTGTCACAGAGGAGGCTTTTGTCACTGTATACTGATGATCCTTAGTAGTGATTGTCTCCTGATATATTAGTCTGTCACAGAGGAGGCTTTTGTCACTGTATACAGTGATCCTTAGTAGTGATTGTCTCCTGATATATTAGTCTGTCACAGAGGAGGCTTTTGTCACTGTATACGAGTGATCCTTAGTAGTGATTGTCTCCTGATATATTAGTCTGTCACAGAGGAGGCTTTTGTCACTGTATATGATGATCCTTAGTAGTGATTGTCTCCTGATATATTAGTCTGTCACAGAGGAGGCTTTTGTCACTGTATACTGTGATCCTTAGTAGTGATTGTCTCCTGATATATTAGTCTGTCACAGAGGAGGCTTTTGTCACTGTATACAGGTGATCCTTAGTAGTGATTGTCTCCTGATATATTAGTCTGTCACAGAGGAGGCTTTTGTCACTGTATATGATGATCCTTAGTAGTGATTGTCTCCTGATATATTAGTCTGTCACAGAGGAGGCTTTTGTCACTGTATACAGTGATCCTTAGTAGTGATTGTCTCCTGATATATTAGTCTGTCACAGAGGAGGCTTTTGTCACTGTATACAGTGATCCTTAGTAGTGATTGTCTCCTGATATATTAGTCTGTCACAGAGGAGGCTTTTGTCACTGTATACAGTGATCCTTAGTAGTGATTGTCTCCTGATATATTAGTCTGTCACAGAGGAGGCTTTTGTCACTGTATACTGTGATCCTTAGTAGTGATTGTCTCCTGATATATTAGTCTGTCACAGAGGAGGCTTTTGTCACTGTATACGGTGATCCTTAGTAGTGATTGTCTCCTGATATATTAGTCTGTCACAGAGGAGGCTTTTGTCACTGTATATGATGATCCTTAGTAGTGATTGTCTCCTGATATATTAGTCTGTCACAGAGGAGGCTTTTGTCACTGTATACGAGTGATCCTTAGTAGTGATTGTCTCCTGATATATTAGTCTGTCACAGAGGAGGCTTTTGTCACTGTATACGGTGATCCTTAGTAGTGATTGTCTCCTGATATATTAGTCTGTCACAGAGGAGGCTTTTGTCACTGTATACAGGTGATCCTTAGTAGTGATTGTCTCCTGATATATTAGTCTGTCACAGAGGAGGCTTTTGTCACTGTATACGGTGATCCTTAGTAGTGATTGTCTCCTGATATATTAGTCTGTCACAGAGGAGGCTTTTGTCACTGTATACAGTGATCCTTAGTAGTGATTGTCTCCTGATATATTAGTCTGTCACAGAGGAGGCTTTTGTCACTGTATACAGTGATCCTTAGTAGTGATTGTCTCCTGATATATTAGTCTGTCACAGAGGAGGCTTTTGTCACTGTATACGGTGATCCTTAGTAGTGATTGTCTCCTGATATATTAGTCTGTCACAGAGGAGGCTTTTGTCACTGTATACGATGATCCTTAGTAGTGATTGTCTCCTGATATATTAGTCTGTCACAGAGGAGGCTTTTGTCACTGTATACAGGTGATCCTTAGTAGTGATTGTCTCCTGATATATTAGTCTGTCACAGAGGAGGCTTTTGTCACTGTATACGTGATCCTTAGTAGTGATTGTCTCCTGATATATTAGTCTGTCACAGAGGAGGCTTTTGTCACTGTATACAGTTGATCCTTAGTAGTGATTGTCTCCTGATATATTAGTCTGTCACAGAGGAGGCTTTTGTCACTGTATACAGTGATCCTTAGTAGTGATTGTCTCCTGATATATTAGTCTGTCACAGAGGAGGCTTTTGTCACTGTATACGGTGATCCTTAGTAGTGATTGTCTCCTGATATATTAGTCTGTCACAGAGGAGGCTTTTGTCACTGTATACGGTGATCCTTAGTAGTGATTGTCTCCTGATATATTAGTCTGTCACAGAGGAGGCTTTTGTCACTGTATACGGTGATCCTTAGTAGTGATTGTCTCCTGATATATTAGTCTGTCACAGAGGAGGCTTTTGTCACTGTATACAGGTGATCCTTAGTAGTGATTGTCTCCTGATATATTAGTCTGTCACAGAGGAGGCTTTTGTCACTGTATACGATGATCCTTAGTAGTGATTGTCTCCTGATATATTAGTCTGTCACAGAGGAGGCTTTTGTCACTGTATACAGTGATCCTTAGTAGTGATTGTCTCCTGATATATTAGTCTGTCACAGAGGAGGCTTTTGTCACTGTATACAGGTGATCCTTAGTAGTGATTGTCTCCTGATATATTAGTCTGTCACAGAGGAGGCTTTTGTCACTGTATACGTGATCCTTAGTAGTGATTGTCTCCTGATATATTAGTCTGTCACAGAGGAGGCTTTTGTCACTGTATACGGTGATCCTTAGTAGTGATTGTCTCCTGATATATTAGTCTGTCACAGAGGAGGCTTTTGTCACTGTATACAGTGATCCTTAGTAGTGATTGTCTCCTGATATATTAGTCTGTCACAGAGGAGGCTTTTGTCACTGTATACGAGTGATCCTTAGTAGTGATTGTCTCCTGATATATTAGTCTGTCACAGAGGAGGCTTTTGTCACTGTATACAGTGATCCTTAGTAGTGATTGTCTCCTGATATATTAGTCTGTCACAGAGGAGGCTTTTGTCACTGTATACAGTGATCCTTAGTAGTGATTGTCTCCTGATATATTAGTCTGTCACAGAGGAGGCTTTTGTCACTGTATACAGGTGATCCTTAGTAGTGATTGTCTCCTGATATATTAGTCTGTCACAGAGGAGGCTTTTGTCACTGTATACGGTGATCCTTAGTAGTGATTGTCTCCTGATATATTAGTCTGTCACAGAGGAGGCTTTTGTCACTGTATACGGTGATCCTTAGTAGTGATTGTCTCCTGATATATTAGTCTGTCACAGAGGAGGCTTTTGTCACTGTATACAGTGATCCTTAGTAGTGATTGTCTCCTGATATATTAGTCTGTCACAGAGGAGGCTTTTGTCACTGTATACGGTGATCCTTAGTAGTGATTGTCTCCTGATATATTAGTCTGTCACAGAGGAGGCTTTTGTCACTGTATACAGTGATCCTTAGTAGTGATTGTCTCCTGATATATTAGTCTGTCACAGAGGAGGCTTTTGTCACTGTATACTGTGATCCTTAGTAGTGATTGTCTCCTGATATATTAGTCTGTCACAGAGGAGGCTTTTGTCACTGTATACAGTGATCCTTAGTAGTGATTGTCTCCTGATATATTAGTCTGTCACAGAGGAGGCTTTTGTCACTGTATACAGTGATCCTTAGTAGTGATTGTCTCCTGATATATTAGTCTGTCACAGAGGAGGCTTTTGTCACTGTATACGAGTGATCCTTAGTAGTGATTGTCTCCTGATATATTAGTCTGTCACAGAGGAGGCTTTTGTCACTGTATACAGTGATCCTTAGTAGTGATTGTCTCCTGATATATTAGTCTGTCACAGAGGAGGCTTTTGTCACTGTATACAGTGATCCTTAGTAGTGATTGTCTCCTGATATATTAGTCTGTCACAGAGGAGGCTTTTGTCACTGTATACAGGTGATCCTTAGTAGTGATTGTCTCCTGATATATTAGTCTGTCACAGAGGAGGCTTTTGTCACTGTATACGATGATCCTTAGTAGTGATTGTCTCCTGATATATTAGTCTGTCACAGAGGAGGCTTTTGTCACTGTATACAGGTGATCCTTAGTAGTGATTGTCTCCTGATATATTAGTCTGTCACAGAGGAGGCTTTTGTCACTGTATACGATGATCCTTAGTAGTGATTGTCTCCTGATATATTAGTCTGTCACAGAGGAGGCTTTTGTCACTGTATACAGTGATCCTTAGTAGTGATTGTCTCCTGATATATTAGTCTGTCACAGAGGAGGCTTTTGTCACTGTATATGAGTGATCCTTAGTAGTGATTGTCTCCTGATATATTAGTCTGTCACAGAGGAGGCTTTTGTCACTGTATACTGTGATCCTTAGTAGTGATTGTCTCCTGATATATTAGTCTGTCACAGAGGAGGCTTTTGTCACTGTATACAGTGATCCTTAGTAGTGATTGTCTCCTGATATATTAGTCTGTCACAGAGGAGGCTTTTGTCACTGTATACGATGATCCTTAGTAGTGATTGTCTCCTGATATATTAGTCTGTCACAGAGGAGGCTTTTGTCACTGTATACAGTGATCCTTAGTAGTGATTGTCTCCTGATATATTAGTCTGTCACAGAGGAGGCTTTTGTCACTGTATACAGTGATCCTTAGTAGTGATTGTCTCCTGATATATTAGTCTGTCACAGAGGAGGCTTTTGTCACTGTATACAGTGATCCTTAGTAGTGATTGTCTCCTGATATATTGAGTCTGTCACAGAGGAGGCTTTTGTCACTGTATACTGTGATCCTTAGTAGTGATTGTCTCCTGATATATTAGTCTGTCACAGAGGAGGCTTTTGTCACTGTATACGTGATCCTTAGTAGTGATTGTCTCCTGATATATTAGTCTGTCACAGAGGAGGCTTTTGTCACTGTATACAGTGATCCTTAGTAGTGATTGTCTCCTGATATATTAGTCTGTCACAGAGGAGGCTTTTGTCACTGTATACTGATGATCCTTGGTAGTGATTGTCTCCTGATATATTAGTCTGTCACAGAGGAGGCTTTTGTCACTGTATACAGTGATCCTTAGTAGTGATTGTCTCCTGATATATTAGTCTGTCACAGAGGAGGCTTTTGTCACTGTATACAGTGATCCTTAGTAGTGATTGTCTCCTGATATATTAGTCTGTCACAGAGGAGGCTTTTGTCACTGTATACAGTGATCCTTAGTAGTGATTGTCTCCTGATATATTAGTCTGTCAC